>JACDJE010000182.1:1322446-1334793 GCA_016647715.1 Pavo muticus
GGGGGGGGTGTGGGGATGCCGTTTCAAACCTGCGCTTGGGCTGATAGGGAGAGTTTTGTGCACAGAAATGCTCGTTTGCCCCCAAAATGAGGGAGTCCGCATCGCTGAGGAGTATATTGCAATTTTGGTCAGGTTAAAATGGGAAAGGTCAGCCAAGGGGAGGACAAAATAACCCCATAGATAGCACGCCCTTTGGGGACTCGTGTCATTTCCTAGCCACCAAAACCTCTGTTGGCCGCAGCTCCTGGCACCTCCTGTGCTGCTCAGGGCACCCGAGGCCACGCAGAGCATTAGGGCTGCTGGAAAAGAAACCTTAATAAGTGCTGGGGAAAAAATTGGGTGAGAAGTGTGGGCTGCTGGCCCATCAGATTGCAGTGGTTTTGGATCACCCTGCAGCCCAGGTTGCTCCCCAGGAATCACGTGCTGCAGGGCAGCTGCAGCACAACCTCAATACAAGACCCTGGGGAATCCCCATGCAGCAATGGATGTGGCTGAATTGCTGCACAGCAATGGGGATGGCTTTGTGGGGTGGGAGGGGGACTAACACAGCGTAGTTTGGGGACATCCAGTTGGTGATGGTGTGGATGAGAACGGATGTGTGGTTTGGGGACATCCACTTGGCGATGGTGCAGATGGGAACTCATACAGACTGGGGAGAGAGTGGGTTGTTCAGGGATTACTACTGGCTGTGGCTCTTCTCTGCGGTTTTGGTCTGATTTGGGGTTTAGAGGTAATTTAGGATTTAGAGTCTGCTGCAGTGCCCCAAGGCATCCAGGCTCATGGCCTTGCTTCTTCATTGCACTGCAACTGATGAGCAACCCATCCTCCCATCCTGATGGTGCTCCATGAACCAGCAGCCAGAACCTGATGGGGATGCTCACCTGGCTGATGGGGATTGGGATTGGTTTTCCTCTGCATTTGGAGCTGAATTCTCTACTTGATTTGTAATGTCAGTGTAGGCATCAGGTGGAGCATGGGGGATGTGGTGGAAATGAAGAATGAGATTGTTATATGGCTGCTTGCCGCTGGCTGACCCCATAACTGTGCCCATGGTTCTGGATGCTGACCCCAACCCCATAGAAATGGGGACACTGGAGTCTCTGGGCACCAGGGAGGCTCTCCTTCCCCGTGATCTTTTAGGTGATTTGGGGTGAAATGTGGGGTCATCCTTCGGTCCATGGCTCACAGCACCGGGCAGTGCCGATCCCTTTTATTTAAACCTCCACCATCTCCTGAACTTTGATGCGTGCTGATAAAAGCCAGCAGCTCGCAGGTCGCCCCAGCTCGCACGTGCAGTGCCGCAGCTCGCGGGGCTGCTTGCATGGGCTCCTCCTCCTCCTCCTCCTCCCCGCTCAGAGCCGGTGGGAAAGTCTGGATCTGTTGCTATTTTCTATCTGTTATCGCGGCCCCTTATCGCTTTGCTCTTGTCTGCATGCCTGCTCTCAGAGCGCCCAGGGTCTCTCTCTTGGCAGCACGGAAAAGTCCCCTCTTCTTTTTTCATTTGGTTTTCCCAAAGTCGGAGCTATCCTAGGCGAGGGGTGGCCAATGCTCCTCGTTTTGGGGGTGCAAAGGTGCGGGGTTGGTGGCGTGGCCGAGGGGGGTACCGGTGCTGGCCCCATCCCTGCGCCCACCCCAGTGTTGGCACGTGAGCGCGTCGCACACCTCCACACGAGTTCTTACAGTCGCTGTAATTCAGAAAATAAAACTCCTTGTTATCAAGGAAGGAAAAAAGAGAGAGAGAAGGAGGGAGGAGGAAGAAGAGTTAATCGCCGAGCGGAGGATCTCGGAGCAGAGCGCTTTTGGGCTCTTCCCTTCGCTGTAAAGCCAGCCTCAGTAATTCAGTTTTAAAGCATGAAAAAAGGGAGTTGATGAAATTCCGCTATCAGCACCGAACCAATATGCAAAATATCTCGCCGAAAATCAAATAGCTATTATGTTTTCATTTCCATTTCAGCGTATTTGCTTAATGAAGAATAGACAGATCAGGCAAGCGGAGGGAGGCTGTGTGCGGCGATAACTGCGCAGGGCTCCCAGCAAGCCCGCAGAAGTGACGCTCTGCTCCGCCACTCTCTCCCTCTTTTTATTTTTTTCCTCCTTTTTCACCCCTTTTTTATTTTTTTTAACATAGCCAAGGGCTCCTTTAAGCCCCACAGCCATTGGTGCTTCCATGCCTGGGGCTGGGATGCTGTATGTGGGGCTGCACCCCTGGGGATGTGGATCGAGATGCAGCGGGAACTGCCTGTCCCCACCTGCTACAACCCTTCCCTGTAGGCATCCCATATCAATGCATTCTCAAAAAATGAGTTTTTCAAAAGGCTTTTGTCCCCGTCGCCTCTCAGGGTGGGATGTGAGTAGGGTGGTGCCATTGGGGCGCCCATAGGGAGGCCCAGTGGGATGCTCATTGGAACACCCATTGGGATGCCCATTGTGATACCCATAGGGACACCCAGTGGGATGCTCATTAGAACACCCATTGTGATACCCATTGGGACATCCATAGGGATGCCCAGTGGGATGCTCATTAGAACACCCATTGTGATACCCATTGGGACACCCATAGGGACGCCCAGTAGAATGCTCATTGGGATGCCCATTGGGATACCCATTGGGACACCCATAGGGGCACCTATAGGGTTGCCCAGTAGGCTGCTCATTCAAACACCCATTGTGATACCCATTGGGACACCCATGGGCACACGGCACCGTCCCCATTGGTCCCTCCCCATCCCTCTGCGCCAGAGCAGCACGATTCGGGTTAACTTTATCAGGAGCCCGAGAGCTGGGAAGGCGTGAAAGAAAAAATTAGCCTAACAATGTTTCATTTACCGCGAGAGAAACGATTTGTTAGCCGGCGATTGTTTCTGAATATTATCAGAGTCTTTTTAATTGTGCTGGAACTGAAATTAGCAGAATTAGAATAAATTGCCTTCCCTTCTCCGGCAGCCTCTTTATTCACGCTCATTGTTGTCTGCTTTGTATAGATTATGGCCCTTTGTTCTCCCGCTGTAAATATACATGCCTGGAGTCACGGCGAGCGGCGGAGGGCTGCAGCCCCATCCCACCGCTGTGCTCCCTGCCTGCTGTGCCATGTGCTGGGGGTGTGCCTTAATTTGGTGCGGGAGGGATGCTGCGTTGCCATGGGGACGGCGGCGTGGTGAGGTACCTGCGGTGCATCCCTCCTGCACCGTGCAGTGTCCCCATGTGCATCCCTCCTGCGCAGCCTGCCGTGTCCCCATCTTCATCCCTCCTGCACCCTGCCGTTGATAGCCTTTTGTGCATCCCTCCTGCACTCTGCAGTAAACCTGCGTGCATCCCTCTCTGCAGTAACCCTGCATGCATCCCTCCTGTGCAACATGCGCCCTACAGCCATCCCGCTCACACCCTGTTTCCACCCGATATACCTCCCCGGTTTCCTCCAGCGCAGCGGGAGGATGAGCACCCGCAGCATCCCCGTTTCTCTGGGACCCCCATCAGGAGAGGGGTGTGGGGCCCTCTGTGGGGTCCCTCAATGAGTGTGGATGCCACTGCCTTGCAGGGGACTGCGCTGACCACCCTCTGTGCCCCACAGGTTCCCTGGGAGCGATGGAGGAAGGTGAGGATGCTGCTGCAGGTGAGCAGAGCCCCATGGAGAGGGACGGGGCCACCTCGGAGCACGAGGGCTCAGCGGAGCATGACGCCTGCAGCCCCCCCAGCAGCGAAGGTGAGAGCTCCTGCGTGTCATCACCATTTGTTCCCCATTAGCAAACAGAGCATCCCACCAAGGGTTCAGTGGAGGGTTCAGCAGAATGCTGGCGTTCCTTGAGGCTCCGTCCTGGGATGATGGCCAGGAATGAGGATGTTCTCAGTGGTCTCCGGGCATATAGGGAACCATAGCTGAGGACAGTTTGGACACACTGGTATTGGACCACATGTGGGGCTGTGCTGGATCCCAGAGCAGGCTGGGATGCCTCCCTGCAAACATGTTGGCACTGTTACGGGGAGGGATGTGGGGACACAGAGGGATCCCCGAGGTTGACATTGGTGCAATGGGATGGGGGCGGAGCCAATGGGATGGGGATGGAGCCAATAGGATGGGGACAGAGCCAATGGGATGGGGACGGAGCTGTGCCGCTGCCGCCCGCTTCCTGCCCGCTGCCGCCTGCCTGCCGCCTGCTGCCCCACCCCGGGGCCCAGATAGCCCTTCAGTTCCTTCCTGCGGAGGTGGGAGCAAACCCTAATCAGCCACCCAGTGAGATAACAGCGGCGGGGCACGGTGCATGGGGCTGGCCGAGAGGCTCCCGGCGTGCACCCCAACCCCAAAACCATGGGGTCAGGGAGCGGGGAGTCCGGCGAGCGCCCCAACCCCAAAACCACGGGGTCAGCCCCATGGAGGCAGAGTTTTCTTGGGAGTGGGGAGTGTTATCTGATGGGGGCACAGAGCTGGGAGCCGGGCGCAGAGCTGCACCTGGCACTGGCCCGGCTCGATAAAGAGGTGATAGCAGAGATAATGCCGAGCAGCAATAACGGCCACTAAAGCTTTCAGCGAGATGGATAAAAATCAATATGCCAGGCACTTTGATTTATAGCCAAAAATAATAGGACTTTTATACTCGGTGATTGATTTATTTGATGTTAATCATTCCGCTTATCACCTGTATTAATAATCTGCCATGGCAGTGACGTCACCCCGGGGTGTTCGCTCCGGCGCCTATCGATTGGGCTCCGCGCGGGTGATCCGCCCGGGACGAAGGCAAACATGTACTTTGGGCACTAATCTTCCACACTGTCATATGCAGATAGGCTCTTATCTGCTGCATCTCCAGCAGCAGTTAATGGAGAAAATAATTGTTATCAAGTTGCTATGAATACGCCACAAATAGAGCCGTGACGGGAGAGCGCAGCGGGTGACGTGGGGCTGGGGGTGGGTGGTGGGGGCACCAGGGTCCCCGTGGAGGTGGTGCGTTGTGCTATATGGGTTTGGGGTCCCCATAGTTGTGGTGTGTTGTGTGGGTTTGGGGTCCCCATAGTTGTGGTGTGTTGTGTGGGTTTGGGGTCCCCATGGACGTGGTGAGTTGTGCCATGGGTTAGGGTCCCCATGGACGTGGTGTGTTGTGCCATGGGTTTGGGGTCCCCATGGATGTGGTGCATTGTGCCACGGGTTTGGGGTCCCCATGGATGTGGTGTGTAGTGCCATGGGTTTGGGGTCCCCATGGATGTGGTGCATTGTGCCATGGATTTGGGGTCCCCATGGATGTGGTGCATTGTGCCATGGGTTTGTGGGGTCCTCATGGACGTGGTGCATTGTGCCATGGATTTGGGGTCCCCGTGGATGTGGTGTGTTGTGCCAGGGGTTTGGGGTCCCCATGGATGGGATGTATTGTGTGGGTTAGGGGTCCTCATGGACGTGGTGCATTGTGCCATGGATCTGGGTCGCCATGGGTTTGGGGTCCCCATGGATGTGATGCATTGTGTGGGTTTGGGATCCTCATGGATGTGGTGCACTGTGCCATGGGTTTGTGGGGTCCCCATGGATGTAGTGCATTATGCCATGAGTCTCTGGGGTCCCCATGGATGTTATGTATTGTGTGGGTTTGGGGTACCCGGGGATGTGGTGCATTGTGCCATGGATTTGGGGTCCTCATGGATGTGGCTTGGTACAGGGGAGGTGCAGGCTTCTTCATGCGTGCCATGGGTTGGGGTGCTCTGTGTTGATCTCATGTTCTTATGCTGCAGAGGTGGAGTGCAAAGATGTCCCGGAGAGCCCAAAGGAGACGGAGAAATCAGATCCTGGAGAAAACACGCAGGAGCTGAGCTCTTGGAATGGGCCAGGTGGGTCCCCGCACGGTCATCACTGTGTGCTCCTATTGCAGAAGTGGTGCTGAGACTGGGGCATGCTGCAAGCATCGTGCCTCCTGCCAGGCTCCATGCAGAGGGTGATGGGCGCAGTGCCCTGTGTCCCCTGCTTTGCCTTTGGGATTATAAAAGCCATCAGGGCTGCAGTGTGCAGGAGCTCTGTCCTGCCCCATGTGCTCACTGGGCATTTTGCAGACATCCTGGTAACCACTTGAGTGGTTTTGTGATGCTTATCAAAACCCCAAGACACAACTCGAGCCATCTATCTCCCCACTGGTATCTCCACGCCATGCTTGCTGGGTGTCCCGTGCCCTATCATGCCATTATCTGCAAACCTCCACACCGATGGGGAGAAGGTTGAGGTTCCCCCATGGAGATTAGGTCTGTGGGTGCGTGCGCAATGGGGACCTGATGGCTCCGGGGTGACCATTCCCTGATGGGTGGCTGTGCTGTGTTTTGGGGTCCAGTGCTTTGGACGATGGGATGTGCACGTCCCATTGGCAGCCTCACAGAGCAGCGCGCTTCCTCCCCATTGCACATGACGGGAAGGGGTGACCCCAGTGCCGGATAGCTAACCCCAGCCCAGCGATGTATGGGGACACCCGCTGCGTCCCCACGGCCGCGTGCAATGCGGAGCCCTGGGAAGGTCTGCCCAGCAGTGCACGTGTGCAGCAGCTGCCCCAATCCCCACGGATGGGCCCCGCTCCCCATCCCGTCCCATCCGAGGGGAAGCGCGCAGCGGCCCCACTGATACCCCCATCCCTTCCTGCAGGAAGGAGCTGCGAGGCCGCCCCGGCTCCTCCTTATCTCCTCTCCGGCTCTTTGTCCCCGTGACCGCGACGCATCGCTCCTAAAAGCAACCCTTCCCCTCCCAGCAATCCCAAAACCCATCCCTTTCGCCCACCGCAGCGTTTTCCGTGCCTGATCCGTAGGGGCTTCCATGGGGTCGCGTTGCAGCAGGATGCAGCGTGCTCCCCAAAATGAGCACCACGCAGCGCAGCGCCCGGCTCCGGCCATGCCTCCCCTTCCCCCCATCTCCGCAGCAGGTTATTTGCATTCTTTATGTAAAAGAGATTTTATTATCGCCTTCTCCCAGCCCATCTCTATTCTGGTAATTGGAGTGGTATTAATTTCTGTGTGGCTGGGAGTTGATGGCGGTCCGGCGATGCTGCAGCGATAGGGTGTTCCTTTCGCACCAACCGCCGCGATAGCCCGTCTATCAGGCGCTCTGCAGGCTCTGCACTTATCAGGGATGGAGCTGGCAAAAAGGGAAACTCTGAGCAGCCTGAATTTTCTTTTTATCTGGCAGGATCCGCCGTATGTCAGCAATGGCAGCCGCGAAGATGCGGTGTGTGTGGGGGGGGGGACGGGACGTGGGCTGCTCTCAGCGCCTTTGTTCGTACCCCGTGGGGTCTAGGGGGTCAGCAGGGCTCTGTGGGTGCTCATCCTTTGGGATGCTCTTCCGATGGGCTCACCCATGGGATGACGTGGTCACCTCATCACCTCTCTGCTGCAGTGCCCGTGTGGGGACCATCCTGGCTCTCCTTGGCCTCATGCGCAGGAGGTGTAGGGGGGGAGGGAGGGAAGGGAAGGGGGAAGGGATTTTTTTTATCTTTGAAATGACCTTGTTGGCAGGGGGTTCTGATACGTGAACAGCTGATTACTGGAATCCATACTCCTGCACTTGGGAGCACTGCAGATGGACGGGGCCGGGTTGGTGTTGGAGGGGGGCTGCTGCCCAGACCCACTTTGGTCACTTTGGGGCACTTTCTGGAGAGGTGTTGGTGTGGGAGCTCTGCTCTCCGTGCCCACCAGGCACTGTCTGGGCCCTAGAGGGGGCTTCGTGCCCAAACCATCTCCCAAACCATCCCCTGACCAGCATTCTCCCAGCCCCATCTTTGCACCTCTCCCACTCATTTGGGCGCTGGGGATCTGGGGAGCACTGCAGCCTCCAACCCCTCTCCAATGGGGAGAATTGGGTGTACAAGGCCGTACCCCCTCCCAGTCCCCATTGCCTCCTGGGAGGAGCGAGTGGCTCTGAATTAGGTATTGGCATGGAGAACAGAGCTACAGGCAGCTCAGCCTCACTTAGACACCAGAGAATCCCCACAGCAGGCTGCAGCCCTGGGAGGCCACTGCTTTTTGGCCAGCTTTGTGCTGAAGGGGGGGTCCTGTGGAGCCCCATCCCTCACCGTGCACCAATGTCCCCCCCCCAAGAAAAAATAAAACCCACAACCCCAGGCACGATGCCACACCAATAGCAACCACCTGCCCACATCCCCACAGTGTCACCCAGGTGTGGGGCACAGTGTCCCCCCCACGGGGCCATCAGGCTCCAGTGGTGCCCCCCATCCCCATTTCAGACCCCTTATCCATCTTTGCCCATCTCCACGCGCTCTCCCAGCTCCAGCACAGAGATAACTTTCTCAGAGCCACTTTTTTCCTCCATCTAATTAAAACTACAAACTTTTTTGTTTCCTTTTGTTCCTTCCCCCCCCCCTGCCAGCCCCCCCTTTCCCTCTCTCATTCGGTTGTGTTTATCTGCGCCCTGACTCCTGCCCGAATAATCTCTCGCCGCCCGGAGCTGGTGTGCAAACCTCAAGGTTTATTATCGGGGTGAGCAGGGCACGGCGAGGAGGGACGGCTCGTCCTGACGGACAGCCCCTGCGCTCCCCCTTCCCCTCCACAATGGTATGTGTGGGTGGGAAAAATTATTCCAGCTATTTCTCTTTTATCGCCCGGAGCCGGGCTGAGCAACAGAGAGTTGTGTTTGCGGTAGATTGCTAGGAAGGAAGGAGGAGAAGTTAGGGTTTGGGGTGGCAGCCCCATGAGATGGGGGTCCTGCCTCCAGTGCCCAGCTTGCTGCTGGTGTGGCAAAGCTCTGCGATGGCACTGGGAGCAGTGGGGCTGCAGCAGGGCTGGTGACACTTGTCCTGTGTTGGGGACATTGGGAACATGGCTGTCACCTTGCTGCTTGGGCACGTTGTGGGGTGGTGGGATGCTCAGGGCGGTTGGGATGGTGTCGGTATGGGGGGATGTTCAGGGTGGGATGGGGACACTGCTGGAGCAGATGGACGTATGTTTGCCCCTAAATCTGCTGCACACTGAAAGTTTCCCTTCTTGCAGGGGAGTTTTCTGATTGTATTCCTAATGGTCAAAGCTGCCACACCATAACACACTCAGTGCAACAAAGGGCTATGGGACCAATCATGTCCTGGCAGGGAGGGCACCAGTTCTGTGCTGGAATTAGGTGTGATGGCATCTCCCACCAGGGCAGCTGCTATGGTCTGTGGGAGAATGGGGCTCCGAGCTGCTTTTGTGCCCCCCATCTCTCTCCTCCTGCTCTTCCCCTTGTGAGAATGGGGATCCCTTGGCACCACGCCCCATGCATTTGTGGGATGTAGGATGGGGACCCTTTAGGACAGTGCCCCCATCCATCTGTGGGACGCAGCAACGCCCTGAATGCAAACCCAGCTATCGGGACACATCCTGCTGGGGCAGGGCACCTCAGCTCCCTGGAGTACGTGGGTGCCGTGTGGCATGCCCAGTACCAGCACAGCTGGCGAGCAGAGCCCCGTGCCCTCCTTCCCCCCCCCCCGCCTGCACCCGCTGTGCTGCTCAGGGTAGGTAACAGCTCCTCCATTAACCAGGGTCAGGGTTCAGCATGATAAAGATTTGCTGTTGTACTGTGGCAAAAAAAAAAAAAAAAGAGAGAAAAAAAATCAATAAATGGTGAGCGATGGTGGGGAGCGATAAGGGCAGAACTCTCCCACCAACCCTGGCAGCAGGGAGTTATGCACCCACCCCACCCCCCCGAAAGGAGCCTAAAGCCACAGATCTGAGCCACCCGTGGGGTCAGGGCTGTCCCACGGTGGCCTGGGATCAGTGGGAGAGGGGTGAGAGCCGCCCGAGCCCCCATTCTCGCCTGCTCTAATTTAAGCCCCGCTCACTCCTTTGTTGTTCCCAAGGCTGCCCTGATTACTCGAGCACCCGGGACGGCAAAGCCGGGATAATCTCCTTAGCCCCTTTGGAGAGATTTCCCTTTGTGAGCGGAGGTGAAGAGTGGAGATGCTGCGTGTTTGCAGCTTAAGACTCTTCCCAATCGGCTCCCTCCATCTTATCGGCGCGGTGCCATCACATCATTGCGCTAGTTGAGTTGTCAGGATTTATTCCTTCCGCCGCACGCGCTCACGGCTTCTGAAAGCAGCAGCGGGGGGCTCGGGGGCTCCGCTTCTGCGCCCGGATCACGTTTCCTGGATGGGATGTTCCTCTGGGAGGTTGGGTACCGACAGATGGGTGGATGGGCAGATGGGTGGATGGGCGGATAGGTGGATGGATGGATGGGTAGATGGACAGATGGATAGGTGGACAAAGAGGTGGACAGATGGGTGGTTGGGCAGATGGGTGGGTGGGTGGGTGGATGGACAGATGGATAGGTGGACAAAGAGGTGGATAGGTGGGTGGATGGGCAGATAGGTGGTTGGGCAGATGGATAGGTGGCTAAACAGGTGGGCAAATGGCTGGACGGATGGGCAGACGGATGGACAGATGGATAGGTGGATAAACAGGTGGACAAATGGTTGGACGGATGGTTGGATGGGTGGGTAGACGGGCAGAAGGATGGAAGGGTAGAGGGACAGGTGGATGGACGGATGGATGGACAGATGGATGGTTGGACGGGTAGGTGGGTGGATGGATGGGCAGATGGATGAATAGATGGATGGATGGGTGGATGGACAGATAGATGGATAGATGGATAAGTGGATAGGCAGATGGATGAATAGATGGATAAGTGGAGAGGCAGATGGATGAATAGATGGACGGATAGGTGGATGGAGAGGTGGATGGAGAGGTAGATGGATAGGTGGATAAACAGGTGGATGGATGGACGGACAGATGGAAGGACAAATGGGTGGACGGACAGGATGAATGGGTGGATAGACAGACAGACTTGGCCTCCCCTTCAGGGATCCCCAAGCCACGGGCTGGGCTGGGACACATTTGTCCCTGTGTCCCAGGCATTGCTGAAGATGTCTCATTTCCATGCTCTCCAGGATATCTCGTTTTGGTGCATTTGGGGCATTAAGGCCCCCAGGTGACCCCCAGACCTGGCCCTGGGGGCCGGGGCGCAAGGCACATTATTAATAGGAGTGATGCATGGTGCTGGGAAGCAGTCCCATGACTCCCTGATAGCAGTATTTATCCAGATAGTATCCAGGCAGCTGCAAACACTCCGAGTCCTCAAATCAGAGATCCTGTCCCAGGGCGGATCTGATGCATTCGAATTTGATTAAAGTCCCACGGATACACGTCGGGCAAGGGACGTGGGAGCCTTTTGGGATGGGACCAGCAGGGCACCCTCCGTCCTTCCCTTCTCCTTACTCCTGGAGGAAAAGTGCACGTGTCACCTCGTGTCACCCCAGGTCACCCTTTGTCCCCTCCTCTCCAGGACCCCGTCAGCCCCCAGGTGCAGGTGGCAGCCAGCCTTTCTCTTTCATTTATCAGCCGATAGCCGGCAGCAGGGCGATGACAGGATTAATCTTTGCTCTCCAGCATAGCCCGGGCCATTTCTTTGAAATCTCGATGGGGAGATAAGCTGGAGCACAGCGCCGGGGGGAGAAGGAGCTGCTGGCCCCATGGCAAACACCGCAGCGTGGGGATGTGTCCCAAGTGGTGTCTCCTTGTGACGGGGCATTGGGGTGGATGCTGGGACCCTACGCAGCTTCTGAGTGGGTGCACCCATTGGGACCAAGCTTTGTGGGTTGGGTTTGGGTTTTTTTGTTTTCCTCTTTCCATCCTTTTTGCTGCTTTTGGTGACCCAAAGCGCACAGCCCCATCCCTGCCCCGTTTGGTTAATCATCTCGGAGATGGGAATTCCTGCCGTATCGCTGCGGTTCCGCCTCACCAGGACCTGATGGTGAGATTAGATAAGGGCTGTGTCACCCCGCGGGGTGGTGACACTGAGCAGCAGTGGCAGTGTGGGGCACACAGACTTTGCTCCCTGGGGCCACCGTCCGGGCTGTGCGCGTGTCGGTCACCTCGAGCGTCCCCAAGGGGTGGCACTGCTGTGTGCCACGTCCCCGCTGCAGTGCTCTGGGGCTGAGCGCAGTGCTTTTTTCCTCCTGTCCCTGGGTGCTGTGACAGGCACAGGGACACAGCTGGCCACCTCTCTGTCACCCCGTGTCCCCATGGGGGCACATCCAGCAGCATCCCCATTCACGCACAAGCAGCAGACCCATATCCAGCCAGCACCATCCCCACGCTGAGTTTTTGGGGGTGCCAGCAGACGGCCTGTGCTGCTGTGCGCCCCGCCGTGGGGCCGGCTCTATTTTTGTCCCCCTGTCTGGAACGGTTTTCTCTTTATCAGCGCCTGCGTGTTTTCTCTGCTGGGGATTGATACACAGAAGATGAAGTGCTCTGACATGGGAAGTGTCAGGCGAACGCGCTTATCTCACAGACATGGTCTCCTGACCCAAACGCTGCTGATTACCACAGAGATGGGGGGAGGGGGGCAA
>JACDJE010000182.1:1344914-1386011 GCA_016647715.1 Pavo muticus
TCCCCATCCCCATCCCCATCCCCACTCACCTCCACCAAACACGCTCAATCCATGCCCCACACATCCACACTCATCTTATATAGCTGTCAGCAAAGGCTCCACCTCCCCCCCCACACCCCTCCCACCTAAACCAACCCCTCTAGCTGCTGACACAAGGGGTGGGACCAGCCCTGCCCAGCTGCTCCGCCTGCAGCTCCTGCAGCGGGGCAGTGAAGGGGCAGCCTCGAGCGTGCATGGTGCTAGCAATGCAACAAGCATTGTTCTAGCACCCCAAATGCCTGGTGCTCACTTGCATGTAGCTGTGCCTCTGCGTGTGTATGCACACACATTTACCACTTCTTCCACATGTTTGTATGTATACATTTATTTCTGCATGGGTGCATGGACAGAAACACGTGCCAATATGCGTGCACATCTCCATGCTTGCACACAACTGGCTCCATGTGAAGTGCAGATCCAGACGTGGGTATTCACACTCACATACACGTCCTGTGCTTACACGTGCCCACTTCTTTGTTGTGTATGCATGCACAAGTGTGCACACACGCACCTCTTTGTCCATGCACACCTGGCTGCATGTGTCAATGCCTACCCCTCTGCAGCTCCATGTACATGCATGCACATGTGCACCTCTTTGTTGTGCGTGCATGCGTGTGTACCCACGTGCATGAGCAACAGATGTATGCATGCATGTGTTCACACCTGCAAGTGTGAGCATGCACACGTGCACCTCTCCGTAATGTGTACATGCGTGGGTGCAGACATGTACATGCATGCGTGCACTGCTGCACGAGTGTGCCCGATTGCACGTCTGCGTCCCCCCTCCTCGCGCGCACGAGTACGCACGCGCGCTCAGCACGTTTCCCGCGCGCGGCCCCTTTAAGACGCGGACTGAGCGGCCGCGCGCGCGTAACGCCGGGCCGCGCAGGCTCCGCCCCCTTCCTCCCCTCCCCCGCCTGAACGGCCGTCGCGCCCGGATGACGTCACGCCATGGCCGCCCTGCGCCGCCGCGAGTAGAGGCCCCGTCCCGTCCGCGCCGCCCGCGCCGGAGCCGCTGCTGCCCACCACTCACTTCATGAGCCTCTTGGCCCCGTAGCAGCGCAGGTCATAGGACATGCTGTAAGTGCCATAGAGCGTGGCTTTGACATTGAGGCAGCCCAGGTCCTGCGGGTTGGTCTTGTACAGGTCAAAAGTGACACAGGCAACATCGATGCGGCGGGACGGCTTGTGGGACAGGCTCAGCTGGTAGCCGGGCACCTAAGGCACAGCAGGACCAGGAGTTGCCCAAGGAACTTTGTGCTGCCTCACCCAGCATCATCCCCATTGACCCCAGTGGGATGCCCACGGGATGAAACAGGCTCCTACAGCCCATGCTCACCTTGCAGGCAGACCACGACTGCCCCTTGCCCAGGGCCATCAGCACTGTGCCCTCNCCAGAGTGCCCCCCCGCCAAAAGCCAGCGGCGCTGAGGTGGGGCTGTTTGGGGGTGCGGCCCTCAGGCGGGTGGGAGTGCGAAGGGGTAGAAGCTGGGGAGGGGGGGCTGATTGGAGGGGCGGTTTGCAGCCCGGGCCTGGGGGCTCTGACTGACTTTCTCCCCACACAGGTGGGAACAGGGAGAGCTCCAGGAGCCTGGGGCGCTGCAGGTCCTCAGCCTGGCAGGAGAAAGCTGAGGTAAGGCTGGTAAAGTTAAGCTTTGTGGTTATTGACAAATTCTGCAGAATACAGAAGTGATGGCACTTGTTTTCTGGCCTGGCGTTATGGCTCCTGTCATTCAAAATTAGCATCTGCTAGCACAGAGCTGCAGGAAGAGCCGGGTGTGCTCCAGCTGTAGGAAAATCAGCGTCACTGGGAGTGAAAGCTCCAGCTGCACACAGCTCTGTTTCTCTTAAGGTTTCTGGCCCAGAGTTCACCTGATACAGTGCAGCGAGGAGCAGTTGTGTTAATGTTCTGGATAGAGCTTTATGCACGCTTCTTTAAAAGTCAGCTCACTGAAAACGGCTGTCACCAAATAGTTCTCTTCCACTGATGCTCCAGGGTGGCTCAGCTCTCTGCATTAACAGCTTTCCTGACAGCTGCTGGATGCTGTGCATCATCAAAGTCAGGTCGTCTTAGAGGTTGTCAGATAAGTTTCTGTTTGAGCTAATTAACCTGCTAAGGATCATAGCTTCATTCAAAGCAAAGGACTGGCTGTTTTGCTTTTGTTCTGTTTCCTCCTGATTCAATATGATGCTCCTTTCTCAGATCACAAGGTTTTTTTTCCCCTTCTCTTCCCATTTTTGCTGTTCTTCCATATTTTTCTCATTCTAGTTCCTGCCCTTCCTTTCTGTTTTGCTTCTGCTTTGCACATCTTTGTCCCCCTAACCTTTTTGTGCTGTGTTTCTTTTCCAACCTATCTTGTCAGCTCTATTTCCCATTCATTCTCCTCAGCTTGCACATCACTCTTCACCCATCCTTGTGGCTTGACTTGGAGCAGGCTCCAGCACACTTCAGTTCTGCATTAAGCATTGATTGTCATGGCTAAATGGAAACGCTGTGATTTTGCATCAGACTGTTTGGCTACAAGAAAAGGGGAAAAATAAGCCAGCAAACTTTCTGTTTGCAGAACCCTGAGAGTTCTGCCTGAAACAGAGAGGTCTCCGTTCCCTCTCACCAGCAGCACTGAGTGCTGCTCCCCTGGTGTCTGCCCTGTGAGCTCCCTGGAGCTACAAGGTGTCTATCTGGAGGTTATTGACACTGGGGATGAGCTTGGTTCTTGCCTTGCTGGAATCACCTGAGCTGTTGGTCCCCATGCTGTGTTCAAGGCGTATTTCTTGTTTGTGGCACCATAGAAAGGCTGAGGGAGAAATGTAATGAATGGAAATGCGCTTGCCAAGGTTATCTTTCCTTGGTGCCTCTTTCAGATCAGTCCTTACAGCACTACTGTTTAGTCTGCCACCAAACTGCTACCTTCAGCAGTGAGTCAGCTGCACACCGAGCTTTGCTTCGTCAGCTTAGTTAACGATATGGCTTCAACTTTTAATGAGTTCCAGTTGAAAAAGAGCAATAAGAAACAGAATTTCAGCCTCCTGCCTGCGATAGGCACTGTTGAGAGAGATGCATCCAGAACACACAGCAGTGAAATGCTGCTCTGAGGGGGAGCAGCCAATGAGGTACCTGTGTGATCCCAGGCTAAAATCTGTAGTTGGAAATGTTTTCCAGCAAGGCTGTGAGGCTCGAGTGGGAACAGAGAACGAGATGGGCACCCTTTGCTATTGCATCCCAGTCCTTCTGGGTGAGGGCAGCTGTGCCAGTGGTTGGTTTAGAAGGAGCACCTCTGTCCCACCGTATGTGGACCACGAAATGCTGCCAGATTCCATTCCTCAAGTTGAAAAAATTCAGAGCTCAGTCTGTGAAACTTCAGCACTGCTTCCTGCTGCGTGTGTATTGTGTAACTGAAAGCCTCTCCTTTCCACCAGACCTGGCTGTGACAGCAGGCTGTCTCGGGGACAAACAAGGGCTGTGTTCTGAGAGAGGATGCTGGCTGCCTCTTCCAGTGGTCTTTGTGCATGCTGGGAGCAAGGCAAGGGCTGCAGGGAGAAAAGGCAGTTCTATCAGTAAGAAAGCTGCAGATCATTGCAGCCAGATGTCCCCTAGGGCTCTTCTTGCCTTTTTCATCCTGTTGCCAAGTGGTTCTGGATGTGTCTCTTCAGAGTGCCTTCCCTCATCTCTAGACATTTAGTGAAGGGAAGGCCAAGCTTTGCAAGAGCTGTCCAGGGGTTTTCTCTGCTTCATTTGCTTGTGTTTCTGGAGGACCATCTGCAGTACTCTTGATGGCAGCACCAGCAGGCTGCTGCACGGCAACGGGGACTGGATGGGTCACGAGGATTCAGAAGGAACAACAGGAGGGAAAGTCTTCTTGCTCGATCTGTGGGGACAGCAAGTGCTGTCTGGGAGCTGGGAGGATGGCATGTGCTTGCTGCAGATGGGACAGCTGGAAAGCTTAGCTGCCAAATCTGCAGCGTCTCTACTGACATGTGAACTGCTTTTAAGGGGCTGACAATTCAGTAAGGCATGCACAAGTGCTTCTGTAGACAGCACAAGGCACAATTTTGGCCGAAGGTGCGTGCCAGGGTTGCATTCAGCCCAAAGCTTCTCAGTGGGAGGGTTGTGCCACTTGTCAGGCCTGGCAAAGCCAACCGTTCTGAGCTCGTCTGTTTCAGATGTGAAGGAAATGAAAACATGACACGGTTTGAACAGACGAAGTCAGTTTTGGAGTAAAAGGGATAAGGTGTCCAAAGTTGGCTTTGCCTGAACTACCTGCTGTTTTAAAGACAGCTCTGAAGATAAGCCACTGCTAAGTGAGAAGTGTCATTGTACAGCTGCCTCATTGCCCCGTCACTCGAAGCTACAAGTCAGACAGTCTCACCTGTAGCTTAGAAGTTAATGTTTGCTTTTATAACCAGTTTTGGAGATGGTAAGAAACAGGCTCGGTTCTGAGACAGAACTTCAGGGTTTACCCTGAGTGTGAAAGCTGTGGGTTTCTGCTCTGTTGCTTTGCTCACCTTAAAGTGCTTCTGTGTAGTCATTTTTGTCCTCAGATTTTCCCATTCTTCATCTGCATGTGCAGTTAAAGGAGAGTGGAGAGAAAAAGAAACAACAGTTCAGAAAAGCAACCTGCAGGATTGCAGAGCTTTGGGATGAGCTGCTGTGCAGGTTACTCTGAGGCAGGACTTGGGACCTGAGCTGTAGGTTGCTGCTGCCCTGAAAAGAATAAATCCATTACGGCTTGTAAGGAAGCCTGAGTGAGTCCACCGTTCCACTAAATCCTTCCTCTGCTGCTCTCACCTCTCATAGAACTCAGTTCTATCTTTTATTCCCTGAAAGAGAGGCTCCAAGCAATACAGGTGAGGCCAGTAGTGAGGCGTTCTCCCATCTCGGATCGTTCTTTTGATGTGCTGCTGCTGCAGGTAGGTTCGTGGCTGTGACATAAACCACATTCACTTGCTGTCCTCCTGGCTCAGACCCAGGGCGATGCCCAGGGGTGAGGGATGGCTGGAGGATTTGTTTTCCAAAGACCTGATTCCGTGGTCTTGGGGCATCTTTTCTCGCATACCAGTGAACAGGGAGCAGTGGCCCATAGGGAGCAGCTGAGCTGTGCTCTTGATGAAGTCCTACAGCATAGGAAACAGCATGGAGACCATAAGTGCCCTCTGTGTGTTGCTTCACTGCAGATAGAGGCAGCAGGAGGGCGTGAGGCCCATCGCCAAAGGGAAACTTGGATTCTGTGAACTCTTTTACAATCAGCAGTCGTTTATTGTGTCTCTTATCATTTCAGCTGTTGGGATTGAATAGGAAATTGTTGTAACTAATGGACGCTCTGGGTTTTTACAATAGCTTTAATAGTGGAGGTGAATGTTTCGTGCTCATCGGTTCACCATGAACGTATTCATTTTCTCCCAGCCCTCTGGAGGGCTCGGTGTGGAGGCAGTGAGTCACTTAAAAGCCCTTTGCTTTGGTGCTGCTTATTTTTAAGAAATTAGAAAACAAATTTCCTGAATACATCCTTACTTGTCAGCTTCTGTATTCCTGCTGGCCTCTCCAGGCTGACCTTTCGGCTGAGATACGCCGAGCTGCTCTATGTGCATGCAAAGCGTAACTTCTCAGGCACTTAGGCAATTAAAATTGCTGTCATAAAATTCCTCTTGAAGCCAGCACCAATTTGTGCAAGCGGTTATGAACTCGGCATCAACCTTTCTAGGCACAGTAAGAATATAATTGGTTTCAGATTACATCCTGCTTAACTGCCCGGAGCCGCTATCAGCGAGAGGCAATTGCTGTCTTTTAATTCGGTTTATCGCTTTCCAGTAACATCACAGCTTTGGTTGTGAGCAAGAGCTAAGAAGCGTGAGGAGGTATGAGGAGCTTGCAGGCAGCTCAGCACGATCCTTCTGCTCCCCAGGGCTCCACCAGGTGTTCAGGTCATCCTCATGCGTATCGGCTAGCTGATATTGGAGCAGAGTTACTGGGTGCTGTTGTTCTGATACACTTGTGCTGCTGCTTTTATTGTTTGAGGAGCATTCATGGCTCCTCTGCAGCCTCCCATGGTGTAACGAGTGGTGTTTTCTTCAGAGTGGCTTTCATCTCCAGGGTCTGCTGCCGGTACCAGCTAATGAGGGCTGCGCTGTGGCGAAGGCAGGCGTTGCTGTCTCAGTGATGGCAGCACATCTGGCAGTGTCTGGGGCATGAATACAGCAGTCCTCATCCCACGAAGTTTATAGGGAAGCAGAGAAGTACTGTGGGTAATAAAGCTGTTCCTGATTGTCCAGCATGGGCTCTTAGCACACAGAAGCAATGCTCCATGCTCCTCCATCTGCCCTCCTGCCATACCTCAGCACCAAGTTCACTCACCACAATTACTTCCCTTGACTTTACTTGAACGTGTCCTGTCCTGGTTGCAGTGTGAGAAACAGCATCGATATATGGCCACTTTTTCCTAGAATCATTCTGAATGGTGTTCCTGCCTCTTAGGAGCCTGTGCTGTCTGCAGTGCTTATGCTTAACCAGATGTGTCTAAAGCACCTGACCCTGTGTTCTGGAGCTCACCCACTTGCTCATGAGAGAAATGCCACAAGGGTGGGAAGCCCCCGTGGCTGCTTGGTGGGAGAGCACGGGCAGCTCGCTGTCAGAGCTTGCAGATGAAATCCCAGCCTTGAGCTCTGTCCATATAAATCAAGGCTAACGTACTCTTAGCTTATTTGGAGTAATTTTGGAGTAAGTTTTTTTTATGCAATTTAAGTTGTTTTCTTCTTGAAGATGCTGTGATTAAAGCTGATAAATTCAGGCCTTTATTTCCCCATTAGGAGACAAAGTATGAGGTGAACCCTTCTTGTTTTTCCCAGCTCGTTCCCCGTAACAAGTGTGGCATTATTCCCTCCGCAGGCTACTGGGTACTGATGGATGTTTCCAACAGCCCTGAGCGAAACCCCTGCTCTCCTGATGAAGACCAGCAGCTTTCTGACGATGAGGTCCTAAAGGAGAGCGGTTCAGAGCGAGGACTTGATGGAGAGGGTGGGCAAGGCAGCATCCTGGGCGAGGAGGAGGATGCAGCCCGGGCACTGAGCCGTGGCGAGGAGAACCACTCGGATGAAGAGGACCACTTGAGCGAAGCCAAGTCTCAGGACTCTGACAACAACGAGCAGAGTGGGGAGCTGAAGAGCCCCCCGCCTCGCAAGGGAGAGGAGGGAAACCGTGCTAACGACCTTGGTGATGAAGCATCCTCTGTCACCCGCGAGCTGGATGAGCATGAGTTGGACTATGATGAGGAGGTTCCTGAGGAGCCGAGCGCTGCTCCTGCGGAGGAGGATGTTGAGAAAGCTGCTGGTGAGGATGATGAGGAAGAGGAGAAAGGAGATGACGCCCCCGAAGAGGAGAAAAAATCCAGCAGTAAAAGCGATGATGAAAAGGACGGCCAGGATCCCATCAAGGAGAAGAAGAAAGAAGAGGATGATGGAGAGATCGATGATGGCGAAATTGATGTAAGTAGGAGCTGGTCTGGGGCGGGCAGTTGTGCTGGCAGAGACCTGTCCTTGTGTTTGAGCTGTGCCATCATAGAGTGCCCTGTCTTTCTCATTGGCGTGGGTGTCTGTGCTCGTTGTGTCCCCAGCATGCAAGTGAGATGTTTCCATCAGAGGTAGAACTGTTGTGTGCCATGTCCTGGCCTCAGTTGCTGGGGCATCCATTGCCACGTGCTGTAGAAAAATTGTCTGTGCCACATATTGCTGGAGCAGTTGCAAGTAAGCTATTAGCTGCCTAGTGTGGAACAGCTCCAGTGCCTTAAGAAACTACTCTGCTTTGGCTCTCAGAGGACTTCTAGATGATGCTGACAGCAAGTTACTTAGTGATGGACAGGGCGTTCATAAGCTGTCTCATTGGGTTAGTTTGAGAAGCTGTAGTGCAGCTCCTGGACTTGGTGTCAGGGCTGCAAGAAACCCAGGGCCCCAAGCGTGCTCTGGGAGCAGCAGAAGGAGCAGACTGTGCTGGGCTTCCTGGGGAGGGCTCAGCCAGGCAGGCACTGAGGCTGGTCATCTCCTAGGGGACGTGCAGGCCCAGTAGGTGCTGTTTCAGCTGAGAAACATATGCAGGTATTTAGTTACAATGGAGCGCCGTGTGTCCTGCTGTGCTCTGGGGCTGAGGTGGCTCCATAGCCAGCTGTTTTTCCCCCAGAAAAGTTGTGGGGTTTTTTTGTTTAGCGCTTTTTGTTCCTTAAACAAAGTGATGCAGCTTTGCTTCATCGTGCCCGTTCTGGCAAGCAGCTTCCTTAACCACAGCCAGTGTTTTCCAGAAGTTTTGTATGCTTCTGCTGGAGTTAGAAGGAATTTCAGCGTGTTGTGAGGGAGTCCAGGCAGGATAAAATGAATTCCTGGCTCCCTGACTCCATGCCTGCTTCTTGATTAAAATATGAATGCTTTCCTTTGGAATCCACAGCATTCTTAGGCCCGCTCTCCTTACAAAGCACGGGATGGATTTGTACTCTGCTTCTCATACGTTAACTCATAACGGGGTTCCCAGCTGCCTGATTCCAAGGAGACCTCACAGAAATAAATACTTTCCCTTTTGTTTGAGTACAGCTTCTGCAAAGACTCCACGCAGCTCTTTTGAAGGCGGCCAAGTTGAGCTGCTCGTGCCATTCTCTCACCCTTGAATGCCATCCCTGGCTTTTGGGGAACCTCTGAAAGCTCCACGTTTTGCTCTGCCTTCAGACTCCTCTCTTTGGAGGAGGGGACATTAATACAAGTTTTACTTTGAATAAAAGTGGAGTCTTCAATATCAGTTCGTGCTCAGCAGAGCACTGCTTGTGTTGCCCTCAGAGGGATGCAGAGGGGGCTGTTAACCCCTCTCCCTGCAGGCTCTGTGTCAATCTAGAGACAAGCAGTGCTTTTTCCTCATTTCCAGCTTCTACACTGATCAAAGTATGCAACTTTCTTCATCTATTCCCACTGCTGCCGTGGGGCTGTTGGTTTTGCCTTGCAGTGGGAAGGGCTTTGCCAGCTGCTCCCTGTTCAGATGTTTTGTGTGCTGAAAAATGAGCGGTGAACAGAGGCTGTGAGATAAGGCTTGTGCCTTTTAGGAGAGGCAGCTGTTATTCCTGAGTGTGTGTCAGGTGCCTGACAGCTCTGTGCTCGTGTAGAGCAAAGGGAAGGCAGGCACTTCAAAGCCCTGACTGCTGTCTCCTCGAGGAGCTCCATGGTGGTTACTCTGTGCTCATCCCCTGTGCTTCTGAGTCTTTGAAGAAATCCCCATCTCCTGAGCTGCTTCCTCTGTAGCTGCTGCGTGGAGCTGAGGAGTAGAGAATCACAGAATGGCTTGGATTGGGAGGGACCTCCAGGATCATGAAGCTCCAACTCCCCTGCTGCATGCAGGGCTGCCAGCCTCCATACCTAACACTAGACCAGGCTGCCCAGGGCCCCATCCAACCTGGCCTTGAACACCTCCAGGGATGGCCGGGGCATCCACAGCCTCTCTGGGCAGCTGTTCCAGCACCTCACCACTCTCATAGTAAAGAACTTCCCCCTGATATCCAACCTAAATCTTCCCTCCTAGAGGGTGACCATACTGGGGCACTGCATTAAGTACTGCGCTCAGGAATTCTGCTGTGTACTTTAAATCAATTAATGGGAGGAATTTGCTTGAGCTGAGCGGGTGTGACAGGAGAGCCGAGCAGGGCCAGGCAGTGTGGGGGCTCTGGAGGACAGTGGCATCACCCAGCTGTGCTGCCATAGCTGTCTTGTGCACTCGTAGCCTGCAGCAAGGAAAGGTAATGCAATTGAGCTCGTTTGCATGAGGCTTCCTCTAATTGCATTCCACCTACTGTCAGCTGGAAGTGCACAACCAGCTTCATTCAACCAAGGTATGTTAAGATTTTAATCCACTGTACTGTTGGTTATTCAGCCTCTGAGTGTACACTGAGTAAATTGATGCAGTGTGGTCTACGTGTGGTGCCAGGATGTTCACGGTGCCTGCTGGGCTTTGCAGTCAGCTTTGAGAAGCACTGAAGTTGATCCATGTTCTCGTTGCTAGCAGTACGTTGTGGGTATACCCAGGGGTGTTTATCACAACCTCTTCTTGAGTTTCCCCTGTGCTTTGCCTCGGGGTGTGCTTGCAGTGACTGATATTGGACCATACTGTGGAATGTCAAATCACTGCATGAAATGTCAGCCTGTCTGTCTGTTCCAGGACGATGACTTGGAGGAAGGAGAAGTTAAAGATCCCAACGACAGGAAAGTGAGGCCACGTCCCACCTGTCGGTTCTTCATGAAAGGTAATGGCGTGCTGTGATGGTGGAAGCAGACCAAAGGTGCTGTAGTTGGTCTCACTCTGTTTTGCAGCAGTTAAGCTGCTCTCTACACGATAATCTCTGCCCCAGGCATCTCCAGTGTCACCTTTCTGGTGGCCAGATGCTGAATTTACACAGGGCCAATATGCACAAAATCCTGTGACCTGGTATGTTGAACCCAGGAGGAGCAAATAAAGGAAAACTCACCAGCTTGCTCAAAACAGGATGGAATAGAACTGCTGGGGCTGGTGTCACAATCAGCTGCTGCTTAAAGAGGTTCTGTGCTGTTATTCAATGGAAAACAAAAATGGCCAATTTCATTCTATCTTATGAGGCTGATGCCTTACCAAACTGTAATTGTTTCTTGCAATTTGATGGCCAGCTCACTTCCCCAGTTATTAAACAGCTCTCCTTTTGGTTTTAACTGAAAATAGGGCTACAGTTCTTTGTAAGTTATGTTCTAAACTATAGTTTATAGTTCTTTGTTCAACCCCCTTGATGTCTGCTCTTTGACTGTGCTTTACTTACAATCACCATCGACCAATTGATTGAAATCTGAAATTAAAAGAAGAGTGGGGAGCAGGGTGGAGCCCTCCCTCCTTGCGTCAGCAGCACACTAGGGACCTGCTTGGGGCTTTCCAGAGACGTGCCCATCAGCCAGCAGGTCCCTGGCTTCCTGATCTGCCTGTGCTGAGCATGGTAGGGATGCTGATGGCGCAGGGAAGTCCCTCTGCTTGTTCCTTATCCCTTTGCACGGCACACGCCCCCGCTGGATGGAAACGTTTGCCTGAGTCAAAGTTGAGGCTGCAGGATCTCCTGCCCCAGGTGTTCTTTGACTTGGCCCTGGTTCAGGTAACGCTGACACTCGCTTTGCCTTGCCCCCTTCAGGGCAGGAGCTGCTCACCTGGGACCTTGAGGACATCCAGATATTCAGCCTCGCTGTGTCTGATAAGCACTCATAGAGCTGTGCTGCTCCTATTGCACGAATGATGAGTTGGACACGTTTGAGGGAAGGAGCTCGATGTGTGGCTGCTCTGCCACGTGCCCCTAGGGGGGATCATTCCCCTTGACACCTCTGTACGAGGCAGTACAGCTGGCGGGGTGTCTCGCAGACCCTCCTGGCAGGCATTCAGCCGCATGCTGAGGAAGGATGCTGCAGCCACAGCGTGCCTCTGCAAAGGGATTTGTGCTCTCATTACTTCTGACAGCACGACAGCATCTAGTGTTACCTCTGACTGTGCTTAATCTGGGACTGATGAAGAGCGTTCCCAGGGACCGAGTGCTTCCCTTTAGCCA
This sequence comes from Pavo muticus, assembly GCA_016647715.1. Classification (NCBI taxonomy): domain Eukaryota; kingdom Metazoa; phylum Chordata; class Aves; order Galliformes; family Phasianidae; genus Pavo; species Pavo muticus. The sequence goes on from JACDJE010000182.1 coordinate 1,356,523, forward strand.
GGTGCAGCATGGATTTCTGACACGTTGCTGAGGCCAGGGAGGCTCCTTCCTTGGGCCACGTGCTGCCAGCAGCCTTGTTGCCTGTAAAATCAATGCGTTAATGCCTGAGAGAGCACAGAACCAGCGATGCCTCTGTGATGCATTTCTCTGTGAAACCTGCAAAATGTCTCTTGCCTGATGCTGAGTGACCTGCCAGCAGGGAAAAAAAAGGGGATTGCTTCTAAGACAAGCTGAATTAGAATCAGGAATTGGCTTTGTATCCTGCTAGAGACCCCTGAGCACTGCCATCTCCTTGGGATGATGACTGAAGCTAATGAGCAGGCTACTGCAGGTTGCTGGCTGCTGCCCTCCTCAGCAGTGTCTCCTTTCCTGCTCTGTGCTGGCAGGCGTGTGGAGTCGGCTGCAGAGGAAAGCCTTTGATGTACGGTTGTGCCTCACCAGAGAGCTGCTAATTCAGAATGCACTGTGGTGTTTCCTTTGCTGTCAGGTTACAGTGGTAGTTTTCTGTCAGAGGTGAAGCTCTGAGTTGACCCATTTGTCTTTAATATGGCTTGCAGAGCTCATGGGCTTATTACGGCGTTTGCTTAACAGTGTGTCAACATCCATCACTCCCTTCTCCCTGGCATAATAAGGTTCTTGTACGTTCATCTGTTTGTGACTGGAGCTGTCGAATTTATCCTCCCTGGGACGGCGGGGGGTTGACAAGGATATGCAAGTAGGCAAAGCTCAGCAAACTGGGAGAGAAGGTTGGCCAGGTGCCTGGAGCAGCGTTAATCCTCAGTGGGTTTCAAGCGATGGTGGGGCTGAATGCGCATTGCTGTGCTGCTCAGGCATACGTGGGTCTAACAGAGATCTGTATTTCCACAGGTCATTGCACGTGGGGCATGAACTGTCGATTTATACACCCCGGGGTGAATGACAAAGGAAACTACTCCTTGATCTCCAAGCCTGAGCCCTTCTCCCCGAACGGCGCGCCGCCCATCGGCCCTCACCCGCTGATGCCAGCCAACCCGTGGGTATGCACTGCTTTTGTGTGGATTCCTGGCTTCTGCATTCAGCTTCTGCCTCCTGCTCCAGGGGGAGCGAGGGTTCTGAGTTAGTTTTTAGCAAAACTCTATTCGTTTACTGCATATGTGATTCTGGAAAGGTGGCCTTGAAGTTGCTAGTAGAGGGGAGTGATTTTTCTTAATCAGAATCATAGAATGGCCTGGGTTGAAAAGGACCACAGTGATCATCTAGTTTCAGCCCCCCTGCTGTGTGCAGGGTTGCCAACCAGCAGACCAGGCTGCCCACAGCCACATCCAGCCTGGCCTTGAATGCCTCCAGGGATGGGGCATCCACAGCCTCCTTGGGCAACCTGTTACAGTGTGTCTCAGCATATGCCCTGCTGATGCATCTCCAGAGATTCTGAAGGTACTCCTGAGTAGCTATTTACAGATCAGGTGTTTGCTTAGAACTAATGTTGAATGTCTGTCTCCTTCTTCGTACACTTCTGACAGGGAGGGCCGGTGGTTGATGAAATCTTACCTCCCCCTCCTCCGGATCCTCCAACAGAAAGTGCCTGGGAGAGAGGACTCCGGCATGCAAAGGAGGTGAGTGGCATCCTCAAGTATGCTGGCTTTCTCCAGAACACACAGACAGGTCTCACTGGTAGCAGAATGCTAGCAAAGCTTGCTTTTGCAGCATGTCAAGTAGGCTCTTTCTCAGAAGCTTTCCTTTTGCCTTTCAATCTGTTAACTGCTGCCTCCTGCTATCACAGTTATTGTACAGGCAAGAGGAGCTGACATCCAGGTTTGTTTTTCCTGTTAGCATGAGCCATGGGGCAGCTTGTGGCCCAAGGCAGTTTGGGAGATCCGAAGTCATGCCCTCAATGAAGCAACACTTTTCAAGCTGCTCATTTCCCTTTCTGTTTCTCCAGCTCCTATGTGTCTGATCATTTCAGAACAAGGGGTTTGCATGCTTGAAATGTACAGCAGCTGTTCTGAGCTGATCTGGTAGTGAATTATACTTCCTGCAGCAAGGAAATTCCTCTGTGTGCGCATTCCCGAGGCTTGGGCAGAAGGAGGATGCTTGGGGTGATAGGGGCACATTTCTCCCAGGTGAAGGATTCTTCTGTGCCTGCAGGAAGTTCTCTTCAGTACTTCTGTTTTACCTCGTAGGTGTTAAAAAAGGCAACAATGAGGAAAGAGCAGGAGCCTGACTTTGAGGAGAAGAGGTTCACTGTGACTATTGGAGAAGACGAGCGTGAATTTGACAAGGAAAACGAGTTTTTCCGTGACTGGAATTACCGCATCACCAGAGACGTCCGAGATCCAGCGTAAGGGGCAGCTTTGTTCTTGCCATGTGGAGTAGATGGGTGGGAGTGCAGTGCAGTGTGGCAGCCTTCAGGTAGCTGAAATACCTGTCGCCAGCTAGTTCTTCTGACTTCTTTTCTCTTCCTTTTTTTAATTCCAAACCGTGAGAGATTGAAACGCCAAAATGGGGGTTGTAAGGTTGGAATATCCTCTGTGTCCAAGAGCTTCGTGGCAGCAGCCGTGCTGTCTCAGCAAGCTGAGGGTTTATTTGCAAGGTTATTGAGACAGAAGACTCCTAACAAGCATCTTGACCAGTCTGTAGTAAGCTGTTCAGTAAGGCACTGGTCAGAAAGCAAACCTGGTAGCTACTGGGGCATAGCCTGGGCCAAAAGAAGCATCCTGAACTTAAGCTGTAGGTGACTGCTAAGGGAGGTGAAGCATGAGATGTTAGCAACCTCAGAAACCGTCCTGTCATGACTGAGAGCAGGCAGGCAGAAGCAGGTGAAAGGGTACATCAGTCTGCCCTGGGAGATGTGCACAGCAGTTCTGAAGCTAAAAAACAATATGGAAAACAACGTTGAAGAGAGAGGTTTGTGTTCTGCAGTGATGCAGGTGAAGGCATGGTTTTCTCTTGCACGTGCATCCCCTGTTCCTACACATACAGGTTTGGAGTTATTTCCACTCGGTTCTACAAACTAACCAGTCAGTTCCCCCTGTTAATTCTTTCTCTCTGTAGAAATCAGCCTCTGTCTTCTGTTCCTCTGAGAAGGCATTCAGTTGTACCTGGGGCACATTATCAGCAGTGGGTTAACCATAGAGCATCCTTGTTTCATAACTGTACAGTTACAGCATCTTCACTCAGCATTCTTCTATTGCCTCATTTATGTCAGGATTTGCTGTGCTAGGTGCAGGACTGCCTGTGCTTTCATATAGTCAAGCAAAAAGTTTGCTCTTGCATGTAGCCAACGTTAAACAGAAGTAAGCAAACAAATGGGATTTCTGAAAGGTAATGAATTTTATGTAGAAGCAGACTGAGATGTTAAAATACATAAGATATATGGTGTGCACAGGCAGAAGTTACCAAGTGGTTACTGTATGCTCTAGAAACAGTGCTTTCTCTCTCATGCACGGATGGACACCAGCAAATGAACCACTGCTGGTTCAGCTGGAATGTTAATAAATGCTTTCAGGATTGTCTTGTGACATATGGAGATGTCTAAATAGTTCATGAATCCCTTTCTCTTTTTTGAAAAACTATAGGGAGGTGGACATCAAAGAAAACATTAACTATGGGTAAGCAGGTCTTTGATTCTGGTACTGTTGCAACTGTAAGAAAATATTCCCCTTCTTTTCTCCATTGCACTCCTGAAAACTTCCGAGGCCACAGACGACTGGCACGCAGATGTGGCTGGCAGTTCCTTGACTGAATGGATGTATCTGGGGGGTGATGTCAATTAGTCACCTGTAATTATTTAAGTGCACAGCAGGGGTGCTTATGACATGAATAAAAGGACCGTAAATGGGTGTAGGAAGGGAATGCAGACATTTGGACTTGAGGCTGGGTTTAAAAGTGAAGAGCTTCCTTTTTGGTGTAGCTTGAGATTTCTCCTATTCAAACACCTGATGTCACCGAATCTCTACTGCTACCTGGTTGGCATCAGCTTTTGGTAAAGGGCTGGGCAGCAGCATTGAGGGTTCCCTGGTATGCTTTCCTTTGGCTTATCAATTCAGACAGAAACACGGAGATCTTAAACCATTTAAAAGTACTGAAAGAAATGCAGGTAGCCACTAGACTGGCAGGGGAGCACTTCCATGGTAGCCTGGCTTAGGTTATTTGGCACTTCTTCAAATGCAAGTTCCCCCTACTCACGAGCCAGAGTCCCACCGTGGATGACCTGGAAGTTGGGAGCTCTTATTTATAATCCTAGTTCTGCCACACTGACTGTTCTGTGGCCCTGGAAGTTTCTTGTTTCCCATACCCACCTCCCCATCTGTACCATGGATCTGATATTTGCACTCCAGGTGGCTGGCAGGGATATACAAATTAAAAACAACTAAAACCATCAGAAAATGCTAATGGAAATCTTTAAGAGGCATTGGAGATTTAAGGAGGGTGGGATTTAGACCCTTTTCCTCCTCAAAAGTAATTACAGCACTTTGCAATTGAGTAGCATGCCGTGTGCCCCCCAGTCCATTTGTGTGCTGGGGGGGAGGGGGTTTCCACTGGAGGATATCAGCTGCAGTTGCAGTTACCTTCGATGCATGGAGTATTGCAGGTGTAGGGACGCAGCACTGCTGCCTGCCTCCAGAGCTGAGCTGTTCGCTCTGTTTCCTATCCAGGCAGCACTGCTGTGCACCCGTCACCTCTGGTGGCTGCAGAGCAGCCTGCTGTGCTTGGGGTGCGCTCGAGAGAGCTGCGTGTGCAAGCACAGAGGGTGCAGCCCTCGGTCAGAGAGGCAAAATGTGTTCTGTTACATTTGCATAGGTCTGAAGTAGCCGTAAGAAGCGATTCTGTGTTTATTACCACGTTGATTTGAAGGCTGAATTGGGTTAGTAGTGTCCTTTTCTGTGCTATCAAGAGAATGTGGTGCTTTTCTCTGATAAGCTTCGTTTCTGTTTGGGGTATGTAGGAAATAAAGCACTTTCTGCAGCCATAACCCACAGAACACATTCCTTCTTGTCAGTGCACAGTGACTAAGAGCTGACCTAGGCTGCGTAGTGTTTCTGTATGGTGACAAAGCCATATTTCCCTTTCTAACCTTCTGGTTTTCGTTGTAGGCTTGATCCCTATGCAGATCCCTATTACGACTATGAAATAGAACGGTTCTGGCGCGGTGGGCAGTATGAGAATTTCAGGGTCCAGTACACAGACCCGGATCCGTACCGTAACTACAGAGTAAGTAAGGTGGTACCTCTCCCACGCCTTCCCTTTCAGCTCTCCTCCAGTATTTCTGCTGCTCGTCTCATTCCAGCGCAGCTGAACCAGGATTTCTCTCCTATGGTCAAGGTGCCAAATCTTACAGCAGTTAAATCTTCAGTCCCTGTGCAGAACACGTTAGGTGATGGAGCTGGCAGCTAGGTGGCCCTGCTGGGTGCAGCTTTCTGCTCCCCTAATTGAAGGTGCTTTCTCTTCACGTGCCCTGGCTGCTCCTTCCAGCACGAGGCTGTTGTGCAACCATTCTTGGAAATTTTGGAGAGGGGAGGGAGTTTCCAGGAAATGATGTAGCTGAGGAATGGTTTCGTTGTTAGTTCCTGGGACAGATGGAAAGGGTTAGATGTGGGCAGGCAGAGGCTCCAGCACGGCTGTCTTCTGCTGCTACAGCTGCACATTAATTGCTTTGAGTTAGGCAGGGAGAGCACCCTGCCTGCTGCCAAAAGCCTGGCCGCCGTCACTTGGTGTTGCACTGCTGCAAGGCGCAGAGCACGATGGAAATAGGGCTGTGAACCTTTCTCTGCTCATCCTTTTGCAAGCTGTGGTGCCTCGAGGGTAGTGTCTAAAAGAGTAACTCCTGCTCGCTGGGAAGCTTTTTGGTGGTTTTCATCATGTCCTTAAGAAAGTGGCTTGGCTTTGCTGTATGACCCCTTTTTCTTGCAGAAGCACTGCACAAACAGGAGCCTCATCCTCACTGTTGCTGCGTATCATGCGCCATCAGTTTGCACGGCGCTTGTTTCTCAAGTTAATTAGCTCGTTATAAACATTGACGTAATGAGTGAATACTGTAAACATCAATACATTCCCTTAATAGCTATCATAAGCAAAAGTAATTTTTCGCAGAATCACAGAATGGCCTGGGTTGGAAGGGACCTCCAGGATCATGAAGCTCCAACCCCCCTGCTGCATGCAGGGCTGCCAGCCTCCATATCTAACACTAGACCAGGCTGCCCAGGGCCCCATCCAACCTGGCCTTGAGCACCTCCAGGGATGGCCGGGGCATCCGCAGCCTCTCTGGGCAGCTGTTCCAGCACCTCACCACTCTCATAGTAAAGAACTTCCCCCTCACATCCAACCTAAACCTTCCTTCCTTCAACTTAAAACCATTTCCCCTTGTCCTGCCATCATCTAGCCTTTCAAAGAGTTGACACCCCTCCTGTTTATAGGCTTTTTGCCTGTTGCCTTTGAAAATTACAACTGTGATGAATGCGATGCAGTGCTCTGTTCCTCCCTGCTCTGGGTTTGTCTCAGTACTGCTCTCTAATGTGGGAGGATGGAGTGCAGTCTGAGACTTGGAGACCTCCCCGTGTTAGGTGTTGCCATCCTGACACAGCGATTGCTCTTTTTCTTATAGGAAAGAGAGCGAGAACGGGAAAGGGAAAGAGAAAACAGGCAACGTGAGAGGGAACGAGAAAGGGAGAGGGAACGGGAGCGAGAGCGGCGTCAAAGGGAGCGCGAACGGGAGCGCGAACGGGAGCGCGACAAGGAGCGGCAGCGGAGGAAAGAAGAGTGGGAACGTGAGAGGGAGAGGGTGAAGAGAGACGAGAAGGACAGGCAGCACCGGGACCGGGACAGGGACCGGGAGCGGGACCGGGAGCGGGACAAGGACAAAGATAAACCAAAGCCCCGGTCCCCGCTGCTACCGAGGTAAGCGTTGGCTTGAATTCGCTCTCTGTGGGTCATGAATGGGTTCATGCTGATTGTACAGTGGCTTAGGTTGGAAGGGACCTTACCTCCTATCCAGTTCCCACCCCTGCCGTGGGCTGGGTGCCCTCCCCACGAGGTGAGGCTGCTCAGGGCCCCGTCCCACCTGGCCCTGAGCACCTCCAGGGATGGGGCACCCGCAGCTCTCTGGGCAGCAGTGCCAGCGCCTCACATCTGGCCTCCCTCTGGACCTGCTCTTTGTTGTCTGCAGCTGTAGTCGAGCCGTATTTCCAAGAGCAAGGCAGCACTTCATGTGAGCCTTGCTGGCCACTAAGTGGAGCTAAAACATCAGACATGCAGCAGTCTGTGTAACCAGGCTCTGTGTGCCAGTCCCGTGGCCTGGAGGTGCAGAGATGTTCAGCTTGTCCCTGTCCATGGGGCTGGAGTTTGTGGTGGAGTAATGACTGAGCACCCAGCACTGAGAATCCTGCAGATGGGAGTGACTGTCTGTGGCCTTGACCAGTGCCCTTGGACACGAATCAAAGCTGGTTTTGGACTGTATTTACTTCATTAAGTAAAGCTCCAAGAAGAAGTTTGAAAAGCTGCCTTGAAATGAGTTTCTTCTGGTCAGTTCCTTCAGTACAATGACATACATACTGTGTATGAGGCATGTTTGTAAAGCACTTCATAAATACAGAACTCGTCTCATGGAAAGTTCTAACACTGCAACACCTTTTGGTTCAGAGTAAGGGAAACGTGTGAGATTTCCTGCTGTCACACGTGTTCAGGAAAACTGATCAGCAGCATCAGGACCTTGGAAACCAGAGGCAGATGGAGCTTTGTGATGGTGTGCTGAGAAACATCTGGGTGCACAAGTGTGTGTATTATGTGCATGTTAGGGCAAAAAGGGCATGGGGAAGCTGTGTTCCCCTGGACGTACTGAAGCTTCTCCTTCTGGACAGTGTATTTTGCTACTTGAGCACTGGAGAACATCATGAGCGTAACAAAAAGTGTGTTTTAATGCTAAACGGGGCTGAGAAGGCCAGCAGCAAGATGCCACATGGATTTGTGTGCTTTCAAGTGAGAGAAGGGATTGAGTCTTGAATCTGATGCAGAACTTTTGTTTGTGTTGCTAGATGGGGAAACTGATTTTTTTGGTGATGACCCTTTCTTTCAAGAGGAAGTCTCAGTTTCAGAACACTGGGACTGTGTCTTGTGAGTGCTTTGATGCAGTAACAGTGTCAGAATGGTTATAGTAAGAAGGGGAAGTACATTTAATTGTAATCTTCACTTACAACCATAATTTGTGCACTTAATTACACATTTACTATCGGTTTGTGCTCTCGTTGGGTCAGTGATGGAGGAGATCTCACTGCCCATGTGATGATGATGATGGCAAAGGCAGCATCAGCTGATTGGCAGGAAATTAGGCTTTGAGTCACCATGCCCATGATTGCCAGTCTCTTTCCCCTGACACTTGTGCAGGGTCACGGGTAGGGCTTGGTGGAGGAGCTTTGGCTGTCAGCGCTGCCCAGGGTGTGCTGGGTAGGAGCAGTGGCCATGTTGGCCAATCTAAGACCCATCTTGCCTCTTGTAACCATCTGTGTGAGCTGAGAGATGGGATTTATGGTGTTTGGGGTGTTACATGCTTTGTGGATACAGGCTTCCTGCTTCCCTTGCATGCACCTCTGTCTCGTAAGCATCACTTAGGCGAGCTGTGGACTGCCTCTTGTAACTCCAAAACAGCCTTTTGAAGTCTTCATAGGATCGTAGAATGGCTTAGGTTGAAAGGGACCTTAAAGATCATCACGTTCTCCTTGCTGTGGGCAGGTTGCCCTCCACCAGATCAGGCTGCCAGTGGCCCCATCCAACCTGGCCTTGAGCATCTCCAGGGATGGGGCATCCACAGCTCCTCAGGGCAGCCTGTGCCACAGCCTCACCACCCTCTGAGTAACGTCTTGGTAAATTGAAAGTAGTCCTTGATGTGCCTCTTTGCTTTCTGTGTTGTCTGCTGTTATTTCTAGAAGCGGATCACAGAGAACCTACAACTGTGAGTGCCCTCAGCCTAGTGCTGAAAGCTGGAGCAGATGTCTGTAGAGCCAGGCAGAAAGCCAGGAGGGAGGCAGAGCACACAGGGCTTTCTTTTGGGCTTCACGTGGCTGCCAGCAAGGAGCATTTGCCTCTCTTGGTGTTGAGTAGGCAGTAACTCAACTGATACTCCCTTGGAGAAGACACAGAATCACAGAACAGATTCATAGAATGGCTTGGGTTGGAAGGGACCTTAAAGATCAGCTTGGCAGAGTTCCCACCCAGTGAACCAGACACCAGACATCCCCCCATCCAGCAGTTTGTTTCCCTGAGCTGTGTACCCCAAAGCTTTTATCACAGGGTGCAGCACCTCCAGGCAGTGTGGCTTTGTCCCACGCAGCCTTTGGATGGGCTTTACCTGGTTGGTGCCTGTTGGAGCAGCCTCACCTTTCCCCCACATCCCTTCCTTTGGGCTGGGCTGCAGAGGCTCTGTTTTTTGGCACCTCGGCATCAAACAGCTCCCCAGTTTGTTTAATGTGTAAAAGGTTTGCAGTTGGTTTACGTGTCCCCGGTAGCAGCACTCACCTGGGGCTCTATTTATAGCCTCTGTGCTTTCCCCATCTGCTGGAGCCCAGTTTTTGGCAGGCCTGCCCCTCCCAGGTGCCCTCATCGCCGTGTGTGTGCAGAACGTGGAGTCGAAAGGGATGAAAGACAGCTTGAAAAGCAAACGCCTGACACATGAAAACAAGCTCCCTTTCGATGGTACTGAAAACAGGAAACTTTGATCTGATCTCTAAACAACGCGCAGCGCTCAAGGCTGATAACAGCAGAGAATCAGAGGACTTCCTTGCATCATGTTTGCTGCTGATGAGGAAGATTAGAGTTCAACACACGCTACGAACCCAAGCAGACTCGATGGCAAACGTTTCTCTTTCAGCCTTTGGAGAAGAGGCTGCAGCACTTGGGCTCTCCATAGGGTTGGCACACGAGGATCAGACCTTCTCTAAGTGTGTAATCGCTGTTTTATGCTTGGTTGTTTTTTTTTTCCCCGAGCTTGAGATGAGCTTTCCAAGAAGTCTACAATCTGAGATTGCAGCGCCAGTGAAATTGTTCCTCCTCCTCCTCCCTCCTCAGGCATCGAACACTCAAACAAGCCGGGACACTTTGTGATCCATGGGAGGGATAGCGTGGCTGTCTGGCCCCGTGCTCTCCATCTCCAGAACGAGTTCTGGGGCCCCAGGCTGTGCCTGGTTTTGCTGAGCACCAGATTTCAGCTTTCTATCTATCTCTTGCCAGTGTAGTTCGCTGTTGTGCAAAGCGTGTTGGAGTAGAGTTGGCATGCAAGACTGGATTTGACTTAGAGCAGGACAAGATGTTTCAAGCTGAGTGCTGGATCCAGCCGTGGAGCTGCTGGCTTTCAGCTGCAACCCTGCACACAGAAATAGTAACGCGTTTTAATCCTTCTATTGTTGCATAGGTCTTTATCCTTTCATCATCCCAGTGAATCTGATTGTCTCAGCAGGGCGTTAAGCAACGCGCTTGCTGTCGTGGGATTTGTTTGTTTTTCTCTCCAAAGTACAGAGGAGCGTGAAGGCATAGGGCCCACCGGCCAGGGCAGTGCCATGGGGTCATGGTGCATGGTGGTTCCCCATAAGCAGGAAGGGAGAGGATATAATCCTGCGCTGTGGTCAGTGAGACAGCCCTCGGGTTCTTTCCCACTCCGAGGAACGCGGGGTTTTCCATGCACGGGGTGCTGCAGGCTGTGCTTTGGTGAACGTTCAGGTTAAGGTGAGAAATGGGTCCTCCAGTTCTCCAGGAGCTTTGTCTCCGTGTCGGTAAGCTCAGTCTAGGCCCAAAACCTGCAGGACGCCAGGGCAGATGGGGTGAGGAAACATTGGAGACATCTGTGGGTGCGCACAGGAGATCCCAGCAGCTCCAAGTCCCCAGGAAGAGGTCGTGTCCTGGTGAACTCATGTGCATTGCCCTACACTTACAGCAGTGCTGTGTGGAAGGAAGTTTGCCTTGGCTGGGCTAGAGGCTATCGATGGAGTGCACTTAGGCAGCCATTAAAAACACAAAAATAACACCTACGAGTGGGGATGCTAAAATGGAAAGCAATGTCAGAAAGGGCAGCGCTTCTGTAGGGAGCCACAAATCCTTCAGAAGGACCTTCCAGCAAGGAGCATCGTGCTTCTCCCTGCGTCTGCTGAGGTGGTGGCAGCTGCTGGCTGCGGGGTGGAGGGCTGCGTTCCCTTTCCAGAGCTCCCTGGCATTTTTTATTCAAGCTGGTTCACGTAGTCTCTGTAATAGGCCATTATGAGTCCCTGGGGTGCTCACGTTAATGAGCAGGATACCCTGGAGTGTGAAATCAATGAGCGCAGGTTACCCAGGGCTTGCAAGTTAGAAAGTGTTAGAGGGAGGCTGATTAGATAAAGGAGTGGCAAAAAGTAGGGAATGCAAATGGAGTGATTCATGAGAGTGTGTGTGTGTGTGTGAGAGATCGCAGGCTGACTGAGCTTGTTTTTTTTGGAAGAATTCAGAGTCCTGAGGGTCGTTCTCATCTTTCCTGGCAGCTGCTGGTGGTCTCCCTATAGCAGCACCAGGTCTGCTCCTCGCTTTGAGTTCTGCTGGAAGCAGCTCTTCACATCAGCTGTTGTTCAGGTAGTCTGAGGGGAAGAAGATGCTCTTATTAAGGGTCCCCATCTCTTGGGGTGCAGCTTCCAGCATGAGCTGTGCAGCCTGGCTAGGCAGCCTCTCTTTATTCTCCCAGTTCATTTGGGGAATGAGTGATAATAAAATCTCTCTGCAAACTCAAATCAGCTGAACTCATCCAAGTTCTGCTCAGAGCACTACCGTTGGCTGGAGCTTTGGTTGATCATCGTGCTTCCTGAGGTTGTGCCTCCACTTCTGCAGCAAAAGGAGAAGAGTTTCGTAACCGCGCCTCGATACGAAGGAGGGCATCGAGTGACTCAGATGTGGATCTCAAGGAATGTGGTTTTCTTTGGCTTTTTGGAGTCAGAACGACCGGATCGATCCCACACACGGGATTTCATGAAAGCATTGCGGAGTTGGGAGCATTGCTGCATGTGGGTCCCTCTCATTTCGGGAAGGCTCTCGAGGCGTCAAATGCTCGGCCCTCGGGGCAGATCCCATCGCAGATAGGTTTATCTGCCCACTGGGATGATTTCATCCTGGAGGTTCAGATTGTATCTCCAGCTATTTAATTTCAAAGCCTCTCCCCGTCGGGCTTTGAAGAAATCTTTTTATGTTTCTTTTTTTTTTTGAAGCAACTGATTACCCGGCTGGAGATGGAAACCTCTTGAGAAAAGCAAAACCTCTGCTCACACTCCTGCAGCTCGGCGGCCGCTCGGTGCGCGCTGGCACTGCGAAGGGTGGTTCCCATTACTGGGTGGCTTTTGGGACCCTTCTCTAGCAGCGCTGGGGATGGGTGGCTTTACTGCACTGAGATGGGAGATGTGCCAGCGTTCACGTGCCCGGCTGGAGCTTATTCTGCAGAAATTATAGAGCCCTTAACGAGCGCCGCGGCGTGTCTGCAAACATTCCTCGAGTTCACTTCCTTTGGAAAATTCCACTGACACCAAAGGAAAACTTGCGCTGGTGACACAACCTTTGCTTTCCTGCTCGAAACGAAGCGGCTTGAAGCCGTCGCCAGACTTTCCTCTTGGAGAAAATTGAGCTGGAAGTGGCAGCCAAAAGAGCAGCCCCGGAGCCAGGCTGACGTCACCGTCGCCGATAAGGTGTGCGTTACCCACGGTGCTGGTCACGCGGGGAGGGAAGGAAGGAAGCACTTTTCCCTGGGAAGCTTATTTTCCGGCTGAGATTAGGACGGCTTCGGCGTCACTTGCATAGCACACGAGCAGGAAGACTGGGGGCACCCAGCTTGATTTCTTTCCCTCCCCCTATCTGAATTCCTGCTGAGGTTTGGTGGGAGCTGGGGCTGAGCCGTGCTGCGCTGTTACCTTTGTTCCTCCTCGCCTTGCCAAAGCCACATTCAGCTTCAGTTCTCTGCTCCATCGCTGTAATTAGATTCCAGCCATATAAGCATTAATGTGTTCGTTCTGGGAAAGAAAGCATTTAGTTATTGTAAGGTTAAAACAGGCTTTGGAAACAGCTGCGCTCTGCCATGGCCACTCATGCCCCGGTGATGCAGGATGCTGCTGCTCTGGGCTCTGCGAGGAGACGAAGCTGCTTTTGATTGGGCTTCATCAGTGCCTTTTATTCCCTTTGTCATTCTTTTTAACCTCTTGGCATATCTATCTAATGAGGGAGTTAATTCTCAAAGGCGCTCCAAAGTATTTCCAGAAAACTGCAAGGGGGTGAAAAAGGAGACCTGGATTTACAGAAGTGCTTTGGCAGCAGGTTTGCCTGCAGCTGGATGAGTGTTGGCTGAGGATGAGCTCGTGTAAATCGCAGGAGCTGACCTGGTTCACCACCCAAGCCCCTGTAAGTCTTGTGCCACCTCCAGCAGTCGTTCAGCCCCTCCATGCTGCTGGGACTCACCAACCCAGCTCCAAACTGGGGCTTCGTTCTCTTCGTTCTCTTCGTTCCTCCCTCTTCAACCAAGGAGTTGAGGTGGCTCACAGAGAGCTCAGTCAAACACCAGATCCAGCACAGGATGGGAAGTGGAAATCACCCAGAGTGAAAGTGCAGAGAGAGGATGAAACACATTGTTAAAGCCCAGCAGCACAGCACCGTGAGCAACAATCACATTAGGTGCCATTCCTTCAGCCAGAAGGAGCCCCACAGCTTCCCCTGCTTTCATCCACCTGCACCCATCTGCAGCCAGACGTGGCACCAGCATGTTGCCAGGCTGCCAGCCCTTGGTAGCCTCTGCAGTGAAACTCGTGCGGGCTGTAATTGAGATGTGACTCCAAGGTGAGGATCATCTTGGCACTTGCTCAGGCTCGCTTTCAATTCTGACTCCTGAATTCCAGTGTAGGAGATGAGCCAAATGGCATCGGGTAGCAGTCCCTTATGCTAAGCTGAACAAGGTCATGTGGTGATGGTACATGTTGGGCACGCAAGTAACTCTTGAGGAAAGCCTTTGACAATGCCCTGACACGAGCATCATCTTTCTTTCTTGGCTATAGTGTGGTGACACATTTACTGCTGAGTCAAAAGCCAAAGCATACCCAGGAATGAGGCCTTCTGTTGTGGTTTTCCTGAGGAAGAAACCTCTCCTCCAAAAGTGACCTCATCAGGAGAGAATTGCATCAAACCAGCTAATAAGTGCAAGTAATGGGAATTGTTCTCATAGTCGCCTTTGCTCCAAGCTCGTACCCAAGGCGTAGAGTTAAGTGCTGTGGAAAGGTTCTCAGCAGCTTTTTTCCAAGGCTTGAGGTGGAAACTGTGCCTCTCTGCCCGCTGTGCCAGCAGAATGCTGCCCTTGCATCTCCCACAGCATGTCCCCAAGGAGAGGACATCAGAGTGCCACGCAGTCTGCCCACGTTCAGTAGCATCCTCCCACAGTGTTCTGTTCCGTTCAGATGCCCTTTAACCTGCTGCCAGATACAAGGTGTGTAGGCAGAACCTCCCCTCCTTTCTTCCTGCTTTGTGCTTCGTTGCTTTGAAGATACTTCAGAGGTCAGATAACCTCAAATCTGCTGGAACAAGAGCTCAGTCCTGGCTACGGCCATTCAGCGTTATCAGAGTATGAACAGTAGGTCGGGTCCATCCCAGCCCCGTGTTCAGAATCATGGCTTTCCTCCCTGATTAGATACTCAGATATAATTGCAGATGTAACGTGGAAAACTAGACCAGCCCACTGCAAATAACATGTTAAATGGCGTATGGTAGAGCAATACGGGAAAGGATGGTTTAGCTAAACCAGGGCTGTGGTGAATCATGCTGAGCCATAGCCTGCCTGGGACTCGTAGCAGGCAGTCAGCAGTTCTGCATGCTGGTACGTCATCCTCAGCAGCAGCATCTTGTGAGGCTGGAATGAGATTTGTGGGGCTGGTGAACATGAAGGAGTAATTTCTTCTTTGGTTAAATTCTGTAAGTACGGAGATAGGGGAGGGACAAACTAAAGCTGGGAAGATGGAGAAAGAATAGGATGCTGTGCTGTCCCTTGATGTCATCATATACAAGTTTGGCAAGAGGTGAGAGGCTGTAGGAGTTCAACTGTGTGCTGAGGCAGTTTGGGGTGCTACCAAAGAAGGAGCTGGTGAGGCTTCTTAGTGACTGATGAAGCCTTCAAAGGGAAGAGCAGGCTGCTCATGATGGGCTTTAATTACCCCGTGTCTGTTGGAAAAGTAATGTGGCAAGAAATGCAATCCGTGGAATTATTAGAAAACTTGGAGGCTGCTTTTTTATCTCAGAAGGTAGAGGAAGTCGTGTGGGGAGTGGTTGCTTCACAGTGGTGTGACTAATAGGGTGGTACTGGCTGAGCCTGGAGATGGAAGGGCCTTCCCTCCCCGATCCTCCAAGTGAGAGGGTTCATTATTTGGAGAAAAGGAAGGAATACGTAATTATATAGGTGATTTGATGAGTGCAATAGGCTTCATAAACCTTTAAGCAAGAGTAAACTTTGCCTAAATCCTGACAAAGGAGGTTACGAGCAGGTAATTGACCGGTCACGTGTGTGGTGGAGTAAGGGTGAGGAAAAAACCCAGGTTAAATCATCCACAGATAAGAGATGTGATAAAGCCTGAAGAAACTCATTAAGGAACTATCCGGTGAAGATGCTGGAAAGTTAGGACTGAATGCTTTTCAGAGGGCTGTGGGGGAGAATGGAAGCCCAGAGAGCAAAGAAAGGGGTTAAACACAGCAAGAGCCCTTGAAGGGAAGAGAGGGTGCCCCATCAAATATCAGTGTTATCAGGAGCAGGAGAGCACGTGCTCAGCTGTGTTTATAAGCACCTAGAGAATAATACAGTGATAAACAGCCAGCTGTAAACTGCCTTCTGCTCAGCTGACGAGGTAACCATCCCCTCTGTGAAGGTAAAAGCACACTCGTGTGTCTTGGCTGGGGTGAGGCTGCTGACAGCCCCACGTGATGCTCCCGTAAGGCAGCTGTGGGAGAGGAACTCGGGCTGAATCTCTTCTCCTAGTGCCTGCTGGCTGTTTGGGTTGGTTGGCTGTGCTGAGATGGCTCAGATGCACACTCCAAGTCCATCCTCAGTCTAGGTCTGGTTAGCATTCTCGTTGCACTGCACCCCAGGCTGAAGTTGCTCCAGCTCTAACCACCTGGTGTAGGTGAAAGCAGCAGCTTTCTGGGTCCCTTCCCTCTGGCACGTCCTTGCGTCCGCTCCTTGGAGGCAAGGAGCTGAAGCTGAAAGCAGCTGGCAGGTCTCTGCTCAAAGGGAGCAGTTGACAGAACCTGCAGGTACCACCTTCCTGAGCGCTTGCAGTCGCTGCTTTAAGGAGCCATTTTGAATACAGTGGCTGTTCTAATTCCTAACTGCCACAGAACGATGCTGCATATCCTGCAGTGGAGATGTAGAGCTGGTACCAGTGCATAGGATGAATTTCGGGACCGATTTCTATTGGCCACGTGATATAAAAAGGATCCCAGGGACTTCACACCTCTTTGTTTTCCAGCCGTCAGCCTGAGCCACCAAAGAAGGAGAAGGAGGCTTCGGCCATCACCACCGCTCAGTCAAAGAGGGCAGATGAGTGGAAGGACCCCTGGCGCCGATCCAAGTCCCCCAAAAAGAAACTGGGGCTGTCTGTCTCTCCCAGCCGTGCCCGCAGGCGCCGGAAAACCTCTGCTTCTTCAGCTTCTGCTTCTGGCTCTTCAAGGTAAGGGAAGAGCGTGTCGCATCCCAGCCTTGGCAGTGCTCCCTAGCACATGGGAGCGTGGTGTGCCTCTCTTGTTAGCAGGATGGAGGTGTCTGGGGAGGCAGTTCAAGGCTTGCTGCTCAATGGAGGTGTCTGGGGAGGCAGTTCAAGGCTTGCTGCTCAATGGAGGTGTCTGGGGAGGCAGTTCAAGGCTTGCTGCTCAATGGAGGTGTCTGGGGAGGCAGTTCAAGGCTTGCTGCTCAATAACTGCTGTGGACGGTGGTGTATAGGAGGTGGTGAGGAGGAAGGCAGAGGAGTCGCGTAGCTGTGGGTGCTGTGAAGAGCTGTGGTGTATGGAAGGCTAAGCAGCAGCATGGCCTTGGGAAAAATAACACTGTAGGGATGCTGCTCCAGGTGAAAGCCGACCTGTGCAGTAGAAGGAGCAGGAAGCTGTAGGAGTTGGTGCCTCTTCACTGGAGGAGTGCTAGAGAGATGAGGAGAAGCGTGCTGCTACCTGGGGAAAAAACTGGGTTCATGGAGGCTTGACAGGAGGCCTAGAGAGGTGCAGAGATGCTCGGAAACCAGGGCAGGGGAGGTGAAGTCCACTTCTTAGAAAGAAAGAAAACGTGCCCTGAATCTAGGAGAGCTGAGGCATGAGCTGGATCCATTTGCTTTAAGTGTTTGAACTTGAAGCTCCTGCAAAGAGGGAAAAAATGTATCAGAGGAGAATGAGGAACACGGTGGATTGAAGATGCAGGTCTATAAGCCAAAGCCCTCCCTGAACCAGATTGGTTTTTTCACTGGAATTGCAGCACTCTTGGATTTATGTTTTGTCCTATGTGTGTGACCCAACCTAAGGGGGGGATTGCCTGGGGAAAGATGTAAACTTGTGTGCTGGGAGTTCCCAAAAAGGGATGGTAAGTCATTAGGTAAAGGAAAGGGAAGCCTGTTCAGGGGGGCTAGAGGCAATAGAATCATGCCTCAGAGAAGAGCTGGGATGGGGGCTGAGGAAAGGCTGCAGTCCTGGAAGGCCTTCTGGGAGAGGGCAGGCATTTTTGGAGTGTTTGAGAACTTGGAAGGAGTGCACCTTGGTCTGTGATTCTGTGGTCTCAGGACTTCTCAAGAGGCACTGAATGAAATGCTTTTCTTGCAGGTCCTCTTCTCGGTCGTCCACCTATTCTGGTTCAGGCTCCTCAAGATCTCGTTCCAGGTCGTCCTCTTACAGCTCTTACTCTAGCCGCTCGTCGAGACACAGCTCTTTCTCAGGCAGCAGGTCCAGGTAATGGGCTTGAAAGGGATTGTATCCTGTTTCCCAAACTGCTTCTTTTGGTGCTGCTTAAAAGCAAATAGCCAACTCCTGAAGTGAAATATTGGAGCCGCTCCTGAGCGAGGGAAACACGAGAGGCTGTGAGGCAGCCTGCTGCTTCGGTTGTGGAATGAAGCAGATGTGTCAGCCGCCCCCTCCTGTCCCCTGTGCTCCCACCCACGTGTACCCTGCTGCTGTGGCTGGGCTGTTTCCCATGCTTGTGGTAACCAGGCAGTTGTAGGAGCCTGGCTGAGATGAACGTCTCCATCATTTGCATTTTATGATTGGAAGTTGTCGGCATCCCTTTTCTATTGCTGCACTGGGATTTATATTTAAAGAGGCAAATCGCATTTCTTTAATAAAGCAGCCCATGCAGTTTTGTCCTGTGATAGTCCTGACACTTCAAAGTAGCAATCCTGTGTCCCTCACTAATTAAACACGGGCATGTTTATAGCTCTGCCACTTCCTTACCCCTGCAGACAGTTTCCCAAATCTGGAATATGCATAGTGGGAGAACTGGCTCTCTAGATGGGCACCTCTTCAGAGCTGAAATTGCACCGAGCCTCAGAGGGAATTCTTTAGTTGAAGGTAGAGCGTGGCTTCATTTGGAAAGGGGATTTCTCCCGGCAGAGACTCCAGCCACCAGCACACACATCTTTCCAGCAGAGCAGGCTGACATTCCCCAGCCACCCCATTCCAGCCTCTGTTGCACACGTGACAATGCCAAGCATTCAGGACACTTAGATTAGCATTCCTCCCTCTGAAGGTGGGAGAGTGAGGAGCTCTCCAAATGAGCATAGTAAAGATTCTTCAGAAAGCAAGTCACCAAGGCATCTCAAGTACTAAGCTGCAAGGAGGGCACTTCCAGTCTTGCCAGTAAGGAGAATCACTGAATGACAACATATGGGGTGCTGGATGAGTGACAGCATCTGGTCTTCTTCCTTTCCAGGTCACGGTCCTTCTCATCGTCACCCTCTCCTTCCCCTACACCATCTCCACACAAGCCACTCATGAAGGCTAAAGGGGACTTGTTACCACCTGCTGGCAAAGGGTAAGGCTTCGTATCCCTTTTAATGACACAGCACAGAAAAGCTTCCAATCAGCAGCTGAATTCCTGACCCAAGTCAGACCTTTCTGACCTTCTTGACGGTTGAAGATGCAAATGGAAATGGAAGATGCAAAGCTTGACTTGCATAGAGTTATGTTTTGCTTTGCATGGCTGATTAAATGGCAGCACTCTCACATCTTAAATTCAAGTTAAACTCTACAGGTATCCCTCAGTATTGTATGTATACATGAGGGTTGAAACACATGCATGATTTGCTATTTAAATACTGTGTGTGCAGAATGCTTACACAGGAGCTCTGCAAAAGCCCAATTCATTCGTCTACTGTAGTTTCAGTTAATGCTCATCCTTAGAATAACAAAGTAGTCCAGACTCATCTGCTTTTAATGTTGGAGCCAAATTGAAGCAGTGTTGTGGCTCTGGGACTGCTTGTTGGGCAGACTGAGAATACATGAATGCTGTTTGTATGGTTTTTGTATACTGCTCTTTTGAATGCTGGAAGTTGCTGTTTCACAGCCTGCTGCAATACACAGTAGGTTGCAGACATGTTGGAGGGTGTCACAACACCACAGTGATGTCACCACTGCTAAGGTCACCTGCAAACCTATTACATCATGGGAATCCCCCTGAATCCTCCAGCATACGGGACAATGCCCTTTGCCACACTTCTTATGCCTCCTCAACCTGCTTTATTGCTTTTCTTCTCAACTCAGAGGGGTCGACCCTTTAAGGACACACTCTCTGCCTGCTGCCACGTCTCTTTACCTTTCCAGTATGCACTGCAGTGCTGGTTTGGTAATACCTGACACCAGGCAGCAACCTGCACGAGCAGGGGGATTGGTCTGGCTGTGTAACAATGCATGCACTTAAGCCCGTGTTCTTCAGGGAATGAATTCAGATGTTCTTAAACGCAGAGGAATGAGCAGTCTCTATTTTATATGCAGGCAGCTGCCTCCTCCCCGGTTAATAGCAGGTGTGACTGCACTGCTGGGGATGCTGAGCAGCACCCAGCTACTAGAGCAGAGGTTGGAATGCTCTGAGCAGTGCCAAAGTGATCCCCATCTCACGTGCTGGGTGCTGGATGGAGTGACAAAACCCATGCACAGCAGTGCAAGGCGTTACCATCAAGTATTCGGCAGGGTAGAAAAGCATAGACTTGAATAAGAGACAGCAGTGATTCTGCACACTCTGCTTCATGAGCAAGTAGAAAATATCTCTAAAATTCACTGCTGTGTAGAGCAGCTCCTCTGCTGCTTGATTGAGAGGAGAGGAAACAGATCCCTTTCAGGGGACCTGTATTGTTGGAGAGCAGCTTGGTGAGATGAAGTTGCTTTCTGCAGCGATTGTACAGCAACAATTATCAGTGCATTTAGAAAATGCCTGTGTTCTGTACCTTCCGAGTTTGATCATGAGCATGACAACTTTATCTTGCAGTGAGAAATCAGTGAAGAAACTAGCTGCCCTTCCAGTCCCTCAGCCGCTCGCTAAGATTACAGCAGCTGCACCAGAGCCAGCCAAACCAGGGGATAACAGGGAGGCGAGAAGGAAGGAACGTCAGACCAGAACTCCACCCAGGAGGTAAGAAAGCTGTGGGGTGGAGCGAGGTTTGATCTCCTGGAAGATAGAGCAAGTCCTGGGCTTGCCTCTAGAGTACCTGTTACAAGGACTCCTTAATATTGAAGGAGAAATCTGTTTCCTGGGGTGGGAAGTGAATGGGAAGACAGAGCTGGTCCGTCAGCATCCAGCAGTGTTGTGTCCTGTGAGCGCAGCTTGCAGGCTCCTGTGCTCTCTTTTCTCCTCCCAGCTTCATCCTGTGATGTGTCTGAATGTCTCAAGGGCTTGTTCTGTCTGTCCTCTGATCCTTTTTGTTGTCTCCTGCTCTTCCCTTTGCATTTGAAATGAGAGAAGCTTCTGATAGCGTTCAAACAAGGAGTGCTCGTCTCTATGTAAATATTTTAATCAGGCTCAATCTGTTCTGTATTTTAAAACGTTACAGAATAAATGCAGGTAGCGTTGCCTGTTCTTGGAGAGACACTGAGTCAGCTGAGCAGAGCTGAAGCTCTTTGAGCATCCTTCCTGCACTGGAAGTTTTGAATCTCAGTGCAGTGTGCTTTGGCAATGGAAGTTTGGTGGGCAGGAAGCAGAGTGCAGCCTGCTGTCCTGCAGTAGGACACAGGATTTGTTCTGGATCAGGGGATGATGCTGTGCAGCAGTGTGTTTTGGAGAGGGCTGCACATCTGCTGTACGTTCAGGTTTTTGGAAGCATTCTCAGTTCCTAATTTTGCATGGGATTACCTCTCCTGTTCCTTGCCAGTAGCTGCAGAGAAGGGCTGGAGCCGAGCAGGTTTTTTCCATAGGTGGAAACTGATCACTGCCATTTCTTTTCCATAGAAACTCCTTCCATTCTAGTTTCTATTTCACTGCTTAATCAGATTTTCCCTTCTTCTTTATCCCAGGCTTGGTTTGTTGGCTCTTTTTTCTTGCAAATGCCTACCCAAAGCCCACTGCCCTACATGACAGCTCTATTTATGTCAGTGCTGGTGAGTTACTCAAAAAAAGCACATGGTTATTTAGAGAGCCTGAAATACAATGCAGACCCACTGTCATCCACAGTGAGCAATTTTTCTTCATAGGAAGCATTTGCTCCTGGTGTCAGTATGGGATTAAGCAGCTTGAGCTCATCTGGCTCTGACTAGCATCATCCAGTCTTGCATAAAGTCTCTACTGTTGAGAAAAGAGATGGAGGGGAAACAACACTGAGAAGAGCATCCAAACCAATTCCCTTTGCAAAGCACCGTTCTGTCACACAGCACAGACCAGCAGCGTGTCAGCCCCGTGCTGCAGCTGTCCCTGGGCAGTGTCCTGCAGCCCCGTGTCTCTGGGTGCAGTGAGCTGAGTGCTGTTGGCTGTGTTTCAGGCGGACCATCAGCGGCAGCATCAGCGGCAGCGCCAGCAGCTACAGCGGCTCCAGCTCCCGCTCCAGGTCTCTGTCTCGGTCCCTCTCCAGATCTCATTCCAGATCGTCGTCTGCCTCAGCCTCCCACTCCCCATCTGGATCCAGGAAATCCAGGTACAGCCTTGTGGCCCTCCATAGCAGCACGTTATAACTGTTTGTTGGTGTCTGTGCTTTCTTGCAACGAAGGCTCTCTCTAGGTTCCAGGATCAGCAGCTGCAGGCAAGTAGGATGTGTTGCTGCTTGTTCCTTCTTGCTGTGGACGTGTTCCTTCTCGTGGCATTACAGATCCCGAGTCCTGAATCATGGTAGAGGCCTTGTAGCTTCGTCGAGGAAATGATTTGTCATGTGCTGAACTGTCCGTGTTTACCTAAACCATCACTAAAGCTGTTTCTCCTGACGTCCAGGTCTTAGCTTAACGTTTTGTCTTGCTGTGGGAAAGAGAAAACAGAACAAAACCAAAAACCGAACCACCCCACATATTAACTTATTTACAAGGTAACAGTTCTGGTCTGTGCAGCTTTGCAATTCTAAACCTCCCTCTGTTCCCTCCAGTGACTGGGTGTCCTTAGGGAAGACAGGCTGCAGGGCCTGGCAGCAAGGTGGGTCAGAAAACACCCGAAAGGTCCCACTGGTGATGTTTTTGCTTTGCTGGTGAAGTTGTATGACCAGTTCCCTTTGCATTTAGCCCCGAGTGACTAGTTCAGTGGCTGTTAGCCTGTGAGATCTGTAAACAGCTAACCCCCTCCAGTAAAAAGTCATTATATTAACCTCTTTCAAGTCCTTCCTTCAGCCCTCTTGCATCTGTTATACGCAGGAATCCCTGAAACTTCAGAGACAGCCTTGAAACGTGAAGCTTCCCAGTAAGGAAGTACGGGCATACAGCTAGACCTGCCTAAAGCCAGTGGATAAAATAGGATTTGGCTCAGCCCAGCATTAATTCTGAGCTCTGTGAAACTCCCAGGCTCAATATCCGCATTATTTTACGGAGATGCAGACTTGTTTACGACGTGCTTGTGGCCTTCATCAGATCAGGCAGGGGTGATGCAAGAAGTTCAGAGAGCACCCAGCATGCTGCTCTGCACTGCCCTGGGAAGAGATGTGTGCAAAACTTCGGTGCAGGTGTTGCTCGTGTGGCACCACACTGCACTTGTTGCTTTTGCAGGTGTGTAGACAAGGAGTAAACCTTTAGGAAATAGCCTGTACCCACGCCAAGTTTGCTGTCACAGTCATGCAACCAGCAGCTTTCCCAAAGGAGGCTGTTGGCTCATCCAGTCGCTGCTGTGCCTTCAGCAAGCCCTTCTCCCTTGCTCAGCTCTGGCACGGATACCCATGGGTAGCGACTTTGCAGCTTGTTGCAGGGCATGTCTGCGTTGTGGCTGCTGCGGGCTGTGTGGTTGTGCACAGCCCAGCTTTCAATGAGTGAGCCTGAGTCTTGCCTGCAGAACCTGCTGGAGAGGCTGCATAAATATTCATGGGGTTAGCGTACAGCTGGTCCTGCCTGCCAGTGGCTGCGTGTGAGCCAGCTCCTGCCTGGCTGGGATTTGGGCAGGGCTGCGCTGGAGGCTTCCCCCTGCAGGGGAGTCCACTTGTGCATAGCCCTGTATGACATGTTCCTAAGCAGAAAGCCTTTCTCAAATAAATAGGACTGTCTGACATTCGTAATGTTGTGAATCCACTAGCAGATAGCCATCTTACAGGCTTCCTTCCCTGTCATTACCACTCCTGACAGTATGTGCATCCTCAGAGCAGGCAGCTGGGCTCTCCTGTACCCTGGGGAGATGTGGGCAGCAGGGCTCGAGGTGTTCAAAGCCTCCATGAATAAATGTGTACCAAGCAACAAAAACACTGCCGGGGAACCCTAGACAACCTGAGCCACGGTGCTGACACGTCCGTGGTAGCACACACCCTGCTTTCACTTTTTGTTTACTGGAGTAACAGTGACCTGTTGAAGTTTGTTGCCTTAATCCTGTTTATAAACAAACAGTACTTTCCAGACTCCCATCTATAACGCATCCTGGATTTTCATCTTGCCAGCACCCCAAAAGGAGCCTTTGTCCTTTTGCTGGATACAGCCTGCCCTGGGAGCTGACATCCCAGCCTGGATGGGTTCTGGTTTTGGGAATTAAAACAAAGACATCTGTCTCAGTGCTGCCTTCGGTTGCGTTCCTGACTGTAATGGGTTGTTGGCTCTTTCCAGGTCCCTGAGTGTGAGCAGCGTTTCTTCTGTCTCCAGTGCCTCCTCCAGCAGCAGCTCAGTGCGCAGCGCCGACTCAGAAGACATGTATGCAGACCTGGCCAGCCCCGTCTCCTCAGCCAGCTCCCGATCCCCAACCCCTGCACAGCAGAAGAAAGGTAGAGGTACCTGGTTTGTTTGGTTTTTTCTTCTCTGAGGGGCCCTGGGTAAAGAGAGGGAGAGATGTGCAAGCAGCTTGGTGATGCTCTAGGCCACTGGAAAATGGCTGAGCAGCTCACAAGGGCTTGGGGTGGACGAGGGGAGTCCAGAGGCTTCCCCTGAGGCAGGTGGGACCGTGGAGAAGGGAAGGTGTGGAGCTTTCCTCCATGTGGCTGTGGCTCTAAAGCTGCTTTCTCGTGCCCGGGCGTTCTGCTTGACGTTCCCTCTCCTCATTTTGTTCCCTTTCACCTCTGCAAGGTGATGCCCAATCTTCTGGATGGATCCAGTAGTATCGTGTTGCACGTCCTCTGTTCTTTTTAGACAGCAGCAGAGGTAGCAGTGAGAGCCTTTTGCTCTTTGTCTTTTATGTTAAGTGTTCTCTCTGCGGAACTTATGGTTTCCTGGATCTTTTAACCTTGGGGCCACGTGCAGTGCTAACTGTGTGGGCATTTTCAGTCCGTGATGGAGCAGCATCCTCCCAAAGGGAGGGCAGGAGAAAGGAATTGGTCACAAACCACTCCATCTGCGCTTTGGTTTTGACAGGAAAGTCGAAAAAAGAAGATAGTGCTAAAGAGGAAAAGCGGAAACGGGACGTGCCTGCTCAGCTGAAATCAGCCAAGCCCGCCCAGGGGGGCAAATCCCAGCAGCTCCTCCAGGCCCAGCAGCCCACGGCCCCCCAGGCCCAGCAGGGGGGATTCAGTGCTCACAAGGAGATCAAACTGACGCTCTTGAATAAGGTGAGAGGAGGGGTGGCTGCAGTTCCCTGCGCTCAGGGGTCCGAGGAGTGGATGGGATGGGACCAGCTGTGGGGACGTGGGCTGGAAGAAGGGAGCTCCAGGCCCAGTGCTGTCAGGATGAGCTCAGCAGGTAGGTCTGCAGCTGGGGTTGGCGAGGCTGCAGACAGAACCTGTCTGGCAGCACACACCCTGCGGTGGCTGGAGCTTGGGACCGTGTTGGCGGCTCCCCTGGGGCACATTCCTGCTGCAGCTTCAAGGGCTGTTCCCTGCTTTCTCGAAGGCTGCAGACAAGGCCCCACATGTGCTAGGACCTTGCCCACTGAAGGAGTGCTCTCAGTGAGCTGGCCTCCTGCTGGCCTCCTCCAGAGCCAACTGCTGGCGAGTCATTAACTGAGTCAGGAGGTAAAAGTGGCGGCTGCCTCCCGCAGCAGCTGGGGTTGAGGCCAGCGCCCCAGTTGAGTGCCTTCAGCAGAGGAGCTATCTTGGATCATGTGAGAGCTCGGCCTCGTGGGGCTTTGTGCTGGAGCAGGGTGTTGGCTCCCATCACATGGTTGGTTCCTGGTTTGGAAGCGTTCACGTGTTTTTTCTGACAGTCTGAATTCCCCGTTGCAGTCTGAGGCTGCAGTTTTCCCTACTTCCCTGTGCTGTGACGTAGGGCACCTTTATCAAGTCTGTGAAGCATGCTCTGCAGGGAGGAGTGTGCAATTACACCTAACGACCGGCTGGCACGGGTGCTGGAAGGCACAGCTCGTTGGCATTTGCTGTCCTTGGTGCCAGTGATGGTGGGGACTGGTATGCACGGAGTTTAATCGTGGGAGATGTGCTGGTGTTAGCGAGCAAGCCCGTGGCTGGCACCTGTCACAGGAAATCACCTGCTTGCTTCCCTCCCTGGAGGGACACGGCTGCTCAGTCCAGCTGTCTGTTTTATTCCATGTAGGCAGCTGACAAAGGAAGCAGGAAGAGATACGAGCCAGCAGACAAAGACAGGCCGACCTCTCCTCCCGCCAAACGGGAGAACCTGTCGCCCGACAGAGGTGAGAAACAGCCCTCAGAGGGTTCCTGCTCTGCTGCTAGAGGCAGCCCAGCTCAAGGGACGGCGTCCTCTGGGAGTCCCCTTGCTGCAGGGGTTAATTGCAGGCATGTGCCCTTCCAAACCCTCAGATAACATGGGCAGATTAGCTGTCCTGCTGCAACAACACGGTGGCGGTGAGATGCTGCGGTCTGCCTGTGAAATCAGCGAGGTGAGGTCAGCCCTGGGCCTGGCCGTGCCTAGCTGTCTTGTGGTGTGCCTTGCCAGTGCCTGGCTCCACTGTGTCTGTGTAACTCCCTGCGAGAAAACAAAGCAGCCCTTGCTTTCCATCTCCACTGTAGGTACACGTCCGTCTGTCCCGTGAAGGCTGCCCGTCCTCCTCTAACGGACTGCTTGTGGCTGTTGAGTTCACAGGGTCTTCCCCCTGTAGTTCTGTGTATCACAATGGGATCTCAGTCTCCTGATAGAGGTTCTGGCAGTGCTTAGAGAGGGAGCGCAGGCTGCCAAGGCTCCGGGATGAGTGCAATACTTGGCTGCATCATCCATCCTGTGAAATGAGACGATTTCCCCACTTGAGTGTGACACAATCTGATCTGCCCTGCGTGTTTAGAAAGCCACAGCCTTTCCAAGTGTCCTCCTCTGTCTGAGTCCTCAGCAGCACTATTAGCATCTTGGAAAACCCAGCTAATAAGCTTCATTGAGAGGGACTGAATGCAAAGAACAAGAGGGGAGTGGATGGCCAGAGATGCCTGGTTTTGACATAGCAAGCCAGTGCTGACACGTGATGTTGTTTTCCCTGTTGTCTCAGCTGTAGGTGTATCTTGTTGACTCTGGGTGCTAGCCAGAAAAAAATTCTGTGCTAATAACCTGATTGCATTCAACTACTGCAGCGTGGAAGGGACTGGGTGAGGTTGAAGTTCACTGGGATGTAGTTCACAGGTGCTGGGCTGCAGACAGGTGAATGAGTTGATCTAGCAAACGGTGCTGATTTTATAGTTCTAGACATAAATGTACACTTAATTTGCTCTCTATACATGGTACTATGCGTGATAAAGTTCTTCAGACAGTGACATGTGAGACTGTAGCCCTGCCTGAGCGTGAGTACAGCCTGTGCAGAGGTATTGTGGCACAGAGCTGATGAGGGCACCCTGAGCATCACATCCCTCTTCCTGTAACTTTGCCGTGACCAAACCTGCAACATCCTCAGCCTGGGCCGTCTCATGAAGCTCACACACCCTGTTAGCTGTGGCTGATGCAGAGCCAGCATAGGTGCCTGCATGCCCGTTGTACAAACTGGATAATCTGCCTGGGGGGGGTAATGGAGCGCCGGTCTGGTGCGCAGGGGTGCACCCGCCCCACAGGTTTGCAAGCAGAGCTCAGCGAGCTGGGTGACAAGCAGGAACATCTCAGCTTTTGTTTTCCCAGTAGGCTCTCGCGACAGGAAGGCGACTGGGAGGGCCTCATCACCCAAACAGGAACGACAGAGGGGCCAGAACCTGAAACCATCTCCTGCACAGGCAGACAGGTGAGTGCCTGCTTGTGCTCATGGGTCTGTGGGGACGAGGCTGGGGCAGCAGAACCGAAGCCAGGGCTTCGTCTCTCTGAAGTCACGGCCCTGCAGAGAAGACCCTGTGCTCTCCTCAAGCCTTTCCCAGGTGAGGTGAGGCTCACACAGAGAAGGTGGGCATTTCTGTTGTCTTGCCTGAGAAGCTCTTGCGCTCCTTCACGTTTCCCACTTCTCCAACGGTTGAGTTCCTCCTCTTGGGGCAGCTCTGAGGCTCTCCGACTGTAGCAGTTTCCAGTTGTTGCCATGGAGGCACAGAGAGAGGAAGGACGCGGAGCTCTTGGGCAGGAGCCAGAGGTGCTCAGGGCTTCGTGCAGAAGCTGCCACTAAGCTGTTCCGGCTCAGAAACGAGCAGGAGCCCGGGGGGTTTCTTGAGGTCAGTTCCGTCAAGAGGAGCCAACTGGGTTAGGTGCGAGCTCAGCCGTGCCTCTGCCTCGTGCTAGCACTGTGAGAAAGAAACTGCAACCCCTTCCTGCTGCTGCTGAACTCCTCTGTGGGTGCCCAGTTTCCTTTCTTCTTAGCTTGGCCTGCTGGGAGCTGTTAGAACAGGGTCCTTGGGTGAGCGGGCGGGTGATGGCTGGTGCTTGGTGCTATTCCATCCCCTCTGGTGATGTGGCCGGCTCATGTCCGTGTCTTGGCAACCCTCACCTGCTGCTGGGAATGTCCCACTGCAGAACTGGATGTGTAGCAGCGGGGGCCTGGGGCTGTGCTGCACGCTGAGCCCTTTGGCTAAAGGGTTGTGGAGCAGCACACCTAAAGCTTCCTCAGTCCTCACCCAGAGCCAGACTGCACTGCTTTGCATTTCCCTGGTGTCCTATCAGGGATCTCCATGAGGAAGCACCCCTGGCCAGCGGGACTCCTGTCATCCCTTCTGCCCAGCCTGGGGCAGGAGCGAGCCTCAACTTCCGTGTGTCAGAGTCTTCCCAAACCAAAATCTAGCCCCAGCTACCACAGCCCTGTCCTTCTCCTGGCATAGAGGTCCCATTTTCTTGTGTTAAAGGAAGAGGAACCTCAGCCTTTGTGGACTTGTGGTGTTCACAGCATCCTTGGTTATGGAGCCTCTGCTGCTATTTGGGTTGGCACTGTCGCATGCTGGGTTTTGCACACCCTGGTCCCAGCCATGGGGTGGTTAAGGAGCAGAAGGTTCCCCTGGGTGGTAGGTCTGTGCCTGTAACAAACTCTTTGAGGCTGTTTGGGCCACTGTTGCTTTGTCAGAACAAACCAGGAGTGTAACATTGGGTGCCAGGAAGGACCCCTACAGCCAGATCTGCACCACAAGGACACAAGTGGAGACCCCAGCGGCTGCCACACCACGAGCACAGCCCGAAGGGCCATCACCACAGCTTCCGTCTCAGGCTCCCTCTCTTCCAGGGCCTCGTCTCTGCCCCCGCTGGGCTTTGTTTCCATCAGCCCCAGCCCCACTCACCGCTCTGTGCCTTCCCTCCCGCAGGAAGCGCCAGCTCTCGCCGCAGTCCAAGAGCTCCAGCAAAGTGACCAGCATCCCAGGCAAAGCAGCAGAGCCTGGCCCTGCAGGTGCCAAGGGGGGCAAATCCAGCACGCTGTCCCGGCGTGAGGAGCTCCTCAAGCAGCTGAAAGCAGTGGAAGATGCCATCGCTCGCAAGCGAGCCAAAATCCCTGGGAAAGTATAGTGCTGCCCTGCAGTGACTGTTCGTGTTTTTATAAATAGCGTCCAAGCGGCCACTTTGGGATTTTGCAGTTCTGTCTTTATTTTGGCTGCAGTTCTTTTAAAAAACGGGGAAAAAAAAAAAAAAAAGAAAGAAAAAAAAAGAAAAAAAAA
>JACDJE010000182.1:1407334-1417538 GCA_016647715.1 Pavo muticus
ACCCCCCGCTGCCCCCCATACCCACCCAGGCAGGCGTAGCCAGCAGCTGAGGATGCCAACCCAGCAGCAGTGGGGAAGTTGTTCTCGGAGGCGACGTGCACTTTGTAGGAGAGGCTGAGCGGGGCTGCAGCATCGTCACCACGTCGCTTGCGGGCCAAGCGCCGCACTGTGCGGGGATGGGGTTATAGGGAAGCACAGGACATGTGGCTCTGTGCCTCCCACCCCAGTGGCCCAGCTCACCTTCCCGCAGGCAGGCCTGCAGCCGGGGCTGCCCCGCGTCCACCTCCTCCCCGTTCAGCCATAGGCGGTCCTCGGTGAAGTCACGGCACGCAGCGGCTGTGGTGGTGGTCCTCAGCTGTATGGGATGGCGCTGAGCTCGGGGGCACACAGCCCCGGGGACGGAGAGGGGGATATCAGATACCCAGGGCTGGGGGTGGGCACACAGCCCCGCACCAACCTGGTCCTGGTGCAACGTCACGCTGAGCGAGGAGTTGATGGGCAGGATGAGGTCGGTGTCACGTTTACCCCCTGCGAGAGATGTGGAGAGGTACGGCAATGCTCGGCATGGCACAGTGCCACTGTGCACAGCACAGCGCTGCTTGGCATGGCATGGCACCACTTGGCATGGCATGGCACCACTTGGCATGGCATGGCATGGCACTGCTCGCTGCCCATCAGCACTGCATGGCACAGCCTGGCACAGCATGCCATGCTGCTTGGAATGGCACAACACAGCATGGCACTGCGTGGCACGCTTTGGCACAGCTTGGGATGGGCATGGCACAGCTTGGCACAGCTCAGCACAGCATGGCACTGCCTGGTATGGCTCAGCACGGCACGGCACAGCTTGGCACGGCATGGCACACCACTTAGAACAGCAAAGCCCGGCACGGCACGGCACAGCCCAGTCCGGCCCCGCGCCCCCCGCCCGCACTCACAGTATTTGATGACGGCGATGTTGACGGGCGCCGTGCAGGTAACCCGCGCCGTGCCCCGCTCCGCCGCCATGCTTCCGCACGCCGCCGCCGCCACGCCCCGCCCACCCGCTCGCGCGTGCGAGCCGCGCTACGCCATTGGCTGGCGGCACAGCGGCCGGGGCCGGACTACCAATAGCAGAGATCGGACCACGGGGCGGCCCCGCCCCATCCCGCCCATTGATGGCGCAGAGCGAGGGCGTAAAGGGGGCGGGGCCAACGTGGTGCCCTGTTGGCATCGCGCATGCGCGGGGTCGGCTCTACTGAGCATGTGTGCTCCCAGTACCCTTATTCCAGGGCTCCCAGTGCCACCAGTACCCCAGTACCCCAGTAATTCCAGTGCTCTCAATACTCCCAGTGCCCCCAGCATCCCCAGTACCCCCACCCAGCGCCCACAGTAACCCCACTACACCCAATGTACCAGTGCTCCCAGTATCCCCAGTGCTCCCAGCACCCGCTCCCCAGCCTGACAAGCAGCAGGAGCCCCTGTTCCCCCTCCGGCAGCCAAGAACCACCCCCCACAGTGTCCCCTCACTCCCATGGGGTATTTCTGTCCCCCATCCCTGTGCCCGGAGGTGGGCACACACCTGGCACGTGGGTGACACTGTGGGGACAGCCCCACTGCTGGGGATGGACCCAAAAGCCCCCACCAGAGGCTGAGGGAGCAGCCCACAGGGAGTATTTCGGGGGACCCCCCCCAATGGGTGCTGGCAGGTGCAGTGGGGGCCACCACAGGCTCTGGGTGCCCCTCCCCCCAGAGCTTTACAAGCATTTTCCATGGGCGAGAGGAAGGCACACGGCTATTTTGGGGTGTGGGATTCTTTCCCTGTTGCAGGGACAGGTGGGGGCCCGATTTAGCCCAGTGGGGCTGCAAACAGCACAAGGAGAGGGGCGTGTGGCACCCCACTGCTGACATCCCCCAAAATGCCCCCAGGGCCCCCCAGCCACCAGGGTGACACCATGGGGCACCACCACGCTGGGGATGCTTGGAGTCACTTGCGGGATTCCTAGGGAACAAACCCTACAGGAGCACCCAGGCCAGAAGACCCCTCAGCACGGCAGGGCTAAGACCCTAGGGACAGCCAGCTCCAGCCCCAGGGACCCTATGGCCAGCAGGGCACAGCCAGGGGAGCCACGGCACTGCGCCTGGGTTACAGCTGAGCTCAGTAAAACCCAATATCCCTGCTCTTCTTTATAGGGCTTCCCACCCAAAAGCGGCCAGGGGTAGCACAGACCCCCTCAGCCCAAAAAGCCTGGCTTGGGGGCACGAGGGCAGCTTGGCTCCACCTGTGGGGACACAGCGGTGACCCCTGACCTGGGCAGGGGGTGTGGGATGGGGATGAGGATGCACCGCACTGGCACCAATAAAGGACATCTCTCCGCTCGCAGCCGTGGGGCTCAGCTCCACTTGTAATGACTGCAGAGCCTGAAGCCCCAAAACCCTCTAAGGTGCAGAAACGGAGGCAGGGCACTCCCAGCCTCAGGGCGCCTGCACTGGAGGAAGAGGCCGAGCAGAGCCAGCGCTGCGTCCCCAGGGAACGCCATGGGGGCAGGGAGCCAGGACACCTCCCCGGGACATCCCAGAGCAGGAACACCCATCGCACTGCTCTGGCTCACACCCAGCAGCGCTTTTGGGACAGCACGTTCAGCGCGTGCCAGGACACGCTGCCAGCACTGGGCACGGGTGGCCACGGGGCTCCCGTGGGGTCTGGTGATGTCACAGCCATTAATGGCAGGAGTTGATGACTCAGGGGACAGGGCCGTAAGAACGAGCCCTTTGCACAGGGAAGGATTCTGACCCCAGTGCTGTCCCCTCCCTCTCCCCACTCGAGCACCCCGCGGGGCACAGACTGCAGCCTGAGGCAGCCCATGGATGAAACTGCCTTTATTGAGAAAAAAAAACGGTTCGCTACAAATCCGTCGTCGTTATTTTTATTATTATTATTATTATTTTTCTTCTTCTTTTTTTCAAAAAACGGTGCGTCTCGTTAAAAGTTCAGGTCATTATGCAAAAAGTCAGGGGAACATGGATGAGCACGGCTGGCAGCACAGCAGGAGTCCCAGCCCCACACTGAGGGGGCAAAGAGGCAGGAGCTGCCCGCGCTGCCTTAAAGTGCTTTACAAAAGCAGCCACTGCTGCCCCTGCTCCAACACTGCCGGGGCAAAAAGGAGGAGGAGGAGGAGAAGGAAGGAGACAGAGGCATTAAAAGCACTGTCCCACATTGCCCGAGGCGGGCAGCGAGAGCTCCAATGGAGGGCTGCGTGGGGCAGAGCCCCCTAAGCAGGAACCTGGGGGTCCCAGACAAGGAGGGGACAGGGAAACCCAACCAGGTTCCTTTCCGATGTCCCTGCTCCATCCCAGTAGGAGCAGGGAAAGCCCCCAGGCTGGACATATGGCAAGGGTGAGGTGCTGGGTAGGGAAGACACAGCTGCTTCCCCCTAACCCTGGCTGCACAGAGGGAGCAGAGCAGCCCCAGCCCTTTCCCCCTGCCAGCGGGCTGCCAGAAGCACAGGGGGGACCCCGGCCCCCAGAACACTTGGTACTACTTAAAGTAAAAAGACAGTATTGCTAGAGCAGAGCTGGAGGGAGCCAGGACTCAGGCAAACCACAAAAGGACGCTTCTCTGAGTGGGGATGCAGGCAGCAGCCCAGCCCCACTGGCATAGGTACAGCCCCACAGAGCAGTGGCACGTCCCAGCAGGACACTGTCCTTTAGGATGCCTTTGGGCCAGCCCCAGATAGGACTGTGCCTGCTTCCCACAGCACAGAGCATGGCCGGCAACCCTCAGGGGCAAAGCTTGGGGTCCAACCTGGAGAGACTCCTTAAGACCCCCCTCCAGCACACAGTGGGGGCTGCTGCCCTCCAGAGAGCTCTTCCCTAAGCCATCCCAAAGCCCTGTTGGGAAGCAGGTGTCACCTCATTGCCTCCACGTGGTACACCTGGGCCAGCCCCCTTGTTGGTATGACCCCAAAGGGTGGCAGGGCACCAACACGCAGCTCTTCTCCTCCAGCTGCTGGCAGCTCATTACATGGGAAGGGAATTCAGCTGCACGGGGCCGTGGCTGTGCTCAGGCTGGTGGCAGTCAGCCTGAAGCCAGGCAGATCTCCCTTCCACCCGCACTCAGCTGAGCAGAGCAGACAGCACAGGGCAGGGAGGACGGGGACGGTGAGGCACGGGGACCTGCTGGGCTGGGCAGGCTGCAGGGCAAAAGGGAAGGGCATGAAGAGCTGCACCTTCTGCCCCAGCACTGCGTGGCACGGGGACACAGCCCTGCAGCTGATTTCTGCCTGTTCAGTACAGGGAGCTATGGAGCTTCACTCAGAGCAGCAACTGCCCACTTGAGAGAGGCATCCTGCAGTCTCCTGGTTCAGGGGACAAGATGCTCTGCCTTAGGGCTGGCATTTGCACAGCCACCACGGGCAGACATCCCCACACGTCCCCACACAGCTGGCAGCCACACACAACCCAGCTGCTCAGCACTGAGCACCAGCTGGCAGCACCAAACCCTTTTGCTTCCTCACCACGCACCCTCACCCAACACCTCTGGGTTACACCCAGCAGTGCCACGCAGCCAGCTCTGCCTGCAAGGATTAACAGTGCCACTGCAGGAGCACAAAGCCTCCCAGTGAAACCCTCCCCTGCCATGCCAAAGGGTTACAGCAGCGCTGTGGGTTTGGAAGAAAATCCAAACTTAGGCAATTTCCAGCAGAGCTTTTGCAAGCCCAGCCTGGTGGGCTGCACCCTTTGCTCCCGGCTCAGCACTCCAACACTGCTTGCTGTTTAATTATAAGCCATGTGAGAGAGCAAACTGTGGGCAGAGGAAGGAAGCCCACTCATCAGCGTTACAGCCCAGAGAAGCTATGAGAAGCTGCACCCAGCAAGAACCCAAGGTGATGCAGCCAACAGCCCAGGGATGGCAGCCATACAACAAAGGGGCTGCTCGTCCTCCCAAAGGTCCTCTTTGAAGCAGAGCTGTGGGGCTGGCCGTGCTCTGACCAAGGCAGCACTGCGCTGACACGGCCTCACCACTGCCTGCAGGGAAAAGCTGACAGCAGGAGGGGACGGCCAGCCCGGAGAGAAGAGAGGAGGAAGCCCAGATGCTCGCGTGGCTCAGCGGAGTCCCAGCTGCAGGCCCAGGGTCCAGCTCTTCCCCCCCCACCCCATTTCCAATCCACAGCATGTTCGTTTGGTCGGTTTCTTTTTGTTGTTTTGTTAAAAAATATACTTTCTTCATAATGTTCCATAAAAATACTCTCGTCCCCGGTGACGGATATTGCAGTGTGAAGAGTAACAGCTTCTGTTCCTGCTCTATAAAACGTGGAAAAGGCGTCACGCCGCTTCATGTAGAAAACCAGAACGCAGTTATCACAAGAGCTGGTACAAAAGGAGGGAGGTGGGAGCTGCACTGGGACAGTCCACAGCTCCAAACCCGCTGTGCCATGAGGGCACAGCAGGCCCGCAGTCTCGCTCGGGGATTCAGCCCGCTGCTTTCGGGCTGGGCTGTGTGGCAGCAGGAAGAGGAGGCAGCTCCCAACTGCGGCGTGGGGGGGACAGAGCGCCGTCTCCAGGAATAACCTCGTGGGGTTTAAAAAGAAACGAAACACCCTGTGCTGTTTTTCTTCCTTCGCCAAAAAAACCGAACCCAAAAAGGACGCGGATGGTTGCAGTTTGAAAGGAGGGCATTTCAGCATAAAACGCAACCTAGTTTTACGTACCTATCAAATTGCAACAAGGAGCATGAAGACAAACGGTGCCAAAAAGCATCTAATAATAAATAGATCTGGGTACAGGTATGCACTCCGTGTACGGATATGAAATGCCTAACTGAGGAACGGTCCCCTGTCCTCTCTCCTCCCAGCAGCGGACGGCTCTGCTCAATCACCGGTGCAGAGTGATGCTGAGGCACCTCCACCTTCCTCGTGGTGGTGGGATCAGCCCAGAGAGGTGAGGGAAGAGAGGCGGCGACTCTCAGGGGGCCACGAGTTCCACGCCTCCCCAGCAGGAAGGTCGAGTGTGCAAAAGAGGTGTGAGGGGGGATCCGAAGCGAAGCTCCGTGGCAGCCCTCAGTTCTCGGAGAGTGACAGAGCCAGAGCAGCCTGCAGTGCTGCCTCCTCGTCGATGTTGTAGTCCTAAAAACAGAGAACGGATGGTCAGGAAGGCAGTGGTGTTGAGGCTCTGCTGCCCTGTCTTTGTGTCGCAGTCCCTCTCCTGCCTCCTGACATCACCCCTGCTCTCAGACCTGGCAGCAGGCAAGGACGAAACTGGCCATGGTTTCCCAGATGGGCTCCAGGGAAAGCTTTCTTGCAAGGCTACACGCTTCTCCAGTGCTCCAGTCAGTAACCCCTTCCTGGGCTGGGGATATTTCTCTGCAAACAGTTGGAGGGAGGTCCAGGCAACAAAGTTAGGATGCTAATAAAATCATCTGCTGGTCCCTGTGACCAAAGCTGCACAGCCACACCCCTCCACCCCACACGGAGGGTCTGCAGCCCCCCAAAAGGACGTCCCTCTGTGCTGTAGCCAGACCTTCCATGCTGCAGGCTGGGCTGCTCCTCTCCCTCTCCTCGTGTTTCCCCACGTGAAGCCTTGAAGAAAAGGGCTTTTGTATTACAGTTCCTCAGGGGAAGAGTTTAATGGAGCACATGGAAAAAACCAAACCATCTTCATGGGGAGGGACAACATTTCTCTCTGCTGCTCTTGGGGTGACTTTTGCCTTAGTGGGTGTCTAACAAGGACCAGTGTGGACACCCAGGAGCTCTCCCAAGTGGGGCTACGTGTGCTGCATGCGTCCCACAAAGCCCAAAGGAGGAACTGTCCCCTTGTACTCCCCAGTGTGCTGCAAACCAGGACAGGCGAATCCTGGCAGGCAAGAAGGGCTGGATTTGTCACCCAGACACTCTGTGCGGGACATGGGGAAGACGATTCTGTTCTGGCTCACAGCCATACTCACCACAAAGGTGTCATAGGAGAACTTGTGCCGGTGCAGGAGGTGCTGCAGGAAGTTTGCACTCTTGTAGCTGGGGTCCCCCCAGGGCATGGCTGAGCAGACTGGGCACACCTGCAGCAGGCAGGGACAGGGCAGCTGTGAGATGTGGGCACAAAGCCACCTCCAGCTCTCCTGGGGGGCAGCAGGGAGCTGCCATGGCACAAGGGAGAAGTGAGCAGTGACCCCTCTCTCTGAGGTTGGGTGTCCACTGCAGTGGATGTGCCAAGTGCCTCCGCCCTCTCAGCAGATCCCTCTGCGCACAAAGCTGCTGGCACATGGCCCAGACTGCTTTTAGCCTGCTGACCAGTTAAATGTGTACATGAGCACCTTTCAGATGATGCCAGAGCTGCGAGTTCCCCACCTCAGTCAAACCAACAGCAACGGGGAGAGCAAATCCAGCACCAGCTCGGTCACAGGCACAATGAGACAGAGGCAGCTCACTCCAGAGAGCCTCTAACAAAGCCAGCAGGGGCTGCTCTGTGTGCTGGCAGCCCAGGATGCCACGAATCTATTAGTATTTGCAGCAGTTACCCACCCAGAACCACCCCAGCCTTGCTCACCACTTTGTTGGGGTCGTTGCGGTGGTTTTCCATGCAGTGCTTCACCAGTTCCTGCTGGTCCAGATTCCGGGCCCCACAATACGGGCACACAAACGTTGAGCGATTGGGGATATTGCTAAAGAGAAGGAGAACAAGCTCAGACCCTGCCAAGTGCCTGGATCAACTTCTTCCAAACGAACCCAGCCGCCTCTGTTGCTGCCTGTTCTGCTCTGTCCCACCTGCCCGTGGTAAAGCCAAACCAGCCTGTTCCCAGCCCAGCCATGGGCTCAGCCACCCTGATCTGCTCAGTCCCTTCTCACTGGCTGAGACACAGGGCAGAGCCAGGGCTGCAGACGCCACCAGGATAAGCATGCTGATGTTTCTTGCTGTGAACAGCCAGGGATAACAAGCAAGCAAAACACACGATTGGATTTTAAAGCTTCAGGTGAGGATGGATGGAGGCATCTGTGCAATCTGTGTTCAGCTATGTAACGCATGACAGTACCTGGGGATAGGCTGGGATGTGGGGACAACAGGGACGAACTTGGGGCAGTTGGCCATCTGCTCCTGCACCTTTGCACAAGACGAGACGTGAGAGCGCATTTTTGCTAGGGTCACCTGGAGAAGGAGAGGAGAAATATTCCCAGAGGCTGCAGGAACACATCCACCTGTCAGACAAAGCACCGGAGCCACCAGTGTGGCAGAGGAAAGCAGTTTTCACCACGCTTTGGCCAATCAACAGCAGAGCAAACTGAGGTTACACACAAAAAGTCAGGCTGGCTGCATCATTGCAGCACTAGCTCCAATTTCCTCTTTTGCAAAAGAGGAACTGTTGACAGGCGTAGCCCTGAACTGCTCTGGCACCGTGACAGTGGTTTGTTTCAGGGTGACAGAGAGGCAGCTACAGGAAAATCCCCACAGTTAATGGAAGGCAGAAAGCACGCCAGCACAGTCTGTGGAGGTGCACCATGAATCACAGCCTTACAGCCGGTCCAGAAGCACCCCAGACCAGACTGCCCTGGGCTGGGCCATGCTTTACCTTCTTGCTGCAGCCTCTGCAGGGAGCCTTGTAGGATGAGAGCTGTTTCTCCACGCTGGAGGCCTTCTCCACCTTCTTGGGGTCGAAGGGCATGCGGCAGAGCGGGCAGAGCGGGGACGGCACCTGGAGGCAGGGCTGCAGGCACTCCCCGCAGAACCTGGGGGCACAGAGAGCAGCAGGAGTGAGACCTCAGCCCCAGGGCAGGACACGGGGCTGCTGGACACCTCGGGCAGCCCCAAAACCTAGCAAGCAGCATCCCCACGGGGCAGCGTGGGAAATGGTGAGGGGGAGTAAGGCACAGCTCAATTCCCAAAGGAGCTGCTTGGCCTTCAAACATCACTCCTTGCACATGCCATAGGGCTCCACGCACGTGTGCCTGCAGAGAATCACATCCAGGAGCAGCGAGCAGACGGCCCAGATTTGAGCAGAGCCAAACATCGGGCGCTGAGCACTCAAGCTGCAAGGAACAAAGCGAGCATCCAAGCTCAAGCATTAGAGCCCAGCTCACCTCCTCTCAAGGTCCTTACCCCTGCAGCACAAAGGAAGCCCAGGCAGCCACACGGAGGGGAGGCTGAGCACCGTGCCACCTCCTGCCCTCTTCTTGCAACCCCTTGGCACGCAGACGTGGTCACCTAAAGTGCCACAGTGTCCCCGTCTGCTATCCAGCTCACGTCACTTTGCAGCTGTGCTGGCAGCTGGCACAGCCCCTATCCCACGCACTGCCTCTCCACGTGACGGCAGCAAAGCCTGCAGGGATGTCACTGCCAGGGGTTCCCAGGTGGCAGCGTGGCACACTTAGTAGGGCCAGAGCTGAGGAGGAGCCACATGCACTGCAGATGAGAGGGGGAAATACCATAGGGGGGTCCACTCCTCCAGTTCCCTGCCACCCCCATGCAGCACCCTCAGCCTCAAACACACCAAGAGGTGCCACAGCCTTGGGACAAGACGACAATGTCCCAGAAAGCAGCTCAGAGGTGGCACCGACACACCGTGCTGTCAAGGGGACCCAGTGCACTCCCATGGGTGTCAAGGAGGACTTCCAACCTGAAACCCCAACCAGAACAGCCAGGGAGAGGACAGCTTTGGGGAGGAACAGCAGGACTCAGTGTGGGCACAGGATGGGATGGGGGATCCCGGTACCAGCTGGGATGCAGGATGGGGTCTTGGTGTGGAGGAGTTGTGAGTGCCCCATCCCTGGAGGCATTCAGCTTGGATGGGACCCAGTGCAGCCTCACCTGGTTCCTGATTTAGTGGTTGGCAACCCCAGCCACGGCAGGGGCTTGGAAATGGACGACCTTTGAGGTCCCACCCAATCCAACCACCCTGTGACTCAATGATGTGAGACACGAGATGGGATGGGGGTCGGTACTGGGTGTGCTGTGGGATGGGATGAGGGTCCTGGTGCCGGCTGGGGAATGGGATGGAGGTCCCTGCTCCAGGTAAGGCATGGCACGGGGTGGGATGGCATGGGGTGGGAGGGCACGGGGTGGCACGGTGGTCCCGGTGCCAGCAAGGCTGTCAGATGGCAGGCAGGGTACGGGGTGCAGGATGGGCTGACAGCCCGGTTCTGGCCGGGCAGCAGGATGTGGGTCCTGGTTCTGGGGGTCCAGCAGGAGCCCAGCCCTCCCTACGCACCGCCACCAGCCCCAGGCCCACCGCCCATACCGA
>JACDJE010000182.1:1417807-1440526 GCA_016647715.1 Pavo muticus
CCCCGGGGCCTGGGGGCGCTGCGCCGCCGCCACCAGCAGGCTGCGGAACATGGCGGCGGCGGGCGTGGGGGGGGCGGCGGCGTGACGTTACTGTGCGTCGTGACGTCATCACTGTGCGCCGGCGGCGGAGGGAGGGGGAGCGGAGCGGAGGTGCCATGTGTGAGGCTTCGGGGCGGTGCGGAGGGTGCGGGGAAGAGCCGGTGCGGCGCCGCGCTGCCCCCGTTTGCAGGTGGGAGCGGGACACCGCGAGAGCTCCGTCCCTCGGGGCCGTGCCCCGCTTCGGGCGGGGATCGGTGACAGCTTCGTTCCCCGCAGCCACCCGCGGCAGTGCGTGAAGTGCGGGGATGGCCCCGCCGCCGTCGTCATCCGAATCGGGGATGCGTTCTGTCGGTGAGGGGACCGGGATGCTGGGGTGTGGGGACAGCAGGGTGTGGGGACATGCGGTTCAGGGGTGTGGGGTTGGGAGACGTCAGGGCTTGGGGACGTCAACACTTGGGGACTTCTGGTTCTGGGGATATCGGGGCATGGAGACATCAGGGCTCTGGGTTATGGGGGCATCAGGCTTGGGGACATGAGGCTCTGAGGTGTGGGTCTGGGGATATTGGGTTTGTGACATCCAGGAATAGGGACATCACATCTCGGGGACATTAAGGCATGGAAATTGTGGATTCAGAGCCTGGGGATGCTGCAGCATGGGGATGTGATTCGGCAATGTGGGGTTGGGAAACATAGGGGCTCTGGGATGGAGGGCACAGGGACATCACAGATTGGAGACATTGGGTCATCAGGACACAGAGACAGTGGGGCTCTGGGATGCAGGGAACTCAGGGTGTAAGGCTCAGAGATGTCAGGTCTGGGGACATTGGGTCTAGGTGACAACAAAGAGTGGGAACATCACAGCTTGGGGACATCAGCAAATAGAGATAAGAGCTGGTGGATGTGGGGCTTGGAGACACTGGGTCTTAGAGATACCAAGGCCCAGGAACAGCAGTACTCGGAGAAGGGGGTGCTCAGGGCTGTCTGTGTCCCTGCAGCGCCTGTTTCCGTGAGTACTTTGTGCACAAGTTCCGTGCCATGCTGGGCAAGAACCGTGTCGTCTTCCCAGGAGAGAAGGTACCAGGGACACGTGGGGTGGTGGGGGGATGTGATGCTGGGGTCACTGCACTGAGGGCGCTGACTGTCCCTGCAGGTGCTGCTGGCACTGTCGGGCGGGATGGCCTCCAGTGCCATGCTGCGACAGGTGCAGGAGGTGAGTGTAGGGAGAGTGGGGGGAGTGGGGCATAGCATAGCATGCTTACCCCATTGCTGTGCCAGGGGCTGAGCCGTGAGACGGCCAAACGGCTGCGCTTCGTGCCTGGCCTCATCTACATTGATGGTAAGGCATGTCCCATCCCTGCAGCCCCTCCATGTCCCTGTGACCTGTCCCCATCCCTCCTTCCCATTACTGCTGTGGGGCTGTGATACCCCGGGGTGTGTCCCCCTGCTCCAGCTGCTGCCTCTGTGCCCACAGAGGGAGCGGTGTGCGGGCAGAGCCTGGTGCAGCGGGAGCAAACCCGGACCCGCATGGAGGCCCTGCTGCAGGAAACCGGCTTCCCCTACTACCTGGTCTCCCTGGAGCAGGTGGGGACAGGATGGGGCTGGGGAGCACGATGTGGGGAGATGTGTCTGCCTGCACACAGCTCCCTGTCTCTGTCCACAGGCCTTGGAGCTGCCTGGCTCAATCCTGCGGCGGGGCCCTGGTGGGGACAGTGAGCTAAGCCCTTCTTACAAGGCGGCTGTAGAGGGTTTCATCCAGCAGCAGCGGCAGGAGGAGGCCAGTGGGGATGGTGGCACCTCGCCCACAGGGCTCAGCACCCAGGATGGTCCCGCAGGGGACTCCCATGCCTGCCTGCCTGCAGCTGCCCGTACCGAGGAGCTGCAGCGGCTCTTTGACGCAGCAGAGACGCTGACAGCAAAGGAGGAGCTGCTGCAGATGCTGCGGTGAGGGACTCCTCCTGCCCAGCGAGCACATGGCACGGCCCCTGGGTCTGAGCCAGTGTCACTGTGCCACCAGGAGCCACCTCCTCCTGCACACTGCCCGCACACAGGGGTACACCAAGGTGATGACAGGCGAGAGCTGCACCCGTGTGGCCATCAAGCTGCTCACCAACCTGGCACTGGGGCGCGGCGCCTTCCTCGCTGTGGACACAGTGAGTGCCATACCTGCCTGGGAGTGGGACAGGACCCAGGCACTGCTCTGTGCCTGGGGTTATCCCCAGCTTGGTGGCAGTACCTCAGCAGACTCCTGCTCATCTGCAGGGCTTTGTGGACAGCCGACATGGTGACGTGACAGTGGTGCGTCCCATGCGGGACTACATGGCCAAGGAGATTGCATTCTACAACCACTTCTTTGGTGTCCCCACAGTCATCACACCACCCCTCCAAGCCAAGGTGGGGGTGCCCCCGTCCCCCCACTTCCAGCCAGACTGAGCTCTGGGCCCCCCCATCCTGCCCATCTCTATTCCCCCTGCAGCGCCGGGAGAAGACCAGCATCCACCGCCTGATGGAGAACTTCCTGCTGGGGTTGCAGGTGGATTTCCCCTCCACCATCAGCACCGTGTACCGGTACAGCACCTCAGGGCGGGGTGGTTGGGGGCAGGCACTGGGCCGCCCCTGCTCATCTCTTCCTCACATCTGCAGGACAGGTGAGAAGCTGAGCGTGGCTCCAGCAGAAGCAAACAGCGAACTGCAGCGCTGCCTGCTCTGCCTCTGCGCCCTGGACATCGCCGGGGGTGAGTGGCACTGGGGATACACTGAGGTGACAGTGTGTGCCAAGTGTGTGACTATCCCCTGCTTCTTGCAGAGGAGGAGCTGGCCTTAGAGCCCACGCTGGTGAAGGAGGAGACAGGGAACGGGTGAGCAGTAGGATGCCCTCCATCATGGGGGACATGGAGGCACCAGAGACACCAGGTCACTGCTCCATCCCTTCTCCCCGCAGGGCTGAGAGCAGAGCTGCCTTCATCCCATTGCTGTGCTACAGCTGCCGCCTCACCTTCAAGGAAATGGTGAGGCTTTGGGGTGGCTCCCCAGGAACTGGGGGCAGGGCTCAGAGTCCCCACTGTCC
The DNA here is from genome assembly GCA_016647715.1 of Pavo muticus. NCBI lineage: Eukaryota > Metazoa > Chordata > Aves > Galliformes > Phasianidae > Pavo > Pavo muticus. The sequence goes on from JACDJE010000182.1 coordinate 1,420,911, forward strand.
CCTCTCTTGCAGGGTCCCCCAGCCACGCTGCCGCCCTATGTGCGCACCGAAGCTCAGCGCAGGAACTGCAGGTAGGGGACAAGCTGGGGATGTCCCTTCCCTGTGGGCTGAGGGCAGTGCAGCCAGCAGGGCCCCCGCTGCAAGTCTATCCCTCCCAGGGCTCTGATGAAGCAGCAGATCCAGGAATTCCTGCTGGAGGATGAGGAGGAGGAGCCTGGTGGGAGCTGACGGCGCAGGGCACAGCTGTGGGGCACAGAACCCTGTCATCGGGGGGCAGGAGGGTCCTATAAGGGTGAGGGAATCTGGGGTCACTGGGCCACCTGTGGCGATACCTGGCACACAGACAGCTGCTTTAACACCAGATTTAAATGATCCAGTACCAGCAGGGGGTCAGGGAGACCCCCCTCCCAAGTGCCCATCCAGGGGGTGCTGATACCCACAGGCATCACATCCCCACTCCCGCCCCACTGCTGGGGAAGCTGGGGTGGCCTCAGCTTTGTTTTATTAGATATCTGTATAAATAAACCATTTGAATTAAAAAAAAAAGTCACAAGTGTCTACAACAGTCCAGCTGGGGATGCCAGCCACCCCACCGGGGGGCCACAGCACCGTGCCCCCCCCATTTTGGGGCTATGGGGGTATTGCTTTAGAGTTCAACCTGGTTGTGGAGCGGGGCTGAGGGGTGCAGGGGGATGCTGGCTCGTGCCCAACCCCAGCTGCCAGGGGATGCGGCGTCAACTCCTGACACCCCCCGCAGCTGGCCAACCCCCCAGAGAAGGCACAACATGGTCTCTGCCGGTTGGACGGCTTCAAAGCAAGGTGAGGATGAGATCCTCCTTCTAAAAGCACCGTCCCGTGCCCCCCAGCAGGATGCGACCCCGCAGGGCTGCTTAAGGCATTGGCGGTGATGTCCCCTTGGGAGGGGCTGGAGTCCCTTCTCCTTACTCCTTCTCCCTCGTCCACTTGATCATGGTCTCGGGTGAGCGGTAGAGGAAGATGAGCTTGGCATAGAGCTCCTCCTCCAGCTCCAGCTCTCCCGTCTCCCGCACCAGGAAGATGTCCTGGCACAGCTTCAGGATGCGGTCCACGCAGGGCAGCTCCTCAAACATGATGGAGTGTGAGATCTCGCTGAAGAAGCCTCGCACGAACTTTCCAATCACCAGCACGATGGAGACGTACAGCCCCATGATCCTGCAAGGGGATGGGATGAAACCACCTTCGCTCCCCCCTCGCCACCCCCAGCTCCCTCCCCTGCTCCCCTACGCACCCATAGCCAGCCAAAAAGCCCAGGCTGGGGGGGCTGACTTTGTCATTGAAGATGACCATGGGCAGGATGTTGCCGTCGCGTGCCGGAGCATCCTTCAGCCGCACCACCCACCACTCCAGGAAGCTGTCACTGCCCTGCCCCGAGCCTGAGCGCTCCCGTTTCAGCTGCACCTCAACACCCAGGTAGCTGTCCTCTCCATCTGCAGGGTGGACAGGGGGGTCAGGGCATGGCATGCTGGCCAAGACCCCCATCATGTGTACAACAGACAATGGGACCCACCTGGCAGCAGCTGCTTGACCGGGTTGGCTTCAGGGCCGTTGGGCGCCCGGATGTATTTGGGGAAGAGTTTGGGCACTTGCCTGCAACAAAGCAGAGTGAAGCACCACAAAGCAGAGTGAAGCACCATCCCTGGGGATGACCCCTTTCCCTGAGCCCCCCAGGGACACTCACACGGGAGCATCACGGGTGCCCTGCAGCAGCTGGGCCAGCTCCATGCGCTCGGGTGCTCCGGGCTGCAGGTCGGTGGTGTGCTTGTCGAAGGTGTGCTCCACCGTGCCGCCCTTCCCCAGGTCCCTGCAGGCACAGAGGTTTGCCGGGGGGCACGGATAGGGCTGCCCCCTCCCCAGTAACCCCGCTGTTACCTCTGGAAGGTCCAGGTGAGGCGCAGGGTGATGTCAGAGGAACCATTCTGCAGCTCTCGCCGCATCTGCTCGCGGCTGGGAGGGCTGATGCTCCACAGTGAGCCCGAGCTGCCCTCAATGCGCGCCGTGACGATGTCCTCGTAGCCGTACAGCGTGATGAACTGCATGGCCACCTGGGGATGGAATGGGGCACGCGGCTCAGCACCACTCAGGGCACCCATAGGGGATGGAGGAAGGGGACTGCAGGGCTTCGGGGCTACCGGCTGCCTCTCGAATTCGTTGGTCAGCGCTTCGTAGTCCTGCGGTGTGAAGGGTTGGATGGACTGCTGCTGGGCGCTCATGGTGAACAGCGGCTGCGGGGATACGGGGCGCTCAGTGCGGGATCCTGGTGCCCAATGCAGAGCTTGCCCCCCATCCTCACCTCGTACCCCCCCAGCTTGAGGGTGACAGTGACGTCGATGGGGTGGTTGACGACGCCCACCACCGAGCGCACCAGCGACATGAAGAGCAGTGGGAACCAGATGATGGCCACCAGGAAGAGGATGATGAGGCCACCCATGCCGTACTTGACGATCTTCTTCTTCTTCTGCCCTTTGGGCTGTGGGTATTTCTGCAGAGAGACAGCACGGGCTGCCTGGTAGGAACCAGCTGGAGCCACCCCCATGGCAGTGGGCTGAATGGGGCCGTACCTTCTCTGTCTCACGGCTGCACTTGATGATGAAGATGTTGGCGTAGATGTCTTCCACACACATCCAGTTGGACAGCGACAGCGTGGTGTCGGTCCAGACCCAGTCCATGACAGCACGCAGCTCCACCAGGAAGGGCACGAGGCGGAACCTGGGGGGCACGGGGAAATGGGGCTGGTACAGCTCCACCCACCCGAGTGGGGCAACCTGTCCCCGTGCCACCCCCTGCCCCGTACCCATGGAAGAGGAAGAGGTTGAGGTGGTTGTATTTCTTGGTGAGGAAGTTGCCCAGGATGCGGGTGGGGTAGCCGCAGCGGATCTGGTAGGCTGACAGCGAGAAGTAGATGCACTTGACAAAGTACCACAGCTGGGCCACTGTGTTGAGGCTGAACAACCTGCGGGAGAGATGTGTCACTACTCTGGCTGCCCGAGCCCCCATGCCAGGACACATAAAGGAACCACCCCACAGGCCACCCAAGGACCACATCTGAGGACATCCTTAGGGGTTGCTCAGTGGGGACCAGTACCTTTCAGTGACGGCCGGCAGGATGAAGAACATCCAGAGATGGATGCTGAAGACCAGGATGACCTGGAAGATGAGCTTGCCCAGTACAGTCTTACGGAGGTAGAGCGCGCGGTCGATCACCATGGTGGTGAACTGGATGAGCAGCATGACCAGGAAGGCCTCTGGGACTTGGTCATCCGACAGTGAGGAGGTGATGTCGGCGGCCGCCGAGTGTTTCTGGGGATACCAAAGAGGTGAGGAGACAGCCCCGCCTGACCTCACATTGGGATCCCACCACCTGGCACCCTGCAGAGCCCCCTGCTCACCCCAAAGGCCCAGAAACCAAAGATGATGATGATGAAGTCAACCACATCAGCCAGGAACATGAAGGCATAGACGTCGGTGGCTGCCCGGTACTGGGTGTGCAGGATGTCGTGGAAGAACCCACGCACGGGCTGGTACATGTTCTGCGCCCTGGAGGGGACAGGGGACAGGTGACCAGTGGGCTGCAAGCTGTAGTCCCCACCCCAAACCACACCATGGGCACTCACATGGTGAGGAAGAAGAGCTTGACCCGGAGACCAAACGCCTTCAGCTTCTTCTGAGAGTGGCTCTGTTTTGCCTCCTCCTCTTCCTCCTCTTCCTCTTCCTCTCCCTCCTCCTCTTCCCCATCCTCTGTGAGTGACAAGCAGCATGGGTGACCACCCAGCTCCCTGCAAGACCACATCTTGCCCAATTGCAGGTACTCACCTTCCTCCACCACTGCTGCTGGCTCCTTGCCCCGCCACCTCTTCCTCCTGAAGCGGAGAAGTGTTGCTCCATCCCCATTCCCCTCCTTCCGCTCCTGGGCATTGCCCTCCGGCTCTGACCCCACAGCTGCACCCAGAGCTCCTGGCTCTGCTGGCACCACTGGGGGCCCTGCTTCCTCCTGCCTCTCCTCCTCCTCCTCCTCCTCCGCTTGCTCCACCTCTGGCTTCTTCTTGGCAAAGGGATCCTCCTCGTGGTCCCACAGCCCATAGCACTAGGAAGGACAAGGGTCATGGGGGCACAATGGAGCTCTGGACACCACCAGCCCTCACCCATGAAGCACCCCCAGGGCTCACCAGCAGCAGCGAGCGGTGGAAGAAGAGTGCCAGGAGCTGGATGAGGTCGTATTTGATGTAGCGGTCGGTCTTCTCCAGCCCCAGGATGCGGGGTGGGAAGAAGGGCTTGCCCTCATTACGCACCAGCATGGCGTAGCCGTTCCAAGGGAAGAAACCAAACTGGAAGAGGTATTTCACCACCACCATCACCTGCAGGGATATGGGTGTCAGTAGGTGGCAGCCAGAGCTGGGCGTCATCTTGTCATTGTCCCCTGCACGGCCACCTCCTGCCCACCTCAGTGAAGACGATGGCGGTCATCCAGAAGCGCTTGCTGGGCCGGGGGATGGAGAGCATGGCCCAGAGGAAGACAAGGATGGGCAGGAAGAGGGAGATGACGGAGGCGGTCACCATGTTGTTGAGGATGATGATGAAGTAGCAGAGCAGCTCGGAGTGGGCGGCCACGCAGTGGTAGATGGCCAGCAGCAGCTTCAGAAAGCGGTTGTGGGACTGGTAGAACTTCTCCGACTCCTCCAGCTCGGCAAAGTACAGCCTCCTGTGGGGCACGGGGGCTGAGCCTGCACCCCAGTCCCACTGCATCCCCATCCCCATCATCACCATGCACATCATCTCCATCCCATCCCTGTCATCACCACCATCCCCAATGCCTTCATCCCCATCTCCATCCCCATCACCCCCATCCCCACGCCATACCTGCTCATCAGCAGCTCGCTGGCTGTCCGGCTCCGGTTCTGTGGCAGGGCCAGGAGCTCCCGAGACCCCGCCACGTCCTCCCGTGACCCCCAGCTTGCCACCTGCTCCTGGCTGCCTCTCTGCAGAGGGTACTCTGCCACGGGGGGCTCAGCCCTTTGTTCACAATCAGCTCCATTGCGCCCACTGTGGACAGCACGGGGACAGGTAAGCACCCCCCTCAGCAGCCCCCGCAGTGGGCGGGTGGCACCCCGGGGGGTATCTATGCACCTGCCTGGAAGCGATGCCGTTTTGTGGCTCCTCCTGGGGCTCCTCGGGTGGCAGCAGGTAGAGCTCATCCAGCACCCCGCGATGCACATCCTCACCCTACAGCAGGCATAGGGTCAGCACCATAACGGTGCCGCAGCCCCGAGTGCCACCATCCCCCTCCCCAGGTGTCACCTTGGCCAGGCGCTGCGTCAGGACGTATCTCTCGAGCCGCAGCACAGTGGACATGTCGGTGTGCTCCTGCGTGCAGGCGTCCAGCCACTGGGTGAGGCCATCCACCATGGCCTGGCACAGCACCCACAGGAAGCGCAGGGTGTTCAGCGCCCGCTGCAGCACATTGCCCCGCTCTGCTGGGCCAGGAGAGAGGGGCTCGTGGCTCTGCACCCACTCAGGGCACCCCCTGCCGTGGCTGGTGGGGTCCTGCCGCCCACCTACCAGATCCTTCCTCCTCTTCCTCCTCCTGGCCTTCAGCCTCTTCAGGCGTCTCTAAAGCCTCCTCCCTCGCTCTGCTGTCCCCTGCAAGGCAGGCAGCAAGTCATGCCCTCCCCATGATGGGACAAGATATCATTTCTGAACCCCCTTTGTGGCTTTTCTGTCCACCACCAAGACTGCCTTCCCTCTTCAGAATTCAAGGACGGACACAGCTTGTGCCCAGCCCTATATTTGCCATCAGGGAATACACACACACACACGCTGGGAACCTCATGGAGATGATGCCCCATTATAGGACCCCAACTGCAAGCAGTGGGACAGGACCGCTTCTCCCCCCCCCCCACCAGGCACCCCTAGCCCCATTTTAGGGTTCAGTAGCCCCATTTGGGGGTGTAGTAGCCCCATTTTGGGATGAGCCAGCCCCACCTGCAGTGAGCTCATCGCCCAGCGGCTCCTGCTGCTCGCGCTCCTGCTGCCTCAGCGCTGTCCTGGTGTTGGTCATCCAGGCCTGGTAGGCGAGCTGCATTGGGGAGGGAGCTGTCAGCACCCAGCAGCACGGCTGGCACCACCCAACACCCACCAGGCTCACCTGGAAGGCACTCTGCCTGCTTGGCCGCGGCTCCTCAGGCACCGCTGCCTCCTCCTCTTCCTCACTGTCTGACTCAAAGAGGAAGTATTCCCCAGAATGCAGCACTGTCGGGGTGACAGAGGGTGTCACAGCACAGCGTGAACACAGGGCGACACGGCACGGCTGGTGCCCAAGCTGTCCCCACTGCCGTCTCCCCTGTGTTCAGCGCCAAGGACACCCACAGAGACCCCACTGGGGACCTCAGTGCCAAACAGTTCGACGTCCCCAGAGAGGTATTCCTCCATCGCTGAGTCCTGCACGCCCCGTTAGTGCACACAAGCAGAGAACGCCCTGGTTAATGCCAAGAGCGGGGACAGGAGGCATGCGGGACGTCACCTCGCCAAAAGCACCGTCACCGTCGCTCCCCTCGGTGGCACCGCGTGCCGCCCGCGCCCCCTGCGGGGCAATACCTGCGGCGTGGTCTAACCATGGCCGCCACCACCGCTCCCTCTGCCGGGCAGGGTCCGCCGGGCTGCTGGGCGCTGTGGAATGGCAGTGGGGGCTGAGCATGGCAACAAGGGGAGCACCCACCCCAGTGCACGGTGTGGGGACGTTCTGGGGGGTGTTTGGGGGGTTTGGACCGCCGTGAGCTCTGCTGGGCTGCACCGGTCCTCGCTCAGCAAGGGATGGGGACGTTGGGGGTAAGAGTTGGTGATGGGTTGAGGCCACCACTCTGGTGACACAAGGGGGCTGGAGGGGCTGGGGACCCCCCCACCGGCTCTCACCTGCCCTGGCCCCATCCTGCCCCTCACCACCGGGCAGCCGCTCCTGGTGGTACTTCTCCTGCTTGGCACGGATCCGTTCCATCCTGTGGGATGTGGCACGGGATGCTCCAGAGCTCCCCAGACCCCCAGTACTCCATCACCATGCTGGGTACCTTGCACCCCCCTGGGCACTCCCTGCGCCTCGGGGTGCCCCAACAGCTCTAGGGGGTTTGGGAGGTGCCCCAAGTATCCCTCCCTCCCCCCCCAAAACCCACTCACTGCCGTTTGAGCTGAGCCAGCGACTTCTTCTCAGCCTGCCGGTGGGAGCGCATGCTCTTCATGAGGCTGGCTCTGAACAGCGCGACGCCCCTGCAGCGATGGGGACAACGGGTGGTGGGTACCCCCACCCAGCCCCCTCGGGGACCCCCCAGACATCCCCTGCCCCACCTGGAAGCCTGCAGGGCGGAAGCTTGGAGGTCCAGCATGACGTGCAAGAAGTAGTAGCTGAGGAAGACGCGGCGCTGGAGCAGGAGGAAGAAGAAGCAGATGCTGTCCCAGATGATGCCAGCCTCCTCCACCGGCAGCGAGCAGTCCTGGTCCTTGCCCATCTCCTTGGCTGGCAGGCAGAGGGGTGGAGGGGCAGGTGAAGCAGCACCCCAAAATGCCCCATCAGCCCCAGTCCACCCTGTGCCAGTGCTCACGGTCGTAGTAGCCCTTGACGGTGCAGACCAGGCTGAAGAGTTGGATCACCCAGCAGAAGTTGCTCTGCATCTGCTGCACGAAGACGCAGGAGAGGAGCTGCGGGCAGAGCGCAGGGTTGGTCCCTCTGCACCCACCTGGGTGACCCGAGGAGAAGCCCTGGGAACGGTGCCCTCACCGACAGCATGTTTTTGGAGATGATGACGGTGATGTTGTAGAGGATGAGGCAGTCCCAGAGCACGAGGCGTGCCCGTGCTGGCTTGCGTAGCATGGCAGTGCCGAAGAGCAGGAGGTAGAAGCAGGCGAGCAGGTAGCCGAGGCCGAAGAGGCTGATGCGGGTGGCCCCAGTGATGAAGACCACCACCAGGACAAACCAGAAGAGGTAGCGGAAGACCACCACCTTCGCCATGTCCAAGTAGGACCTGCAGAACGGGGTGCTCAGAGCAGGGTCCCCATCCCCTCCCAGCACCTACACCCAGCTCCATCTGGGGTTGGGGTGCAGCAAAGTGCTACACCTCCACAACCAAACCAGCAGGTCCCTATCTAGGGGTTCCAGTGCCCCTCAGTGACCTGGTGCTCATCTTGGGGTACAAAGTGCTTGTCCCAGTTCATGGGTATCCCAATGCTCAGTGGGTTTCTGCACCATCACTGCATCTCCCCAGAAGGTCCCACCACACCCTGCTCCTGATCCAGCTGCGGGGGTACCACCTTGATGGCAGGAGGGTAGGAGGTCATGCTCCAGCCTATGGGAGGGTCTCCCTGGCCCTGTGCTGCTGCAACCTCATCCTGGGGAACCCCATCCCAATCCCTATCCTTGGGGACCACATCCCAGCACGTCCCACTGCCCGGAGATCCCACCCCTCTCTCCGTGCCCCCCAGCCGTGGGCACCCACCGGCAGTGGATGAAGTTGGGGGTGGGATTGTGGGGCTCTCGCTCCAGGTCCAGCCGGTCCGCGTTGTCACCCGCAGCCCGCAGCCACACCTCGGTGCGCTCGGCCACAAACACCCTCCACTGCTGCGCCGCACACAGCAGCAGCACGAAGTCATCTGCAGGCACATGGCTCAGCCCTCGGGGGCGGGGCTTCGGAGAGCCACGCCCCCTCAGCGCAAGTGGGCGTGGTCAACCAAGGGGGCGTGGCCATTCATAGCCCCTCCTTCTCATTGGGGCGTGGCTTTAACCAAGCTCCTCCCCCAAGCGGTGTGGCCACTCATGTTGCCCCTCTTCCCTAAAGGAGGGGGGAATTACTCCCATCCTTATCCCAAATGGGTGTGGCACCTCCCAAACCCCGCCTCAAGGAATGACCCCTCCCACCTTTGGGGGGCGTGGCCATGCAGATCCCACCCTCAGCCCCACCCTCCCCTCGCCCATCCCGGGGGGCACTCACTGATGAGGTTGGTGGATTTGGGGGCCACGAAGAAATCCGGCAGGTAGAGCCACTTGATGAGAGCCGAGTTCATGGGGAGGGACTGGCTCCAGCGCCACGGGTAATCTGGGGAGGGGGGACAACACTGCATCTTGGCCCCCCAACACCCCCCAGCCCGTTCCCCATGCCCCTTACCTATGCAGAGAGCAGGCGGCATGCCGACACACAGCAGGTACTGGTAGAGGAGGAAGACCACGAGGAAGAGGCAATACTTGGGCCAGAGGCGCGCGATGGCCGCCCGCCGGCGCCGTGTCAGGATGACGACCAGCCAGCAGCCGTGCAGGATCACCATGAAGTTCATCCGCTGCCCGATCACGTTCACCGTCATCAGGAAGCAGATCTGGATTTGGGGAGGTTCAGGAGCTCAGCTCCACACATACCACGTGCCCAAGTCGCCCTGCAGCCCCCGCTGCCCACCTCCAAGCCAAATTTGTAGTAGAAGTAGTTGAGGAAGTATTTGGCACAGGTGACCAAGCCGTGGTCCAGCTGCTCACGGGACACGTCCTCAAAGATGGTCTCAGTGATGGGGACCAGCAGCTGGTGCTGCTTACGGTAATACTCCTGGCGCCGATACACCACCGCCTCCAGCACCAGCAGCAGCAGCACCAGGAGGTGGTTCTGGGGGCAGTGAGGGGTGCTCAGCCCCACTGCGCTCAGGGCGCAGAGCATCCCACCCCATTCCTGCCCGCACCCCCCGCCCACCTGGATGTAGCCCAGGTTGGGGAAGCCCTTGCGGATGCCGAACCAGTTGGCGGGGTCCACGGGGCCGCGGTACAGCGTGGAGTTGCCCATCTCCTCCGGGCTCAGGTTGGTGCCGTTGAGCAGGGGCTGCCGGAGGGCACGGTGTCAGCACCCGCAGCCGTTGGACCCCACCACCATCCCCAGCCCTGCCCCGGCACCTGGGTGCAGTTGCTGGAGTACTCGCTGGGGTCGACGATCTTGAGCTGGTAGAGCATCTTGCAGACGATGATGATGCAGGTCCAGACGGTGGAGAGGCATGAGGCCATGTGGCGGAAGCGGCAGTAAGGCATGGCGAAAGCCCACAGCAGCACCAGCAAGAAATTCATCAGCGATACCTGGGGGCAATAACAGCGTCAGCACTGTGGGACACCCGCCAGGACCCCCAGCCCCTGTGCCGTACCTCCTGCAGGGCCACCCAGACGGTGTAGAGGGCCACCAGCTTGAGGATATGCAGCTCCAGCAGGCGCCCCACGAAGACCTGCCCGCGGGTCAGCGTGTCCGAGAAGGTCCAGCCCAGCACGATGAGGCGCTCCAGCACCAGCCCCCACTTGCTGGGTGCTGTGAGGACACAGACCATCATGGGATTGGAGGGTACCCCAACCCTGCCCCCTCCTTCCAGGCTTGGGGAATGCCCTGATCCACCCCTGTACTCCGCCAGGCTCAGGACACTCCAGCACATCTCTGTAGCCTTCCATCCCTTTCTTGGCCTGAAGGACACCCCAGTCCACCCCTGTATCCTCCCCTCCCAGGTTTGGAGGACACTCTGACTCAGCCCTGTATTCTCCTGGCCCCTTCTTGGCTTGGCGGACACTCCCATCCATTCCTGCATCCTCCAAATATGACAGGACATCCCAACCCATCCCCATATCCTTCTGACCCCTTATTGATTTTGGAGAACACTCCAATCCATCCCCATACCCTCCAGACTTCAGAGAACACCCCAACCCATCCTATATCCTCCTGGCTCCTCCCTGGCTCAGGAGACAACCCAATCCATCCCTGTACTCTCCAAGGCACAAAGGACACCCCAACCCAACCCTTATCGATCCCTCAGCTTGGAGGACATCCCATCCCATCCCCAACCCCAAGGACACCCCACCCCCGGCTGTACCCTGCGAGGCAGTGTCAGACTCTCCCCCCTCGGTCCTGGCACTCTCAGCAACGACTGCATCCCGCAGCAGCCGGCTGCCATGCAGCTCCTCGGGCCGGGGGATGTGACAGGGCTGCAGCTCAGCGGCAGGGATGTGCTCCAGGTCAGTGATGTGCATGAAGGGGCGGTGGAAGTAGTGAAGCTGAAGGATGCAGGCCAGCAGAAAGAAGCCCGGGATGAGGGTGCTGGAGAAGAGCTCGGAGACGCTGAACTGCTCCAGACCAAGGTCACCCAACCTGGAAGGGAGGGGATATTGCGGTCAGCACGGGGCCACCTCCATCCCCCTTGCCACGCATGGGTGTCCTCAGCAAGGCAAACCTTCTGTGCCTCAGTTTCCCTGTGTGCAACGCATCTCCTGGCCATGCCCTGGTGCCACTGCACCAGTGGGGACACCACAGCGGGATGGGGACACAACGGCGGGATGGGGGCACCACGGCGGGATGGGGACACCACGGCGGGATGGGGGCACCATGGTGGGATGGGGGCACCACGGCGGGATGGGGGCACTCACTGCTCGTTGGTGAGACCCGTCAGGTTCCTCCAGTACATGGGGAAGTCCTCGAACTGGAAGGTGTAGATGGCGATGAGCACCAGCATGGTGTAGGCCACCACCAGCCACCAGAAGCCCTTCAGCACTTTGCGCCATAGGGTGTAGTACACCTACAGGGACGGGGACATCAGTGCGGTGCCACTGGGTGCACGCGCCATTTGGGGCCAGCACCTCCATCCCCTGTACCTGGAAGAGAGTGAGGCAGAGGAGGAAGAGGAACATGTAGACGATCTTGTAGACCACGAGGCGCCCGGCGAAGCTGACCACGATGAACATGCCGGCGCAGACACAGATCCAATACTTGGCATAGAAATCCCGCACCAGAGCCCCCAGTGCCTTCAGCACATCCCGCTGTCGGCCAGGTTCTGCAAGGCATGGCACTGCTGGCACCGTGGGTCGCATGGGGACAGACCCCAGCGTCACCGAGGGACCTCACCTGTATCCGAAACGGTCACCTCCAGCAGCGGGGTGGCCGGGCACGTCCTCGTTAGCAGCTTCTCCTTAACGAACTGCCTCACCAGCAGCCAGAAGGTGAGGGTGAGCAGGAGCTGCAGGGACAGGCGGTGAGCAGAGCTGGCGGGCACCACAGGGATGGGGATGGGGATGGTGCAGGGGGTACCTTGGCCCCCAGGTCCAGGCAGGGGTACTTGGGGCGCACCAGCCCCAGCTGCTCCAGGCTCATGAAGCCAACACGGGTGGGCAGCTCGGGGCCCAGGTCCATGCCCCAGACATACTGCAGGCTGCAGAGTGCGATGCCATAAAGCAGCAGAAAGGGTGAGCAGAGCATGGCGAAGTGGTGCCGGCTGCGCACGATCCAGATGAGGCAGGACCAGAGCAGCAGCACGAAGGTCAGCCAGCTGTGGTAGGTGATGCTCCACACCTGAGGGACAGAAAAGCCCCTTTTTCAGGCTCACGACTTGGAGAAAAATTCTTGGGGGCCACGATGGGGTGCCCGCCTTACCATCATGGCAATGAGGGCGCAGACGTAGCTCTGGTTCATGATGACGTGCCACAGTGCCTGCAGGGGCAGCCGCTCTGCCGGATGGTCCCTGCCTGGCCAGAGGAGCAGGAGCTGTGAGCCTCTGCCCCACTGCAGGGCAGGGATGGGGCAGCACCGGGGCTGGGCTTACCCAGTGGCATGGCATCACACATGATGTGGACAGTGCAGTTCTCCGTGTTCCGCTTCCCAGTGCTGGAGGACAGCATGGGCTGGAGGGGGGAAGGGACAGAGGGGTTGAGCACCCACTGGCACCCCCAGAGCACCGGGGTGCCGATCCCCCGGCTCACCTTGGTGTCTTCAGCCACGCCGTCGCTATCCTTGGGCCAGCTCTCCAACTCCAGCAGATCCCGCGCTGGGGGCTGCGCTGGCACTGCTGCTCTCTGCAAGAGCAAGGAGCCAGCTGCAACCCAGGGGGGTCCCATCTCTGAGCACAGCCCCCCCTCCACCACGCACTCTGAGCCACTGGAGTGCACGCAGCCCCACAGCCCCTCACCCTGGCATCCAGGCGGCGCAGCTTCAGCAGCGTGGCCACGGTGTAGTAGAGCAGCAGCAGGATGCCAGGGTTGGCGTAGATGGGCCAGGGGTGGTCGGTGTTGAGCTGCAGGGCATTGGGTCGGGAGCAGTTGCTGTACAGGATGATGTCCTTGAAGCCAAACACCCTGCGGGTGGGGGACATGAATGGCATTAACCCCCTGGGACTGGCAACGTCCCCATCCCCGCAGCACTGGGCTGTGAGCAGGATGGGAGCCAAGCAGGAGCCGTGCCAGCTGCAAACCATCCCTGGGGACATGGGGACCCGTGGAGGGGGTACACATGGAGGGGGAAACCCACGGCACCGCTCACCGTGCCCAGATGGTGGGGGGCGGGAAGACCCCCTGCACAAAGGGTGCTTGGTAGGCATAGAGGCACAGGAGGTGGGCAGCAGCATAGAGGCCGACGAGGACACAGAGAGCATCGAAGGCAGCGCGGCTGGAGGGGAGGTGGCATGCCCACCAGGTGCACAGCCCCACGAACAGCAGGTAGTAGAGGCTGGAGGAGGCGGAGGGCAGGGTGATCCCTGCAGAGCAGCGCCCCGTGGGCGGTCAGTCACCCACACCCCCCATCCAGAGATCCCCCAAATTCACCGCATACCCCCTCCCCAGCCCCGGACCCACCGGCCAAGGCCAGCAGCAGGATGGCCAACCCCTTCCCGGCCGCCCACAGCACCCAGTGTGCCGTCACCCGCAGCCTGGCGCTGAGCGGAGTGTCCCCGCCGGCCGTGCCACCACGCCGCTCCACGTCCCGCTCTTCCCCCTGTGGCAGGCAGGAAGCACAGCAGTGAGCCCCATCCCCCCACGGGCTCCCCCCGTGGGCTCCCCCAGTCCCCGCTGCCGGCCGTGCCTCAGTTTCCCCGCTGCACGTGGCCCAGCCCTGCACCTGGCCGTGTTTATCTCACAGCCGCTTGGAAAGCGCCTCTGAAACACGGCTGTTTTTCTTGGCAGCAGCAGCCGGGTTCCCAGCACTGAGCTTTTTTCCAGGCTGCCTCCCGCGCTCACTGCAAAGGCATCCACGCTGCCAGCGCTCCGGTTACAGCACGGCCTGCATGGGGCTGCGGGATGCACCCGAAATGGGGCTGGGACGTGGAGGTGCCACCAGCATGGAGCTGCACGGGCGATGCTGGTGCCACCCGCGCAGGGCTGGCATGGCACAGCACGGCACTGCACGGCACAGCATGGCACGGCACGGCTCCCAGCTGGCTCCATCCCCAGCCGTGGGCAGCCTGCGCTCTGCCGTCCCACATCGAGCAGCTCTATGGGGCTGGGCTGTTTGCGGGATCCCTATGGAAACGCGGGAGCAAACACGGGCACTCCTCCGCAGCTGAGTCAGCCCAGGGAGGGGGAGGCACAGGGGGGACCCAATCCGACGCTGACCGCCCAAACAACGCCCCCCACTGTGCAACCCCAACCCAGATCCCAGCCCAGGTCCCCAGGCACCGGGGTGTCCCCATGGGGACAAGCAGGGACGGACAGGGGCCCTGCAGGAGCACTGCTGGTGGCAGCGGTGGCACCTCACCTGCTCAGGGGGCTGCTGGGACTCCGGTCTGCGGGCGGCAGCAGTGCCCTTGGGGACGAGGCGGTGGCACAGGCACAGGCAGAGGGATGAGACCAGCAGGATGCCGACATCGGGGGCCACCAAGCGCACCGAGTTGGGGAGGTCACCCAAGTCCAGCCTGGTGGGGGAAAAGGAGCGGGTTTGGGGGGGGTTCTCCACCACCAGCGACCGCAACCAACGTTAAGGGAGCCGTACCTGGTGACCCCGATGTGCCGGGCGAGGACCTCCCAGCTGCTGCCTGCGGGGAAGCATGGAGGTGTTAGAGTGGCACCGACCCCACAGCAGCCCCATAGCATACAGTAGGTGGGGTCCCGCACCCAAATGCCACCAGCTCGGGGCTCTGGGGCACCTGGCACTGGGCAGGGGGGTACTCACAGCTGGGCCCCAGCAGCTGGTCCAGGGCAGGCAGTGTGTACAGGCATATCTGGAAAACGAAGTGGGCGAGGAGGAAGAGGAGGCTGGTCCCCAACAGAGCTTTGAGGAGGCGGCCGGCGTGACCTGCAAGAGATGGGCACCCATCGCCCCGAGCTGCCCCCAGGGGTGCCAGCATCCCCACTCTGAACTCCTGGGAAGGGTATACTGGTGCCATACCAGCGCTGTCAGGCCCCCACACTCCTCAGCCCCCCCCAGGATAACTCTCTGCCGCACCATTGGGGAAACTGAGGCACAAGGCAGTGCAGGACCCCAGGACCACACTCCCTTCTCCATTCACCCACAGCCAGCACTCAGCAATGGGATCAGCACACCTCTTCCACCCGACCCCGTTCCATCCCAGAACTCCCCCACCTGCAGCCGTGCCCCCAGCCCCTCACCTCCCTGGCTGCAGGGGCACATCCCGGGCACCTGCCTGGGCACAGGGCCACGCACCGGGAGCGGCTCTGAGGTTTCTGGTTAATAGGGCCGAGGCTCGAAATTGGCCACCTCACAGCAGGAGGACTATTAATAGTTGCACCAGACTATAATTAACCAAACGAGGCTGCCACGTGGAGCCGCCCAGCCCCGGGGAAACCACAAAGGAGGAGCGGGTACCTGCAGGAGGGACAGCGTGCATCCCCTAAAAATAGTCCCAAACCCCACTGATGGTCCTCGAGCTCGGGATGCAGTGCCCTCACCTGAGATGTCAGCTGGTCCTGGGAACCACGGCAGCAGCAGGAGGTACAGCAGGTACACCAGGGAGAGG
This sequence comes from Pavo muticus, assembly GCA_016647715.1. Classification (NCBI taxonomy): domain Eukaryota; kingdom Metazoa; phylum Chordata; class Aves; order Galliformes; family Phasianidae; genus Pavo; species Pavo muticus. Next base: position 1,436,667 of record JACDJE010000182.1, read on the forward strand.
ACGTTGAAGCGGAACAGGCAGGCTGGGGGCACAGGGTGGGCAGGGTTGGGGGCACCGGGGCCGCACTGTGTTATCCACACCCCACGGGGACCCCATCACCGGGATGCTCGGTCAGAGCACCCCGACTGGGTCACTCCAAAACGGTGCAGACCCCAGGACAGCCCAAGAGAGGGTCTGCTCCCTTCCAAACCAGAAGGACCCGACCCCCCACTGCCGGGCAGGGCGCTGGGGTGGGCCGGGCGCCAGGGGACGTGCTGCGAGCCCGGCGCGGCCCTTCCTGTGTTTACGAGGTTTTAATGGGACGGAGCATCCTGCAGCAGCACATGAGCCTCCCCACGGACCCCAGCGCGGGGCTACCGGGGAGTCCCCGCCTGCCCCGTGTCCGGGGAGCCCCCGAGCGAGGCTGGGTGCCGCTCACATCCCCACGCTCGTTGGGGACACCGCCGCCTCCCAGCGGTGACCCCATCCCGCGTCACCTCCCCGCACGCCGAGCGTTGCTCGCTGCATTTCGGCAAAGCCATGATCTCATGGAACAACTATTCCTCTCCCCGCCGCCAGCCATGAGCAGCCGGCCCGGCAGGGAGCAGAGCCCGGAGAGGGGCAGCCAGAGCCACCCCTGCGCTGCGGACAGACCCTGCGGGTCCCTGGGGGGGTGGGGGTCACCCCAATGGTGGCAAGAAGGGGGATTGGTACCCAGAGCATCACCGGGGGGTGAGGGCTATCACGGAGGGCAGCAGCACAGGGCACGTATGTGCCATAGTGACAGCTTGCAACGGCGTTGCTCAGCTGCTTCGTGCCACCAAGGACTGGGGACATCGCTCCTGGGGCATCACGGGTTTGGGGTCACCCGCAGCACCACGAGGGATGGGAAGGAGGGACGTGCCATAGCAAGTGGCATCCCGCCTCGCTCGGGGGGGCAACGCTGCCCCCAGCCCCTTCCAGCGCCACGGGATGGGGCTCCCACCGCTGTGCTGCACCGGCACAGCAGGCTGCTTCCCCTCCGTGCTGACAGCGGGGAAAGCGCAGCACGGAGAGGGGGGAAAAACCAGTTTGGCAGCGCCGGGAGTGCAGAGCGTGCCAAAGGCGAGCTGCCCCGCGGCACCGGGACGGCGCCTCCCCACCGCGCTGCCTCCGCTGCACCGAGCCGGCCGGGTGGGTGCTTGGGTGGGGGGTGGCACCCACCGCCCCCTCTGCGTGCCAGCAGCACCCACCGCCCACGAGGTTTTGCTCCCGTGAGGTAAGAGCTGCTCTCTGCTGGGTGCCTCCCTGCTGGGTCCGCCCGGCTGTGCGTCCCAGCGGTCGGTAGCACTTGAACTGAGCGCTGCGCTCGTGTGCCGAGAGGACAAACCGCAGCGCAGGGAGCTGGGAAAGACGCGCTGCTGCTCCCTATTGCCGGCCTGCAGCCTTCCCCCGGCGTCGGATCCATCCCAGGACCCCCTGGCAGGGTGGGGGCCATGCAGAGGGCCGCAGCAGCGCCTCGTCTGCCCCCGTTTGCAGCAGGGAGAGCGCAACAGCAGTGGGGAGATGGGGGTCAGATGGGATGGAGCCGTACCCAGCCGTAGGGTGGAGGTGGCTCCCAGACCCCAGTGGTGCTGGGAACCCGACCCCCTCCCCAGCACCCCATTGGCAGTGCTGGCTGCACGCAGCCCCGCTGGTTGGCATCAGCGCTGCTCATTGCTCTCTGCAGGACGAGGAACGACCCCCGCAGCCCCCTCAGCAGCAGCAGTGAGAACCCGGTGAGAAGCAGCCACGGGCACATTCCCACCCCCAGCCCGGTCTCTGCTTTCCGGGAAGAAGCAGCAGCCCCGCCATATCCTGTTTGTGTGGAAAATCCATCCTGGTGCTGCCAGCGCGGGGCAGGGGCCGTCCCGCTCCCCACGGGGATACTATGGAACCTCCTCGGAGCGCAGCCTGGGAGAACCCACAGCCGGGTGGGATGGGATGGGGAAAGCCTCGCCGGGGGAGCGGTGCTCAATGCCAGCCCATCGCCCAAGGATGGGGACGGCCCCGATGTCCCCCACAGCACCGAAAGCGACCGCTGAGGACAAACCGCGCAGTCGTCCCTTATCTCGTCCTTATCTGCGCTGCGCAAAGGAGGAAGCGGGAGCACAGAGGTTAAACGGGCAGCGCGGCCCCGAGCACCAGCCCTGCCCCAAAGCAGAGGGGCCGCAAAGGGATGGGGCGGCCACGCAGGGGTCGGAGCCAACCCAGCTCCCTAAAGCTCGGCACCGGGACGCCCGTGCTGCTGAACCGACACCTCCGTCCCCAGCAGCCCCAGGGGGTATCCCAGATACTGAGGGCATCCCCGCAGCTGCAGGCCGGGGGTGAAACCCCACCGCGCCCCGACATCCCCTGCAAACCCACGCAGGACACCGACACAGCCCGCAGCACCGAGGGACGGAGCATCGCCCACCCCAGCCCTGCACAGCCCATCCCCCAGGACCGCCCTTGGGAGGAAGCGGAGTTATTGCTCTTGGAGACATTTGGTGGCAGTTTTCTTGGGTTTTTTTTCTCTCTCTCTTTTTTTTTTCCTCCTCTTATTTCCCCTCATTTAAAAAAAGCACCTGACCGCAGGAGGCAGCTGGCCGCAGCCCACGCCGGGCATTGCGCCTGCAGCGCTCCCCAGGACCCCCACACCCCGCTCTTAGGGGAGGGGGGGGGGTGTCCTCACCCCCCTCCAGCTCAGAACCTCCCCTCATTTCGAGGGGCGCATCCTTAGGGAAGCGCTGCTCGAGGGCTTGAGGGATGCTGGGTGGGATGGGCGGCCTGGGGGGGTGAGGGGGGGCTGCACGAGGCGCAGCTGGGCACCTCTACCCCCACACCGGGTGAGAATCCGGCCCTACGGAGCTGCACCCTATGGGGCCACGGCCAGCGGGGGGCTGCCCCACGCCGTGCCGCAGGGTCCGGCCACCGCCCGCACCGGGCTGGCTGGGAGCCGCCAGCACACATCCTGCGGACGTCGGGGAAGGGCTTAATCGCAGGGGAAGGAAGGCTGCGGGGCTCCCACCCGCCCCGTGCCTCAGTTTCCCCCCCGTGCAGGGAGCCCAGCTGCCCAACGAGCACCCGCTGAGTCACCCGCACCTCTATTTTGACCTCATATCCCGGGACAGCGCTGCCAAGCGGGGCCCCAAAAGCCGCCGGGAGGGGGGGAACGCCGTGCCGGAGCCGCAGCCCGTCCCGCAACGCGGCCGCGGCACCGCGGATCGCAACGCCGGGCGGCACCGGGGGGGACCGCACGGGATGCGCCCGGCCTTGTGCAAGCGGAGCCCGGCCACCACCTTCCCGGCCCGGTTTGCAGGCAGGGTTATAATTAACCTCCTCACATCCTGCGCGATGCACTGAGTCACTCCTCGCACACAGCAAACTGCAGAAAGAAGCTTTTCACCCGGCACCGACTTCCTCCGCCAGCACCGCGGGACGGGCAACGCTCCGCCGGGGGTGGCACAGCCCGGGGGGGGTCCCCGCACAAGGAGCCCGTTGAACCACGCGTGTTGACGGAGCCCCGCGGAGCCGGAAAGGTTTTCCTTTCGGACGATCCCGAAGTTCAAAAGGCCGATTCTTGTCCCGCTCGGGGGGACGCGGGGATTTTCCAGGCTGGGGGCCAAGCGCTCCCCGCTGTGGGTGGTGCGCGGAGCGGCCGCCCCAATGCAGCGCACGGCCTGGAGGTGCGCGGAGCTCCGTCCGTAAGGCCCCGGAGACGCGGGACGGGGCGGCCGCGTGTGACAGCGCTGCCCGCAGCCCCCGAGCGCCGCTCCGTCTGCGGCTTTCGGCAGGGAAAAAGTTGCGTGCCCCCTCCCAACCCCCGTCACCGCGTCCCGGTTCCGATTCACCGGTGGGAACGACACCGGGAGGGTGGGGGG
>JACDJE010000182.1:1440588-1532253 GCA_016647715.1 Pavo muticus
GGGGGGGGGGTCACCCCCACACCGTGACCCGCGGCCCAACACCCCCAACGAGGGATAGCCCTGAGCCCCTCCGGTAGGAAATAACGCGCCACACGTGCACCCACCGGCGAGCAGGGCGAGCGGCAGCAGCAGCCAGTAGAGCCCCGCGCACAGCGCCCGCCGCTCCATGCTTCAGGCGGCCGCGGGCCGGGCCATACCGCGCCGGGCCGTTCCCGTTCCGCCCCGCAGGCCCGGACCCGGAGCGCTGCGAGGGAACGCGCTTCCCCCCGCCCCGCCGCCGCTTTTATACGCGGCACCGCCCGGCCCCCTCGGCCCGGCCCCGCCTAGCGCCGCCCGCGGGCGTTGCGGCCATCGGTGTCGCGAGTTGGCCGGTCTCAGCCCTTGCAGCGGCTCCGCAGGAAAGTAAAGGCGCGAGAGGGAGGAGAGAAACAAACAAATAAATAAATTATAACTCCAAGATCGTGCGCTTCCTCTGCTTGCTCGTCATAAAAAAAAAAAGACGACTGCGGAGTTAATTGAAGCTGAGTGCGTCGGGATGGGCAGCGCCTGAGAGGAGCCGCTGAAGATGGGGTGGGAGAACGGAGCGCTGCCCCACAGCGCTGCGGGAGTCCATCCCTACAGGCCGGCATAGGGGCAGCGCTGGAAACCGCCGCCGCTCCCACCCCGAGCGGGAAGCATCAGCCCATGACATTCTCCGCATTCTTTGGCGTTTGTTCTCCAAACGCACTCGACAACCTGGCAGCTCCGCGCCCCGTCGCTGTGCCGCAGCCCCCGACTCACACCTGGGCCACCTCCGGGCACCGCCGCACCGATCCTCGGGGCTGCGCCCATCGCGATCCCTTGCGCAAACCCCGCGGGTGCTGAGCGCCGTACCCGCGACAGAGCGGGGTCAGGAAGGGCGACGCACACCGCATCCCAGCCCCGAGCTCCCACCGCAGCGCGGCCGGGCCCGGAGGCTGCGGGAGTAAATGGGATCCGGGAACGGCACCCCAGAGCCCTGCTCGCGCATCCGAGTCCGGCCCTGAGTGCCCCGCTCCGGCTTTCAGAGTCACGCTGGAATGCAACGCGGCCCCGTAATGCGCTGCGGGCGCGGCCTGAGTGCCCGGCCAGGCGCTTTCCAGGCAAGCGTGCTGCACCCGTATCCGGGCAGCGCCATTAACGCGTGGCCGTGCAGGTGGGCACCCCGCAGCCTCTGCGCCACGCGCTGCTTTGGGAGCTCAGCGCGGAAACTGCAAAACCTTCCCCAGCTGCGTCCTCCTGCTCAGACCGCCTGCAGCGGAAGGAAGTAGGCTGAAATCCCTCCTGCCCCGCTGCCCAGAGCCTAAACTGCATCCCGCAGCGGAGGAGGCACTGCGGAGACCTCGCGGCCACCCCGGAGCCCTCGCTGCAAGCTCAGCGCCGCTCGGGTTAGGAAGAGCAGCGAAGAGAAGCAACCTCCAGCCCAGCGTGTCTGCTGAGAGCTGCTCCGGGAGCTGCGTGCTCTGCTTCCCCCCCGCTCGGGGTGCTCCCAGCTCGGAGCCCCCCTATCCCAAACCGAAAGCGCAGCCCCACCCGCCCCCCACGTGCAGCAACGCGGCCAAACCAGCGCGGCGCCTTTAAGAGCCCCGTGGCGCCAATTCCGCCCCACGTGACCCCTCGGTGGGCGGGGCCGCAGTTCGCGCGAGTTCCCGCCAAACGCGGCGAGTTTAGCGCGCCCGCGCTGCAGCGGAACCATCGGCGGGGACCCCGCGCCGGGAATGGCGCAGCTCCGCCTCACCGATTTCTTCGGCCGCACCAAAGCCGCCGCCAGCCTCCCCGCCAAGCACGGCGCCCGCGGTCTCAAGGCCGCCCTCCTCGCCCCCTCGGGGCCCCGGAACGATGGTGCCGTTCCCCTGCCGCCCGCATCGCCGCGCACCCCGACCCGCAGCGCTGCCCCGGCGGTGCCGCGGATTGCGGGCAGGAAACGGAGCCGCCGGGAGATGGAAGCGGAGACCCCCGGCGGGGAGCGGGGCGGGAAGTCGGCGCGGAAGCGGCTGGAGCTGCCGCGGGATGCGGGGCCGGAGGTGGGCACGGGGGGGGGCGGGCGTGAAAGTGGGGCGCCGTCCTCTGTCCGTTGTTTGATTTGGGGGGGGGTCACCCCTGGTGCTTGAGTGGGAGGGGTCCCTGGTGTTTGATTTGGGGGGTCACCCCTGGTGCTTGAGTGGGAGGGGTCCCTGGTGTTTGATTTGGGGGGGGGGGGTTGGGGTCCCGATGTTTGGATGAGGGAAGCTGTCCTGGGGTTTAGGGTGTGGGGTGGTGTTGGGAATGCCCGCACACCTATGGGCAGCCCCAGCTTTCACCCTCTGATCCTATCTCTTGCTGATCCACAGCCTGCCAGCCCCCCATCACTGGGCCCACTGGAGCCCCCCATAGCCACTAGGATGTGCACCTCCAGCCCGGAGCAGAACAGCGGGACCACACCGCGCCTGGAGCAGGTATGGGTACGGGGGGGAGGGGGCTTAGTGCCTTACTGGGGTCTCCACCTGATCGCTTCCCTTTGTGCCTTCATCCTTTGCTAACTGCCGCTGACCCCACAGGAGGAGCTGGCCACGCTGCAGAGCCGCCTGCAGAGGATGAGGATGAAGCCCCCCACCCAAGTGCCCCCCGTCCCCGCTGGGGTCGGCGCTGAGCTGCGGAGCCACCTGCAGAGCCTGCGGGGCCTGGAGCTGCGGCTCCGAGCCAAGGCAGCGGGCAGTGGGACGGGGCAGCCTGGGGTCACCGGGACAGAGGCTCCGGTAGCAGCAGAGAATAGGTGAGAAACAGCTCCGAGGAGGAAAGTGGGGCGTTGTGGGGTTGCTGCCACGAGGGAAAGGGCCACAGTGCTGCTCTGCCCATGCGATGTTGCATTTCTGGTGAGAGTGGCAGCGGGGTCCCTCGGATCAGCCCTGCTGTGGGCAAAGCCCTGAGCCCAGAGGGTTTGCCATCCCCAGAGCGCTGTGAGCTGGGTCCAGTGTGGGATGCTGGGATGGGGGGGAGCAAACAGGACCTGCCCCAGCCTGGGGGGCATGCTGCTCCCATCTCAGCCCTGCTGGGCTCCGAGCAGGCTCAGGGCTGTCTCGGTGACCCCTCACCGTTCTCAGCAGCACACAGCTCCCCGCATACCAGCGCTTCCATGCCCTGGCACAGGACACGCCACCAGGGCTGACACTGCCCTACAAGTACAAAGTGCTGGCAGAGATGTTCCGCAGCGTGGACACCATTGCCGGGATGCTTTTCAACCGTGCTGAGACCATCACCTTTGCCAAGGTCAAGCAGGGCGTGCAGGACATGATGCGCAAGTGAGTCTGCAGCAGTGCTGGCGTACAGCTGGGGGGCTGCTTCCCTGCGTCAGCCCTGGGGTTCCCCACCTCCCTGGTGCCGTTGCAGGCAGTTTGAGGAGCGGCACGTGGGGCAGATCAAGGCAGTGTACCCCACCTCCTACCGCTTCCGCCAGGAGAAGAACATCCCCACCTACAGCAGCGGCGTGAAGAAGTCGGACTACCAGCTGACGCTGGAGCCGGTGCTGGGGGAAGGTACGCATGGCTGGGACCTGCTGGGTCTGAAACAACCCGAGCGTGGGTCAGCCCCGCAGCTCTGCTGCTGTACCCTGAGGGCTTTGCTGTGATGCTGCAGCGATGCTCTGCTCCCTCCCCGCAGATGAGCAGCTGTGCGGCCGCCCTCACCTGTCAGCATCGCGCCTGCTGGAGCGCAGGAAGGAGTTCCACCGCAGCCTGGTGAACATCGTCAAGCAGCACCACGCGGTGAGCCCCAGCCCTCTGGCAGGGGGCCAGGCTGTTCTCGCTCCCTGAAGGAGTGGGTGGGAGGACAGTAACGCAGCATGGAGAGCAGGGAATGCGTGGCTGCTGGGATTTCTCCCGGTGCTGGCTTTCCCCAAGCCAGCTGCCACTTTCTCACCCTGCTGCAGGCATTCCTGGCTGCACTGAGCCCTCCCATGGAGGTGCCGGAGGACAAGCTGACCCGCTGGCATCCCCGCTTCAATGTGGATGAGGTGCCTGACATCAGCCCAGCAGAGCTGCCACAGCCACCGCAAGAGGACAGGATCAGCACGGCGCAGGAGGTGCTGAGTGCAGCTCGGGGCACAATGAGCACTAAGGTGAGCAGGGAGCACCCAGCCACCGCCCCACAGCAGCCGTCCTGCTGGGTCTGGGTAGGGGTGAGGAAGGGGGCTGCTCCTGTGTGGGCCAACTCGGTGCTGTAGGATGGGAACACACGCTGAACATCAGTGTGCACGAGGCTGGAGGAGCTGCCCCAGGGCTGGAGGTGAGGTCGTGCCCCACGCAGATGGGTCTGATGCACGTGGGGGGAGCGCTGGGCTGCTGCAGGGTGGCCTTGGGGGTGGGGGGCGGTGGAGGGGAAACTTCTCCTTCCTCCCAGCTGTAACCCAACTCCTCCTCCGTCCACATGAGCAGATGGAAAAAGCTCTTGCCAACCTGGCCTTAAGAAGCGCTGAAGCCGGTGCGGAGGAACCGGCGCTTTCCAAAGCAGCATCCCCTGCCAGCACATCCAGCGCTCTCAAAGGGGTGTCCCAGGCACTGCTGGAGCGGGTGAGTAATTCCATCCTGGCCGCGGCCCCGGGGGGGGCCCACCTGTGCCTGACCCTTCTCTCTGCTCCCCAGATCCGTGCTAAGGAGGCCCGGCGGCTGCAGGCGCTGATGACGCGGGCGGCGGGGCAGGAGGAGCGGCTGGCCATGCTGGGCCGACTGCCGGCCATGGCCCGCATCCTGCGGGGGCTCTTCGTGGCCGAGAAGAAGCCGGCGCTGCCCATGGAGCTGGCGTGTGCCCGTATGGCCGACAGCTACCCCACACAGATGGCAGCAGGTAGGGGGTGTGGGGCTGCGGGAGGCACGGCGGTGGGGTTTGCCGGGCTGGGAGGTGAGCTGTTGTCTGCATGCATCCCTGCAGGTGAGATGGAGAAGCACCTGCGGCTCCTTGCTGAGCTGCTGCCCAACTGGGCGACGATCCACGCCCTCCGCACCGACACCTACATCAAGCTGGACAAGAACGTGGACCTCAGCCTCGTCACCGAGAGGCTGGAGAAGGCGGCCAAGGAGGCAGAAGCCCTCTGAGCCCTGCTGGAGTCCGGGCTTCCCCCGTGCAGTTCTCTGTTCTTCGAGTGTAGTGAGCTCCGGCCGTGCTCCGGGAGCAAAGCGGGTGTTGATTGAGTTAGTTCTTCTGTTAGGTCCCTGCAGATTGCAGCTGCCTCTCAAGCTGAAGGCGGTCTGGGGTCGTGGGTGAGATCTGGAGCTTGCAGCCCCCTTTGTGCTGCATCCTGGATGGGCGCAGGGGCGGCTTCTGTGCGCTGGGGGCGAGGAGGAAGGAGGGAGAGAAGTGGCAAAGCGAAGTTTGTGGTGTTTGGGTCTCGTTGTGTTTTTAAGGGAGGGAAGCACATCTCCAGCACTCGCTGGAAACGCCGCCAGGACTTGTCAAAACACATCTGTATTAAATGTTTTAAATAGAGCTGACTCGCGCTGTGAACCCAGCGCTTCTCCTCCCGCTGTCTGTGCTGCTCCGTGGCAGAGGGCCCCGGCCGCTCACGCAGGGAAGGGCTGGAGCACAGTCCAAGAGCAGAAAGCCTCATTGGAAAAAGTGAGCGTGGGCTCTGCAGAGCTGAATGCAGCTCTTGTCAGTGGGGCTGGCGTGGCTCCGGCATGGGGCAGAGGGGTGAGCGTGGGGAGGGGCTGCCCAACGTGGGGCTGCTCACCTGGGCTGGGTGAATCGTGCCTTCCGATGGAAGGGGTGGCACTGAGGGCTGAGCTGGAGGGAACTTCCCAGCTGAGGGCTGACTGCAGCGTGGTCCCAGCAGGGCTTCAACCCAGCACAGAGGACACCCCTGCTTGCTTCCCCAGGCTGAGCACAGATGTGTGCCTCCCCAGGGAGCACGCCCAGCTCCCGTTCGCTGCTCACACACACTTCCTCCTGCCTGGAAGCAGCAGCTCCGAAGTGCTGCCACTGTGAGTCATGGCATCAAGTGAAAGCACCGTCCCCAGGTTCCCTGATGTCACCCCTTGGCTGCACACACAGCCAGCCCTGGCAGCAGCAAGGCCAGCGCTCGCCTCCGCAGCGTGCAGCTGCTTTCCACAGCTCCGTGGGGTGGAACTCATTTTCCCCTCTCTACATCACAGCGGGGGCCTGCGAGCAGAGCCAAGTGTGTGTGCTCGGCCCAGGGCTCAGCGTGGTGATCCCAACACCCAGGGGAAGGTTTCCCTTCGGGGAAGGGAGTGCTGAGCAGCACTGGAGTGGCCTTTTAGGAAAGGGTGATAAAAATAGGCATGATGAGGGCTGTGAGCAGAGTGTGCCATCCCCGTGCTCTGTGTTGGGAAGGTGCTCCCCCAGCACTGAGATCCACACTGCCCAGGCGCCCCCCTCCAACTTGTGGGATGGAGATACCTGGACGTGGTCGCTGCTGCCTCCTGTAAGGTCGGGGTGGCAATGGGGGGCTGCAGCCCCAGTGCTGCCATGTGGGTCATTAACAGCTCCTGCTACTGCAAGAAGAGTGCTGAGACACTTTAGAAAAAAATAGAAAAATAAGTCAATGTTTATTGTATCGGTTGAGTTCAGCCCCTGCTAAGATAGGGAGGTGGGATAGCCCAGGGCTGGCCTGAACCCTGCTCAGACCATGAGGCACAGCAGCACTGCACCCATCTGAGCTCCTCAGGACCCGCCTGGAGCTCTCCCAGGGATCAGGCAGAGGGACCTGTGGCCCCATGGAGCACCCTGCCCTGCTTTGGTAGCCTCAAACGCAACACCTGCAAGATGGCATCGTGGTCTCCCCCTCCCCAAAGAGATGAACTCGAAAAGAAAAAGCATCTGTGCACTAAGCATGCTTTGATCTGTGGCTTGGCAAATGAATAGGACTCCGGCTTCCATAGCTTCTTGTGCAGGAGTCAGTGCAGGTCCCCACTGCCCACCCCATCGTGACATCAACCCAGAGTCACCACCTGCAACCCAAGAGGTGCTGCAGCAGCCTCAGTCATACTGCAGCAGGGAGTGGAAGGGGATGGCCTCCAGCTTGGCTGCTCCTCTCAGGGCCTTCAGCTCAATGACCACCAGGCACTCCAGGATGTCAGCCTTCAGCCTCGCCAGCAGCTCGCAGGCTGCACGCATCGTACCTGCATGCAGAGGGAGGTTCAGCACAGACATCCCTGCTCGAGGAGCAGCAGCAGCAATGCAGCAATGCAGGGAACTCCAGCACCGTGCACAGCATGAGCTGTAGCTGCTATGGCGATTTACACACAACGACCATTGCCACTGCCACCTCCACACTGCAGGATGTTACATGGATGGTGGTTTCCATGCACAGCTCTCTCAAGGTTTGCCCATGGAGGACACCAGGGTGACCCACACCCCCCCAGTGCCTGCTTCTCTCACCTCCAGTTGCAAGCAAGTCATCCACAATGACCACTTTTTGTCCTGCTTCCACAGCATCACTCTGGATTTCGAGTTCAGCCTGCAGGGTGGAAAGAGCAGCTTCATTGCAGCCCCGCCTTGCAGAGGAACACTTCCTAACCTGCTAACGCTCAGAGCCCAAGCACAGCCTGCTGACCCCTCCCCCACTGGGCATCACCTTGCCATACTCCAGGGCGTATGAGATGGACTCGGTGGGGCCGGGGAGTTTCCCCTTCTTTCGGATCAGCACGAAGCCAACCCCCAGTCTCTGAGCCAGGGGGGGGCCTATGAGGAAGCCACGAGAGTCCAGACCTGGGGGGGCAAGCAGCAAGAGCACTCAGAAAAGCCATTTGGGATCGACAGCCCACGTTCATCTTCCCAAGTGCAAGAGCAACGTGCCCTTATGGCGACTCCTAAGGGTTAAATGCATACACGGTGCTCACCCAAATGTGTCAGTGCAGTGCCCCACAACCCATCAGTGACCCCCACCCCCCAGCAGCCCTCTGGGCTTCCCCTCAAGCTCTCCTTCACAGAGCTGAGCTCAGCTGAGCCCCAGTTATCACTGCAGCCACGCAGCCAAGGACTTTGCACAGCAGGTTATCGGCAGGCACTTGGAGGAGGTTTGCTCCAGGCTGAGCTCTGGGCTATCACCCAGCCCAGCAGTTCCCTTCCCAGCGCTTTCATTCTCAGCCTCTTTAATGCTGTAATGCATTATCACTGCTACGGCTGTTTCAGTTGGCTTGCAAAAAGCTGCATGGGAAGGCAAACATGCTGGAACAGGGGCTCCCTGCCACGGGGCTGCCCAAGCACAGCACAATGGCTTTCAGTGCTCACTGAATGCCTCTTTTTTAACAATGGAATTACAAAATTGGCACTGAAGTAGCATTGGCTGGCATCTGCCACGTCCCAAACCAGTATTTCAGGAAAGGACAGCACTGGGTTAAGGGCAATACCATACTGGTGTTACTGTACAATACGGGCCAGCAGACAACGTCCAAGGGCTATGGTATTTCCTGTCCCATTAGCAAGGTGTCTGCCCACGCTTACCACCTGGGGATTCTGAGCACACAGTGCCCTGCAGCAGCCTCAGAGACTGAACACCCACCTGCAATGACATCGATTTTGGGGAAGGATGCCCTCAGGTGATCTTCCAGAAGATCAATCAAAGCCTTGAAAGCTACAGGATCCTTCAAGAGGGGGCTGATGTCACTGCAAACAGAGGGAGAGCAGTCAGCAAGCAACCAAGGGGTGTAGGTGATGCTGCTGCTACGCCCAGGGGGCACATGTCCTGCTCAGCCAGAGCCCCTGCCTCATCTCCATCCCTGCTCCATTCCCATCCTTTGCTCCCTGCCCCATCCCCACTCCTGACCCCATCCCCACATCCATCTCCATTCCCCAGCTCCATTCCCAGCTCCTTGGCTCCATCCCCACCCCCATAACCCATCCCCTGCTCCATCTCCATTCCCCAGCCCCATTCCCACCCCCTGCCCCATTCCCAGCTCCGTGGCTCCATCCCCACCCCCATAACCCATCCCCTGCTCCATCTCCAGCCCAATCCCCATCCCCTGCTCCATCTCCATTCCCCAGCCCCGTTCCCACTCCCTGCCCCATTCCCAGCTCTTTGGCTCCATCCCCACCCCCATAACCCATCCCCTGCTCCATCTCCAGCCCAATCCCCATCCCCTGCTCCATCTCCATTCCCCAGCCCCGTTCCCACTCCCTGCCCCATTCCCAGCTCTTTGGCTCCATCCCCACCCCCATAACCCATCCCCTGCTCCATCTCCAGCCCAATCCCCATCCCCTGCTCCATCTCCATTCCCCAGCCCCGTTCCCACTCCCTGCCCCATTCCCAGCTCTTTGGCTCCATCCCCACCCCCATAACCCATCCCCTGCTCCATCTCCAGCCCAATCCCCATCCCCTGCTCCATCTCCATTCCCCAGCCCCGTTCCCACTCCCTGCCCCATTCCCAGCTCTTTGGCTCCATCCCCACCCCCATAACCCATCCCCTGCTCCATCTCCAGCCCAATCCCCATCCCCTGCTCCATCTCCATTCCCCAGCCCCGTTCCCACTCCCTGCCCCATTCCCAGCTCTTTGGCTCCATCCCCACCCCCATAACCCATCCCCTGCTCCATCTCCAGCCCAATCCCCATCCCCTGCTCCATCTCCATTCCCCAGCCCCGTTCCCACTCCCTGCCCCATTCCCAGCTCTTTGGCTCCATCCCCACCCCCATAACCCATCCCCTGCTCCATCTCCAGCCCAATCCCCATCCCCTGCTCNCCCCCCCCCCCGGGGAAACAGCCTTCGGTCCGAGGAGCCCCAGCCCCGCAGGGCACGCTGCCCCGGCTGCTCGCTGCAGTGCTCTGGTTGAACACTTCCACCCCCTTCACCCCGCCCAGCGCCTCGCACAGGTAGCATGCTCATAAGGACTGCGTGATTTCCTGCTTTTCTGTCCCTCATCAACTCCTGTGAAGCTCTGGAATCGTACCTTGTGTTTGTTAAAGCCGTTTGGGTTATGATTAGGGCAGATGAACACACCAGGGCGCCCTGGGTCAGCTGAGCACCAGCGGCCTGATTTACTGGTTGGTGACCCTGCAGGTAGCAGGGGGGTTGAAACTAGATGATCATCCTGGTCCTTTTCAACCCAGGCCATTCTATGATTCTGGCTGGTGAGGCAGTCCTGGTGCTCCTGCACGGCCCTCAGTTCCATCTCCTGGTGTAGGAATTGCCATCTGCCCGTGCAGAGTCCATCGTGGGCAGGAGATGTGCTGCCGAATGATTGCAGGTCTCCTTTTGCATTAGCAGATCTGACCTGGATCTGCACCAAATGCGCCCAGGTACAGCTGCCCACTGAAAGCAAAGGCAGCTCCAGCATGCAGCACCCCTGGCCAAGCCTGGTGCCCGCTGCTGGCAGGGAATGCAGCAGCCTGGCTGTGGACACAGAGCTGCAGCCTGGGGACCTTCCAGCTGTGAGATGGGGCTCTTGCACATCGAGGGTTCTGCCTGCATCCCAGCATCCCACGCACCCCGTGCTGTTGCATTTCCAGCTCTCGATGCACAGCCTCCAGAAGGCTGCAGGCTGAATCCTCCACTGCTCCACCTCCTTCCTTCTCCATCCATAGGGGCTGTAAGGTCTCTCTGGCCCTCTGGCCGAAGGCACCTGTGTGCCGGATGGCTGGGGACGAGCTGAAGGCCAGCGCAGAGGTTGCTCCCTTCCTCGCCAGGCTCCATTGCCAGGGGCAGCCCACACAGGAGCTCAGCGTGCCTCCTTCCACAACCGTTCCCTCGCAGAGTAAGATTTTCCCTGAACTCAGATTATCTCCTTGGCACCAGAAAAGTCCTAACAGCTGTTCCAGAGCAGCAAACACAGATGCGGCACGCAGCCATGCGCTGGAACAGGCGCCGCGCTGCACCCGTGCTCCCACAGAACAACTGGAAGGGTTTTTCTCTTTTGTCATCCCACCAACGACAATACCAGATGGGAGCCGTTCCGGCAGCTCCTCTTCTTCCTGGCGGACGGAAGCGATGGAATTACTCTGCCTACCCATGGAAATAAGCAGGAGATGGGAAGGGGCCCTTCCGCCTCCTGCCCGCGGTGCTGTGGCCAGGCAGCCCTGCCCGGCGCCGTCCCACCACACGCTGCAGGTCCCACCTCACCTGGTTTTGCAGTTACAGCCCATAGGACTGCAGTGTTTTCCAGCAGCTACACGAGGCTCCCAGGCCCTGCGCCGATCCTATGGAAGGTTACACCAACCCTCCAGCTGCCAGAAGTGACGCAGCGTGCCAGCTCGGGTTTAAGAACATTTCTGCAGGCTTTTGTCAGCGCTGCACCTCATTAATCAATCCCCCATTCCAGAGGGCTGCGCTGACCGACTTTAACATCCAGGAGTAAACGAGTTTCCCTGTAATTGTTCAGCTTTTCAAACAACAGTGCTGACTCCTACCGCAGTTTCCATCCCAAAAGAACTTTCCTAGGACCAATTTCCAACGGTGATGTCAAAGGACTTCGGCTCTGGAATATCACATCATGGGGAGGTGTCAGCATCCGCTCGCAGCTCGGGGAGGGCTGGGCTGCTCCGTGCCTGGAGGGGGGACTGCAGCTCCACATCTGCCTCCCTTGATGGTACTGCAGGAGGGGGAGACCGCCTTTGCCCCTCTTTCCCACGCGTGGAAGATGGGTGACTGCAAAGTGCTTTAAGATCCTGATGTTGTTAGACCGTGAAGGCAGCAACTGTTAGCATAAAGGCTTCAGAGCTGACCCTAATCAGCTTCACCGGGCAATTAGAAGAGCTGTGCTGAGTGTGGAAGTTTCTGTTCCGTTCGGGATGTTAAAACTTCAGCGTGAAGTGGAACAAAATGCCCCAAATTTCAACATACCCCACAAGGGGAAACGAGAACTAAAATTTCCGTCCAAATCCTCTGGAACGCTTCGTTTCAATTTCAGCTTTGGAAATGCATGCACTTTAAACCAGTTCTTTTTAATAATAATAATAAAAATAAAAGCCCACAAATGTGAAATATCTTATTTCAGCAGCAGAGGAATGCAGCTCCCCAGCCAGCTCCCAGGGCTCTGCACTGGTGCTACGAGCAGCGAGCTCGCCGTGTCCCCCTAACAGGGGTAAGGGACCACGCTCTGCTGCTGCCTGCTCAGCATCCTGCTCAGGGCTGACCCCAGCTCAGGCCCTCGGAGGGGACACAGAGCTCCTTCCCTCCTCCTGCCAAAGCAGGAGGGGGATTTGGAGCCAGAGCTAATGCATTTGGCACGCATTCCTTGCTGCTGGCAAACCGAACGATGGGCTTTTCCGCCCCTATCCCTTCTGGGGGGGAATCGCACCGCCAGCCTATGTATGTATCCTGTCACCCAGGAGGGTGTGAAGTGGCTCTGGGAGGGAAGAAGGCAGAGAATCAGCTGCCAGGCTGGCTCCCAGTAAGTTGGATGGCAGAGGTTTCTGCTCTTCTAAGAGACCACAGGCTTTTGGCTAGGGCTGCGCCTTTATTTAGTATTTATATAATTGGGGCTGGGCTTCGAGCAACAGCAAAACTCCAAGTGGAGGCGTGGGATATAAAGAAAAGCAAGAAATGGGGTCTGTTCTGTGTCTAAAGGAGACGTCTTCCAACAAAAAGAAGGAACCTCAGATGAGATTTCAGTTCTTCCCTCACAACCACACTTAAAAACTATGAGTTGATTGGAGAGACACCGCTGTGCTGCACTCTGATAGCAAATGGAAAGCATCAAACAGAACCAGAAAACAACAGCAGAAGTGCATTTCCAAGTATTAAAACCGTTCAGGAAAGTGGAAAAGGAGCCATTTGAACTGCAAAACAGTTACTTGGCTATGGAAGAAGCAGTCACTCACTCAGTGCACGCAGCCTGCGGGCTCCCCAGGCCGAGGACAGCCGCAGGATCCCTGCTCAGCCAGCCGTCTGAGTGCTCTTCGGGGTGTTTGCAGACAGCACGCTGCCTCCCAGCACCGGTTTCCAACCCCAAATCCCCACCTGAACCCATGCTCACCTTTAAAAGCTCTTCCTTCTGCAGCGACTTCATGCTGTGCCTGCAAAGATGCTGTCCTTGGTGGAAGGGAAGCCTTCTCAGGCCTTCAGACGTTCATCTCGGCTGCTTTGCTTCCTTGCAGAACCACGCAGGTGCCCCCAGTTCAACATCTCCCTTCTCAGCAGTGTCAGTTCCAGTTTCTTTAGTAAAAGCACACTGTCAGCCTCAGCACTGCCATGAAAGCTCAGTCCCAAACAGCACATAACAGCAAATCCGTGCTCTCTCTTTCTTGTTCTGCTCCAAACTTTCCCATTCTGGCTTCTAACACCGCGCTCCTCCGCTTGGCATTTGAAACACGGAGGCACGTTATCTCCCATCACTGCACTCAATACCGTTTGCAGGGCATTAACCTTGGCTCTAAGTGTTGGGAATTGATCTTCTGCATTCCAATTCCAGTGCTCAGCTCCCCAAATTGTTGGTCCACGGGGACCAATTTGCCACCAAAATAATCCATTTGTCGCTGCAGGCTTTTAAACCGAGGCTCCGTTTCTGTAGCTGCAGACTGTAAATGCAGGAGGACTTTGCCCACGATTATTACTTACATCAATTTCAGAAGCTTCTCTGCACGGAGGGTGGGACAATAACAGAGCCTCTGGGGCAGAGGAGGGAGACTCGGGAAGCTCAGCTAATTGGAAATTAAAGGCAGGAGAGGAATGCCTCGGACTCTCAGCCCAAGCAGATATTAAGCTTTCAGCATTTAGGAGACGTATTTAAACATAAAGACAGGACAGTCATGCAGAAGCAGCCTTAGAATGACACCACCTCTCCTTCAGCTCGCAGCTTGAGGAAGGAAGCCACCAGGGAAGCAGCCCTGCTGTGGGTCACTAAATCCCACCAGGCCCCTTTCCCTGCCCACAGCTATGGCACACACAGCCCCTGCAAAGCCAGAAGCCCTGCAGCAGGGTGGACCCCACAGCAGGCAGCTGTCACGTGGATCAGAAGCTGGGGGTAACTGCGAGGGGCAGAGGGGCTGCCCCCCAGGCTGCAGGCCGGCGGTGTTTGTCCCACGGCCGTGCGCTCAGTTCGCTGACCCCCCTGCCTCCGAACTGTGCCGGGCAGCTGTGTGGGCTGGGTAATTGATCCGTGTTAAAAATAATGCAAGGAAAACAAAACAAGTTATTTTAAGCCCGGCCAGCCCCGTGACCCGGGAGGCAGAGCTGTGAGGCTGCCCCGAACCAAGGTGCCAGCTGCTCCACAGGTGTGTGCAGACAAACCCTCCCACTCCTCACTGATAACTCAGTTTATTTTCCTCGGCTCCTGGTTTCACTTTAGCATTAAATTCTGTACATCTTTGGGAAAGGCATTGATTTAACATTCTGCCTGGCTGTCCAGCTGTAGAAGTGCAATTCTTATTTAAAGCAGTCGCTTCTTGCTATGAAGCTTTGATCTTTTCTAGCTAACAAACACGAAGCAATAAGTAAACAAACTTCAAGTCGCTTCCAGCAGCCAGCTTTGTAGTGCAAAGTTTACATCCAGTATCTATGCACCGAGGGACTGCTTCAGTAAGGGATGAAGACTTTGTGTGCTGAGTAACCAAACACTGAGTGTGCTGAGAGTGGGCTGGCGTGCCCAAGCAAGTAACAAAGAGGAGGAAGAAAGCACTCCAAAACTGCAAGCTGCGAGAGAGAAAAGAATGAAGTGGCAGGCAGGGCGCATGGCTACCAGCACCTGGCATGCTTGCCATGTGCACAGTGCAAAGGCTGAGAAGTGGGCAGTGCGTCTGGGTGAGCACCCAGCAGAGCTGCAGCCCTGGGATCTGTTCACAGGCAGTGCACGGAGATGAAGCTGTTGCAGTTTGCAGCAGACGCTCACGGCTGTTGGAGAGCTGACAGCAGTTCTCAGGCGGCTGTGGTGCCGGACTCCCTCATCTGGCGGTATCTTTATTTGTGATAAGAAGGAAGCGTTGGGCTGGGGACGCTGCTGGCACAGCTCCTGGTTAGGGCAGGTAGGAGGCTGGACTGCCACGCACTGCCTGCGGGCAGGGAGGCGCTGAGGGTCTGGTGTGGGCTGGAGCACCACCAGGCAACTCATGCACTGTGCTTATTACAACCTTAGAGCGTTATCCAGCTTCAGGAGATGGATGCTAGGAATTACTGTGGAGATTACAGGTAGCATGAAACATAGGAAGAGGGGATGAGAGCATTTGGGATTATGGGGGAGCAAGGAGAACAAGTTGAGAAGTCTGCAGGAGGCAGAGCACAGCCGTTAACACAGAAGCTGTCAGCATGTCTCAAGCCAGCCCCAGCTTTGCCTGGGAGGGAAGCAGTCCTACAGAGTACCTTGATCTTTATCAGGGCAGCGAAATGCCATGCAGAGAGGGCACGTGTCCTGGATCCAGCAGGGGAGGGGTGGAAGCAGACCTGCCACTGGTGCAGACAGCAAGCTTACGTTGCTTCTAGCTATTCCCTTATAGCTCCACAACAACCCTGCTAGGTTCTGTTTGAGAGACATTTATTAGCAACAGTGAGGGGTACGAAAAACAGACTCAAAACGGGACGAGCGATTTACAATGTGAAATTATGCAAAGAATCTGCATTTACCATGAACTCTGTTTAGAGAAGTGCTACACCCAGGCTGGGGAAAGTTTGCACAAGGAGAATTCCTCGGAGAGCACACACTGGAAACAGGGTCAAGAGTTAACGTGTGATGTAAATGGGCATCTCTGAGCCTGCACTTGGCTGGGCCCAGGTCACGGGACTGCAAGAGTGACTTAAACCATATTTGGACCTGGATTTTTGGAAATAAAGAGAATCCCACGAATGAAGCTCCCCGAGAATGCACTGCGCACCATCAGTAAGGCAACACTCACATGAACCCTATCTGCAAATTTCTTCATAGTGTGACCTGGTGAGCACTTGCAGCTACAGGAAGAGAAAAGACAGGGTGTTCTGCCTGCAGCTGACCCTCAGCTGAGAGCAGAATGCAGCACTTGCTTGCACTCAGGCATGCACAGCAGCAGCGTGGGCCGTACGGCTGCACCCAGTACATGCAAGCTTAGGAAGGACAGGCAAAAACAAGTCGGTGTCCAAAGAGTTCACAATGGAAATGTTAAAACAACAAGGTATATGCAAACAAAACAAGGGCAGCTTGGGCAGGGCTGTACATTTCCTGAGCAGTCTCCTATGGCTGCTGCTGGGGCATCCACACGAGCAGTGACTCCGGGGGTCAGCTGGAAGAAGCCAGAGGAAAGGTGCAGCCGTGGTGTTTCTGAGCTCATGGCAGGGCTGTGGTTGTCCAGAGATCTCTCACAGTTAAAACAGTCCTCGCTGAAAATTTACCATTTACGGAAACAACTAAACCAACAGATGAGGACAGGCTAAACCCTGAGCACTAGCAATATAAACACTGTCCCTTTTGGAAGAGCAAATGATGATATCACACATACATCACACCCTTCCTGTGTAAACAGGAGTGCCAACATGAGAAGAGATGCATTGTAAACTCTGAGTCCGGGCGGTTAGAAGGCTTTTTGGGCAGCTCCTGAGGGCTGCAGGAAAGATCAATGAGGCCAAAAGCACTTCTTTGGATCGGACTTGGGTGGTGTCAGGCACTTCCCTAGCTTCTCGCAGCCTGGGGGAGACCAATTCTGTTAGAAAGCAAACAAAATACACAGAAAAATGAAGTCAGACCTTCGCACAAAGTACCTGCTGAGCCCTGTATCCTAACGGACCCCTTTTGCTTCTCACAACAATGCTCTTACGTCTTGCTTGAAAAACAGAGCTCTTGCAGCTGATGCTCCTGATGCATCCATTTTCCAACCCCAAATCCTATTCAAAAAGGCTTTAGGGAAGGCTATAAATCCTTATCATCAGATGATTCCCTCTGCTGGAATATGGTGGTCTCTCCTGTAAAATGCAATCTGGTGGGACTCGTCGTGTCTTCTCCCCTTACCTGCAGCAGTGTGAGCACACAGATCACGAGCTGTTGGTGACCTCCTACGATCCAGAAAAGAGCTCATACCCTCAGCACTACAATATCCATGTATTTTATCAAGGAAACAAGTGAAAATCACCAGTGTTTGAAGGCTGAGGGCGTGAGAGAGAAAAACGCCTGTATTTTAACGAGCATTCTGATGGACAAATTCATGAACAGATGGAGGTATTTATGAGCCAACTACTCCAATGCATGCAGAGCAAAACTGTTTTCCTCCCTCGTTTTCGTGTTTCTTGAACTGCCTTTCTCCAGTGTGCATACAACAGGTAGCAACATCAGAAAGGAATCCCACTGCAAACCTCAGCTTCCGAAGGGATTAACAGGAAGGAGTTTGGATAGGAGAGCTCTTTCAATTTCAGGGCCCTTTTGGCATCATTTAAAACTCGGGTCTGTGCCAACGTGAATGGCAGATCTCTGCCCTCACCAATCTTCTGTGTTCTTCCCCTGGCTCTCCAAGTCCATCCATGGGAGATGCTTGCTGTCACGTGTTGAGCTCAGGTCAACTCTGACCCACTGCCTCTTCTGCCATTAAGTTTTTCAAGTCATTAAACTGATTAAATTCCAGTGGAGGTAAAGAGAAGCTTAACGCCATCAAAAATACCAGAGCAGGTTTCTATTCCACGCAGCCGACAACAGATGGCAGTGAGACACCAGCTATCTCTGCAGGCCGAGCAGAACACAGAGCAGTCTGCAGAAGATCTGCATGAAGGGCTCCAGATCATTTACAAACAATTAATGCTGCTTTCTAAATCCATTTAAAACGCACCATCGGAACTTTCAGATGCTCGACCACTCCATAGAGGCACCAGAGATCCAAAGAAACAAAGCAAATATTCAGGCAGCACAGCTCCAGAGAGAGGGCTGGGGCATGGGGCGAAGTGTGGGACCTCCAGACCAGCACTTGTTCCACTTGGCAACCCAAAGGCACCCAAAGGTGTGCTGACAAGCAGTGTTACTGCTTCTGCAGAGCCTGAACACACTGCACCAGAGCACGACAGCACCACGCCTGCACTTCGTGAACCAGTTTTGGAGCTGGAAGCACAGGAGAAAACTCTTTCCAGGGAAGGGCTCTGGGAGCAGTCAGACACTGGGGAGAGTGGCTGAGCCCACAGAACATCCCAGAGGAGCACAGAACGGGGTTTATTAAAGGAGAAGTTGAATAATGAAAGAGAACAATGCAGAAACAATGGTCCTTCAGATCGTTGTCCTGCTTAACATCCACAAATAAAAAGTAGTGACAGTGCTAAAGAAGATCTTTGCCTTCTTATTAGGGAGAGAGAGGCAGCTCCACGTTCTGCACTGCTCTGGCTGGCTGCAGGCAGAGCCTACGCAGCAGGTACTCAGGGTATGCTTCATAAGGTTACTTCAGTGTCAGGAAGGCTTTGTCTGTTGCTGTTTTGTGTCAGTCTGTACAGGCACATCCCCTCACATCACACAAACTCTTGTCATGACAACCTTATCTCCTAAGGACCATCCCGTTTACTTCTCAGGTTCACAACACACCAAGCAGCAATTGGAAGGAAAGCCAAACTGTAACTTTCCAACATGCAATTCAAAACAGAACACAGAACTGGAAACCAGTTCGGCCTGCTTCAGAGCAGAAGGACTTTGGAAAAGACAGGCGAAGGCGTGCACTCCAAGGAGACCACAGGACCAAAGATGCTCAGTGATCTGAGTATCTGACGAGATCCACAGTCTCAGTGCCACCACCCAAAACACAGAGGGCTTTTGAGAGCTGCAGAGGGGATTGAAAGGAGAAGGATGCACAGTTATAGATACCTCGGTATGTCTGAGGGAGGAAGTCATGGTGTATCACTGCATGCTGGCAGACTTTGCACACCACAACCCAACTGGCTCTGTATGAGCTGCGCTGTGCTGCCGCATCCCACAGGTAACAAACAGCCCTCCCTTCCTCTCCATCCCTTCCCAGCATTCATTTTTAAGCCTTCACAAGATACACTTCAAGCTAAGGAACTGCAAATGTTTTAACTGCTCACCATGACAGCCTTGTCGCACACGTTGAGCTGTGGCACTCCTGGCACCATGGTCTCCTTGTGCTGCTGCACCACGGCAGATATCCGCCTCATAACTCCTTGGTATTCATCACTGGCAAAACTAGAAGGTACAAACAATTCAGAAGTTGTTAGTGGGGCTTCCTGAATATATTGGGTTTGACATACAGCATCGTTAAAGCATCACTGAGCAATGCCAGAAGACATCTTCTGGGCTGCAGCGAAGGAGAACAGCATGTGAACAGGCAGCCACCACTAAACACCCACAGGTCCATTGGGAACGAAAGGACCCGGGCTGAAAGAATCCATCCTGGCTGGGCACGAGGCTGCAGGTCTGATCCTCAGCCTGGGGGGCAGGGACAGCAGACAGCCCGGTGTGCTCCCCAGCACAGCAGCACGTGGCTCCCAGCAGAGCAGCTCAGCACAGGGCTTCAGCATGGACAGCTGATGCTTCCAGCAGCCCCGGTGCCTCACTTGTTGGACAGAGATGCTGCCAGCTTGTGTTGGTTCCCAGGGGGATGTCATTAGCAAAGGAAAGGTGCTTCTGGGGTTGTCTGCCGGTGCTTTAAGTGGTTATCTAGGGAGGCCAGAATACAGGACAGACACCTTGCCAGGTACATCAGCACATAAACAAGTTTACCAAGGCCGTCCTTCCAGTGTGTCACATGAGAGGTCACCCAGTTCCCAGCGCTCCCATCCTCCACCCTGCTGAGAGCTTTTCTGCAGGACGTGCATCACGTGGAGCCATTTATTGAAGGGAAGTGACAGCAATGTCAATACTTTGTTTTCAAGAGCGTTCTCAAGCTAAGGGTTTCAAATGCAACCAACTGTTGGCCAGTAAAACTTCACAATCGCTAAGTAAAATGAACTAATATTATGCAAACAGGAAGATGGAGAAGAATAGGAGTGACTTGTCCAAGACAAGAATACCTCCTTCATTTCGCAACATCACAGCCTTATTATTCCGAGCCAGGACCCATCCATCAGGCTCCAGGCCCCCATACGAAGCTATAAATCACCACATTCTTACCCAGCTGTTACTCCAGGAGGTACTTTGTTTAAGTGGTTCAGAGTGTACTTCGAGTATTTCTAACGTGGAGGATGACCACCCCATGATCTCCTTTTGTCCATCACCTTAAGAGTCACTTAGAGAGCGGCAAATTGGCTCTGAAGATAAAAGGGAAACAATGCTGCCTGCTGCTGACCTCGGGCTCCCTTTGCTTGCAGTCCAAGCTGGCCACCAGCCCCACACTGGGGCTAATTTCCTACTTTGAAAAACAATCACATTTCGAAGCCCAGCAATGTGCCAACAGTTTCCAGTAAACCCTATAAATATCGCATCTCGGCAGCTGGCCAGAGAGAAGCTGATTGTGGGGATGGGCCTGAGCACTGCTGATAGGGAAGCGGAAGGGAATTTGAAATGACAAGCTCAAGCAAACTAATCTGTTGCTCTCACACCCTGCTAGCTGTATCCTGGCTGTATGGCCTGCATGGGCTACGCAGAAATGGTGAAGCCCCCAAACTTGCGTGCTGCTCTGTGCATGCATCCCTCACAGCTCTCACAGCAGAATCACAGAATGGCTTGGGTTGGAGGGGACCTCCAGGACCATGAAGCTCCAACCCCCCTGCCAGGCAGGGCCACCAACCTCCACATTTAATACCAGACCAGGCTGCCCAGGGCCCCATCCAACCTGATCTTGAACACCTCCAGGGATGGACGGGGCATCCACAGCCTCTCTGGGCAGCCGTTCCAGCACCTCACCACTCTCATAGTAAAGAACTTCCCCCTGACATCCAAACTAAACCTTCCCTCCTTCAACTTCAAACCATTTCCCCTTGTCCTGCTGTTACCTACCCTTTCAAAGAGTTGACTCCCCTCCTGTTTATAGGCTCCCTTTAGGTACTGAAAGGCCACCAGCCACCCCCTATGGCTTCACCCTCACTGAGGACACTCCAGGCTTGGTGAGCGTTGCATCCCAGTGGCACAACGGCCTTTCAGCTCAGCCAGGTTTTACCTGCGAGTCCTCCAGTTGGCTTTCAAACACACAGGGCTGCCGGCGCAGCAGCGAGCCTGGAAATATCAAAGCAGGCTTTTAAAAGAGGCAAAGAGTGTTTCAAGCTAACCCGTGCCCACACACAGAGGACAGCTAATGCAGGAGAGCCTGCACACAGAGGGAAAAAGCAGCAAAGCCATGCGTGCCCAGGGAGTGCTCCTAAAGCACGGGTGGGTCCCTGGGCTGCACAGCATGCATGGGATGTTCAGATAGCTAATCGCTTTATGCCTTCTGCTGCTGCTCTCCTAACTACCCAACGTGTTTATTGCCTGTGTCATCTCCCCAGCATTCCAGATCTTGTGGATGCAGACCTGTAAGACAAAATGTTGCTGCTATCTAATTAAGCTCTTTATGCCTTTACAAATATTTAAGTGCTGAAGAGCCCAATTTCATCCATCGAAGCGGCTTTCCGTACGTAGGATTCCAAATTAGCTCTAATCTGGACAGACCACTGGAAAACACAGCTGTGGTCGGGATGAAAGATAAACAATATGTTGTCACAACTGCTGCTTTCTGCTCCAAATACGCCAGTCCTGTCCCAAGGAAAAAAAAATAAATCCTTTTGCTATCATCTTAAATCCTGCTTTTATCCCCAGCATCGTTACTCATTAGCAGCCTTAGACACGTGGATGCTGCGGCGTAACAAAGTAGGTTTGCATCATTTAAACCATCTTGCTTTAATTCCCATGTTCAGGACACTCCTGGCTGTTTCAGCTTGCTCAGCAGGGACAGGAAATCTTGGCCTAACCTCAGGGCCTGGTGGTTTTCAACAGCTCTCCCCTGCAGCTCCTACACTCTTAGATTATTTGAGCCTTTAGCATAGGCTGAATGACTTCCCTGGGCACATGGGAAAGTCTCGCACTTCTCACAGAAGCACAAAGCTTGCTAAAGCTAAAGAACACGTATAGATTATACTCCAAGTTGCACTGCTAACCTATAAACCTCGCCTCAGTGGGGTTTAACATGCTCTTAAGCTGGCTAAACCTGTTGACACTGGCTTAAAACATATCCGACTGCAGCTGCCTTCAGGTGCTGAAGTACACAGCAACGACGGACCCCAAGCGCTGTAAGGTGTCACTCGGTGCTGGAAGATCACCAGAGATGGTGATCAGATGGCTTGGCTGAACACAGAGCTGAGGTACAGCAGGTCCCCAGCATGGTGTGGGGCTGCAGTGCCTGCAGGAGGACAGCATACACAGCAAAACTGCCGTCAGCACAAAGCACAGCAAGGCTGGGGCTGATTTCCCTGCTGGAGTACAACGCTCGGTCTGAGGAGCTGAGGTCTTGCTCAGAGTGAGCTCTGCAGCTCCATACGCATGACAAGATCCAACACCCACACAGTGCTTTGTCAAGCACTCCCTGTCTGCATACAGCAGGTCCAAACTCTGCAGCCCTATGAATGAAGGGCATTTTGTGACAAAATCTGCAAGAGAGGAGCGCCTTTAATCTGCACGTTAGATGGAGATAATTGCTTCACGGTAATCAGGCTGAGCTGTTCAAGGAGCTGGGAGTCTCTCCTATTCGGGAACCACAGTGCCCTCCTTTCCTCGAGTGCATACACAGGTCTGGACTGCAAGGGCAGGGCTTGCTACATCCTCTACTACAGAACAAGATAATATCTGTACAGGTGTTTGGGTATTGTTGTCTGAGCAAGGCTGCAGATCTCGCTACCTCCAGGGCACGCTGCATTTTGTATTCCAGCTCAACAATCCTGCAGAAGGAGAGCTGGGAATAGCAGTGGAAGAATGAGAGCGCAGCGGCGAGGGTGAGCAGGTGGTGTTGTGAAGAGTTTGCTAAAAGAGATCCCCCAGTGCACATGAAATTATTCCACGCTCAGAACGAGCGAACGGAGTGGACAAAGTCCAGGGTCATTACACTAATTGACACTTTACCTCCGGGAAGTCTCTGGAGAGCCAATCAGGGCTGGATTGCGAGCGCAGGGTCCCAGGCACAGGTGTGGTCTGTGCTTAGTTCATTTAGTGTAATTGTGCCTTGGCAATCTGTTCCCATCTCCTCCCTCTCCAAACAGCTCCGAGTGTAACCTGCTCTGCTATTAACCCCACCGTGCCCTATGGTGAAATGCAGGTTGGAAGGAGGAGGGTTTGCTGACACGCTGCCTTTGCTATTAGAGCACTGTCTCAGTCCCTCGCCTTCAGCTCTGCCGCCATCCCAACCTGCAAGGGGGAGGAAAGGGGATGCTCTACCATAATAAATACACTGTCAGATGCATCAGAGCCACAGGAAATTAAAGAGCGCTTTCAGCATTTTCTTTTCAGATCTAGATCTTGACGTATTAATTTATCATAGAATCACAGAATGGCCTGGGTTGAAAAGGACCACAATGACCATCCAGTTCCAACCCCCTGCTATGTGCAGGGTCGCCAACCAGCAGACCAGGCTGCCCAGAGCCACATCCAGCCTGGCCTTGAATGCCTGCAGGGATGGGGCATCCACAGCCTCCTTGGGCAACCTGTTCCAGTGCCTCACCACCCTCTGAGAGAAATTTATACCTCTTCCTGATGATTCGCATGCAGGCACAGCAATGCATCTCTATCCTGAGAGTGACAGAGCCGTGTTACTACTCAAAGGAATGTAACCAAGTGGTTACTGTACAGTGCATTTCATACAAACGTGACAGTGGGCTCTCAATAGCAGCTTTCACATTTACGGAAAGAGAGCACAGAACCTGGCTAATGATTTGTGTATTTCACTTCCTCCTCCACTGGAATTACTTTAATTAAAAAAACCATTATTTTTAATTGTGAAATACACCTAGACTCAGGTAATTTGATGTTATCTGTTATCAGTGCTATTAGGCTGCTCTGCCTAAGTATCCAAGTCCTCATCTTGTCATATTACTCAGTCTTCCTCTGTTCCTTTTTTCTACCAACAAGTTTCTCTGGAACTTAAAGCCTGCACAATACAGACAAAGGGTTTAGAGCTCTGCTTCTGAAACACAGCAACACACACTTAGTGGAGGGGCTCACGGGGCCAAACAGAAAAGCAAAGGGTAGTCCCTACTGTAAGGCACCCACAGGACCCAGATGTAAGCACCCCAGAAGGTGTGCTGCCCCTCACCTTCATGGCTTCAAACAGCAGTTTGCATTTTTGAAGCTGGTTCACGTGGCTCTTCTAATATTCTTCCTTGCACAGCGTCCCTCCAGTCCAGGCAGCAACTCAGCAAACTACCTGTAGGCTGCAGGTCTGCTGCAATTAAGCACAAGTCGCAGGTTGCTCGGACGCCGCAGTGCAGAGCCCGAATCCAGGACTGAGCCAAGCAGAGCAGCAACTGAGCAGCAATCGATCGAGCTGAGTTTGCCTCCATCCTCAGTCCTCCATGGTTTCCATAGCTGTGGCTTTCCTGAGAGCCACCTCTCCCATGGCAGCAGTTAATTCACTCCTGCAATGCAGCTGTTGCCATTTCCTTCTTTTTCCTTCCAAGGAGGCGAGCAGTCAGCACCTCCCCTGGGCAAAGTTCTGGCTCTTTGTTATACACATTTTCCTCTCTGTTTTGCACCTTCCCTCTTTTCTCAGCAGAGAGGTTTCTGCCCTGATCACTAAGGTGAGACTGGCAGCCTTCCTATCAGATCTTCTCCCCTCTAGCTTCCCTCCAGGAGCTTCTTCCCTCTCTGCTGCTTCCATAACCAGTGCAATTACCTCTCTGATAATTTCCAGCATCTTCCATCTGCTCAGAACAGGCATTTGTGAGCTCTCTTGTTAATTAATGTGTTCTAAAAATCATTACGTTCATCAACCACACCTTATCACTTCCATTTTTTCTTCCATAATAGTCAAACCTATTGCCCTAAGTAAAATGTAGGTGTTTTGTCATCCCAAATGGAGCAAACTCGGATCTGAACAGAGCTAATAGCTCAGAGCAGACGTCATTACCACCCCGGAGTACCAACAAGATGTGAGCTGTACTTAATTGCTATCAAGGCTTTGTACCTCTGCTGCAAACAGAATTGCAGAGGATTTTTGCTGTGAACTCTTTCTGCAGCTTTGGAGCCTGGCCCAAACTGCTCCGACCCCTTCAGTTTGCACTGCGTGTTTTGTTAGCTGCATTTTAAGCTGTGCCGGTTACGTATGACTGCTCATGTTCTTCCTGACTGGCATGAAGAATTTCATAGAATCACAGAATCACTCAGGTCGGAAAAGACCTTAAAGATCATCGACTCCAACCACAACCAACCGTACTGCCCCAACTCTAACAGCCCTCCGCTAAATCACGGCCCTGAGCACCACATCCAAATGGATTTTAAACACCTGCAGGGATGGAGACTCAGCCACCTCCCTGGGCAGCCCATACCAGTGCTTAACAGCCCTTTCTGTACAGAAGTGTTTCCTGAGATCCAACCTAAACTTACCCTAGCACAACTAGAGGCCATTTCCCCTCATCCTAACACCTGTCAGAAATGAGAAGAGCCCAGCCCCACTCTGCTGCCATCACCTTTCAGCTATTAGAAGAGATCCATAAGGTCTCCCCTCAGCCTCCTCTTCCCCAGGCTGAACAGCCCCAGTTCCTTCAGTCTCTCCTCGTAGGCCATATTCTCCAAGCCCTTCACAAGCCTTGCTGCCCTTCTGTGGACCTGCTCCAGCACCTCCATGTCCTTTCTGTACCGAGGTGCCCAAACTGAGCACAGCACTCGAGGTGAGGCCTCACCAGTGCCAGTGCAGGGCAGGACGACTTCCAGTCCTGCTCACCAATCCTGATCCCAGCCAGGATGCCATAGGCCTTCTTGGCCACCCAGGCACACTGCTGGCTCACATTCAGCCCACTGCCCATCAGCACACCGAGGTCCCTTTCCATCAGGCAGCTTTCCAGCCACTCCTCCCCAAGCCTGTAGGGATGCCAGGGGTTGTTGTGACCAAAAAGCAGGACCCGACACTCAGCCCTGTTGAAACTCATGCAGTTTGCCTTGGCCCATCGATCCAGCCTATCCAGGTCCCTCTGCAGCGACCTTCTCCCCTCAGGCAGATCAACGTTTCAGTAAAACACAACCTCTAACTTAGGTGGTAAAGCTGACAGCTGGTTGGGAAGATACCAACAGATAACGTAACTGAATACAGGCTGAGTGAGAAACGAGTTCCACGCGTGGGACCGAGGGGACACACAACACCCTGAACATAACAGGCTTCAGTAAAGACAACGACCTATCAGATCTTCCAGTTCTGCATTTGGGTAAATTTGGTAACAAAGGCACTCTGCAGCTCAGG
Organism: Pavo muticus; assembly: GCA_016647715.1. NCBI lineage: Eukaryota > Metazoa > Chordata > Aves > Galliformes > Phasianidae > Pavo > Pavo muticus. Next base: position 1,466,760 of record JACDJE010000182.1, read on the forward strand.
TGTTTTTATGGGAAACAAAATCAACCAAGCAAGAACACCCAAACCCCCAAAAATCAGTTAGTGCACCTAGGGAGGAAACAACACACTGCTCAGACTCACAGAAACGCTTCTGCTTTGTGTGCTGCTTAACACACAACCTACATTTAAAGGCTGAGAGCTTAAAAAACAAACGAGCCCAAAAAATCTTCTGTCAGGCAGCCTACACAGATCTACTCCATCTCTCAGATGCCAAAAGACACAGAAAGTTCAGTGCTCTCCACACAAAGCCTAGATAACAGGGTAACTCTTATATACATACAGTTACATTGCCATTTCTGGCAACCAAAAGGAACATTATTTACCAGGAACCACGCTCCTTTGAAATACACTGCCCACACATACCCTTGTGTTGCAGGTGTTCTTATCACAAGCACCTCTCCAGATGCCAGCGTTGCTTTATCAGTACCTGTGGGCATGTTTGTGCCACACCTCATCCTGCTGCCAACAAACCTAGAGCTGTGGTGCCAAGCTCCTCTCTACTGCAGGACCTCAGTCCCACGGCTCCCAGGTGAGTCCTCTCTGTTCTTGAAAGAGGGATAAAAGCCTGGCAGTGAACGCACCTGGTGCCAATGCTGAAGGTCAGCCGCAGGACAGGGATGGTGCTCCATCCCATCTGCTGATGTAATGATGTAAAAATGCCATCACTGGGGCAAGCTCAGGCAGGATTCACAATGTGCATCTGGCACTGCTGTGAGTTCCAGCTAACAACGTGGAAAGTCGGTGAGGCCATTGGGCTGCTGGGGTGAAGTTGCAAGCTGGAGAAACATCAGTAGTTATCTTTCAAGCAATAGGGGCAAACACAATCACATCCCTTGGCAGAAGCCGAGGTGCTGGAGGAGATCCAGCCCAAAACAGAGGGGCAACTGCAGGAAGGAACGGCCACTGCCCTGTTGGGAGGGCCTGTTCCTAGAGTCAGACGTGCAGAAGGATGCACACCCAGCCTCACGTGTAGGGGAGCATAAGTGCAGGGTGCCATATGGCTCAGAATGTGTCCTCAGCATGACGGCAGGGCCTGCCTGTAATGGCCTGACCAGTCTTTCCACTGCATGAGAAGTGCTCTTGAGATAAGCTTTTGCTGATAATGCTTCCAGGCAGGCGTTGGGAAGTGCAGCAAGCTGTGTCAGGAAGAGGAAGGACTCGTCCTGCTTCACCACGAAGCCCAGGGAACTGAAAACTTCACATGCTCTCTCCAGATCTTGAAGGACTTGTATCTTTGGTGATCCCTTTTTAGCAGCCAGTTCTCCAAGAAACGACTGAAAAAGCCAATTTCTGTGCTCCGAGATGAACTGAAATCAAAGCCATCTCACACAGTACTCACACACAACTCAGATGAGCCTGCCTGGATGTAAGCACTCTGCAAGCCAGAAGCGTTGCCTCAGCTGACTGATCTGAGTGATCTCCAGGACACCTTGGCTCTGAGGAGCCCAAATACATGAACTGTAAATCCCTCTGGAGGTGTGTGATGCTTGGCCTTCAAACGAAGCCGTGGAACCTCTTTGCATGTGGTTTTGCACGTGCCCCTGTGCCAAACTAATGCAAATCAAGACACACAACAGATGACTACAAACCTTTTTTTGGGGAGAGGGTTGCGCTAAAATAAGGAAAAAGTAATTTTAAATGTCACAAAAGCAAACAAAGAGAAACACGGGGTGTCAGTGTGCCACGATGCTCCTTCACAGCCTCCAGAAGAGCAGCAGAAAACCTATTAAAACCACGCGTAAACTAAATAAAAGAGAGAAACACACCAAGAAATCAGGGAGGCAACACGTTTTTCTAACAGCTTTGGCAACAAAAAGGTGCTCCAGAGGAGCCAAGCTGGTGAAAGAGCAGCGTGATACACCTCACACCCCCCGGGCTGCCCGGGGATGAACAGGGGGCTGTGGCCAGCAGGGACTGTAAGCACAGAAACCCCAGGCGGAGTGCAGGCGATACGAGCACAGCCAGCACGGACGGACAGACAGACAGATGCGTGCTTGGAGGAGAGTGCTGGATTCCCTTCTGAGAAACATTAGTGTCGGGACTCCCAGCAGGCTGCCTGCCAAGGGGGATAATTAAGCTAAATAAAAATACACAACAGGAACAGCTCCGCAAATGAGGATAATTTAATTAGCACGTTGGATATCGGAGACCCACTTCCCATGAGTTTTCCACTGTGACCAGAGAGGAGACAACAGCAACGTAACGTGCTGCAGAAGAGTCATTTATGAAGAAGCAGCTTTTTATTAGGGTCTGCATATTAAGCAGCACTACAGCTTCCCATAATCATGTCATCATCTTGGTATAAAATTCAATCAAGGAAACAGCTCTGAGTGTCCAAAAATCAATGGAACCATATGAGAAATGATTGCAGATGTCACACTGGAATTTATTTCAATGCTCAGCCTCTGGTGGTTGTAAGGAACAGCCCTTATTCCTTCCCTAAATAAGAGGGAAGCAGGAATCCTGCAAACAGCCCTTTAACAAGATCTCCTCTCCATCATACCTCTCAGAATTTGAGAGCACACGAACAGCAGACAAACTGCAGTTCACTTGATACTACCATTCATTTAATTTTTGGAAGAAGGAGTCATTTCTACCCATCCATCTTCCTAAAATAAAGTAGCTGTTCAATTGAACGGGGCATAATCTCATCTGGAATCCCAACCCAGCAGCATCGTTTCACTGAGCTGAATTTAAAACACAGGAGCTGCAGATTTGCTTTATTCATTAGTGCTGAAACAGTGCAATAGAAAGGAAGAGCTAACGTGCTGGGCTTCTGAAGAGCTTCACACACTGCCTAATGTACCTCCAGGGTGCTCGTCTGTTAAGTGAGAGAGAAGGGAAAATATTTTTCCTCCCCTTCTCTCTAGTGGAAACACTTAGTGGCCAGCACAGGCTCAGTTCTTTTGGAAGTAATGGAGCGAGTGTATCCACTCAATTATTTAAAACAGTTGAGTAATTGCAGTCCTGTCAGCTCAGGAAACATCTCTCTGTTAAAGCTGCTGCACAAAACCATGTCTGTGCAGGCACTCACAACAGCACTAGCTTTCCCTTTATTTGCTCCCACATCCTCCAAGCGAGGATCCCACTGGTGAGGGCTGAGGCTGCGTGCCTCCGCCTGCATCTAGTTCTGCCAGAGAGCAAAACTCAGTCGGAGGGGAGGAGGGAGCTGGGACACCTCAGCAGCTTTTTGGAGGTGCCAGATTGACGTGTGGACTGTGCTGGCTGATGGCTACAGAAATCCTTACAGAAATCTCTCAGGGCATGGTGTGTGCTGCAGATAAATATTACAATAGTAGGCTTATAGGAAAATGGATTCGGACAGCCAGGAAGCCCAAGGAGGGAAAAGGATTGGGCTGAAAGTCCTCCTGCAAAGAGTCTCTGGAGAAGCTCCTTCAGCTGGGCTAGGAAACTGATGGGTTGCCCCATTTGCCTTCACGGATTCCAAAGCAGTGCATAGAAAAAAACCACTGCAGAGCATGGGAAGATCAGTAGCTGTTTCTTCCCTAGCTCCAAAACGCACTGGGAACTGCAGCAGAGTAGCTGCAGTGCAGGCAAACTATTGCTGCTGCTTCATTCCACAGCTGACCTGCACTGAGCCCTGTCCTACCCACAAGTGAACATTCTGCCTTCTGTAGGCAGTGCTGGGACACAAACCAAGAACACTGGCCTGATGAGCTGAGCCATGAACACCCACCCAGCTGGACCAACTGAAAATGCTTGTTCCTTTTCTTTGCTACTCACACAACTGATGGCTTTCTGGGATAGTTTTCAAGCAGACTGTAAAAAAAACCAGCTATCAGCCAAACAAATTATGTAAAACGTACACCAGCAGTGCTGAGTGCTTTCACATCTTTGTTAACTGGCTCACCTTAACGGGTACTTCTCTCCAGGGTCCCTGCCCAGGTGGAAGAGCAGTGGCAAAGTGCTGTGCTCCTCCTGTGAATGCGTTGTCACTCCAGAGACATTCTGCCCAGGACAGAAATCAATGCCCTGCAGTGAAGAGAAGGAAACAGGCCATCAAGCATGAAGCAGGGGAGGGAGTAAAATTTTAGCTGGTGCTGCTTTCTTTGGCATCTTGTTCCAGCATCCCTGGGAAACCCACAATTAGCTTAAACTCAGAGAGTCCGCTTTGTTCTGCGAATCGGATCCCAATCTGTAGGAGGTAAAATAAGGTGACAACACTAGCAGTGTGCTGGCATAAACTGGAAGCTAATTTTGAAGAAACGGGTGCGTTTGTTGACCTGATTTATAGCACCTCAGAGAGCTGGTATGGAAGCACTCACCTGGGAACCAGAGCTGTGCTGGGAGAACTGTGTTATGCCTGGAGACTGAGAGGCTGGGACCTCCCTGCAGCAGCAGAACTTAAGGCACAAGGGCTGGGGCTCTGTTTGCCACCAGCAGTGGGAAGTGCTCGATGGCCACCGAGGGACAGAGCCAGTTGTCAGCTCACAGGCCCAGAGCAGCCAGCTCTCTGCATCTGCCCTTGCACGCGTGGCCAGGCTGCAGCTCCCAAACTGCAGCCAGTTATTAGCCAGATGTCAGGCTAATAACCCAGAGCCTGCCCGCAGCCTTGTGGGCTAAGAGAACTCATTTAGCCCTGGGAACAGCAAAAAATGTAAAGCGCTAATTTCACTGAGCAGAAAATAACGCAGGGAGCCCTGCGGACCAGCAAGGGCTGGCACCAAATGGACTTGTAAAACCCAGCTTTAACAATCCCAGCTAACACGCTGCGCTCCTTACCGCACCTGAGACAAGGACAGAGGCGTGGAGAGAGGATAAATGGGAGTATTTCAATGGAGCTGGAAAGGCAGCCGTAGCATTTGCTTAAAACCCAACCAAACTGAAAGGCTCTCTCCAGATGTTGGTAGGATTTGATTGGCCAACAATTTTCTAAAAATATCCTGTGTTCTTAATGGGCAGCTGGTCAGCCGAGCAGTTAATATTCTGCTTTTCAATAAAGCAGGAAGGTTAGAAGCCCATGAAATCCCATTTATCTGCACAGAGCTATGGATTCCTGAAGCACTGACTGGAAAAATCAGAGAGTTGCTTGATAGGTTGTAGTGGCCGGCCAATAATGGACTTTAAATGGATACAAAAATGATTGACCTCTCCACCTTCTGATGCCAAAGGAGGGAAAAATAGATTATTTTTTTCTTCAAAAGGAACAGTTAATGAAAAGGTATCAAAGCCTACACAATATCCACATTATAACTTGGATGCAAATCAAACAAGCAATTTAATTAAGAGCCCGCTAATTGGCACGGTACTCTTAGGCTGCAAATGCTTCTTTTTGAAGGAAGATTTTAGTCCCTTGGGTATTTACTTCCATATTGCTCTGCTTACATTTTGTCTTCTGCTTCCTTTAGCAGAGGCTCCAGAATAAGGATCAGGGATGCCCCAAAGCCTCCTAGGAAAAAAAGTGCTGGGACAGCTTGCCTGAGGCCACCAGCCAAAAGCTATCTGCCTTTCTAACCTAACCAGTCAATGCCCTGCTCCAAAGCAGTCTGCTGGGGAAGACAATAATCAGTCAAACTTCCTGTTTTATGACACTGATAAATAACTCTCCCGAGTTATTTCAGCGCGGCTGAAACCACGCTTTAAATTTCTGAGGCCTTTCAACTTTATCTCCAGAACTATAATAGACTATCATTATTTTGATGTACTGCGTGACTGCTCATATTCAACCACCAGAGACAGCTTAAAGCCTTTTCTCCCTGCTGGTCAGCAAGCGAGCAAAATGCAAGAGGTACCATTCCATCCTCACATCCCCGATCAAGGCATCGTCCAGCATCACAGCAAGCAGTGCACTACAGACACAGATGGTGGGGCCTGCTCTCCTGCACATCTGACAGGACAGAACATTTAACTCATCACCCACAAGCTCTACTTCATTCTGCTTCTTATCTCAAAGCCTTTTCGGTTCTCAGGATGGGAAGAAAAAAAAAATCAGTGACACCACTAAGCTGAAAGTCTGGGATCTTCACGTCCAGATTGCTTTTAATTTCTGGAGCAAGACCAGAATAAACTAAATCTGCTTGGGATTTGAGGAGTATTTAAAGATGAGGCAATCCACGCTCTGGAGCATCTGGACAATGCCTCTAGCTGCTTGGAAAGCATGAGGGTTTGGTCATGTGTGTTGCTGGGAGCTGGGGCAGAGGGATGTGCCCAAACTCCTTGTGTCCATCTCTGACAGGAGAGAAGGAGCTGCCCTGCAGCGGGGCAGGAGGGAAACAGCTCTGCTGCCCCAAATGCAGGCTGAAGGGCAGCAGGTCTGGTGAGGAAGGGGAGTCTCCTCTTGAGCACTTCTGTTGGTGAAGGTCACTAAAAGGTAACTTGAAATCATTAAATAATTCTTTTTTCACAGAATCACAGAATGGACCAGGTTGGAAGGGACCTCAAGGATCAGGAATCTCCAACCCCCCGCCACAGGCAGGGCCACCAACCTCCACATTTCATACCAGACCAGGCCGCCCAGGGCCCCATCCAGCCTGGCCTTGAGCACCTCCAGGGATGGGGCATCCACAGCCTCTCTGGGCAGCTGCTCCTTTTCTTGTAAAAGCCTGATCTGACAACATGCCCCACAGACCCTAGGGACACTGCAGGCTTTAACAGTAAATACAGACGTGCCCAGTTCTCAGCTGGAGCAAAAGCCACCTTGTTCCATAAGAAGGGTCTCCTCATTTACTCCACACTCCCAACGGGATGGCAGCTTTGCTCAAAAGTAAAGTAGTGTCATGTGAAGGAGAGCAAAGAGGTAGGGAGGCACACCTCCAGGATAACAAAACCCCAGTCAGTATTTACTTGGAGCTCTTTCTTTGGCGGACCGTTAGTAACAATGTGCAGGGACCAGTTAAAGCACATGCCTTCTATTTCACTCTGCACACAATCTAAGGTAACGTGCATGTTGACAGTAACACTGATCAAACAAAGCAGAAAGGTCACTCCCTGCGTTCAAGCAAATTCTTGGATCTTTCCTTCTTGACTACAAAAGCACACAAGCCCAGCCAGAAGATCCTATCTAGAGCGCACCAGCTCTGTGCTTTCTAAGGGAACCAATCAAAGAGCATCAGATGGCAAACAGAAGCACCTCAGCTCCCACACCAGACCTCTCACACCAGCAGCATTCTGCACCTGTCTGCTGGAGGGGCAATCCCACTGATCATATCCTTTTTTAGGAAAAAACAAAGCCAAGCAGCACTCCCTGCACACCAGGGGAGCCTTTGGGCGAGCGCATCCTTCAGCCCTTCCTCCCAGCAATCCCATAACCTGGATGGTTTTTCCACCCCTAAGACCTGGTGGCAATCGGTTGCACAGCTTATGCTTCAATTTCCAGAGCAAATGGACCACAGATGCTATGTCAATATAGACATGAGACAAATACAGCTGGCTGCCAGCACGGGCTGCGCGCCAGGCGATGGAATCACCACTTGTGTCAACGTGAGCCCTCTGGCAATTCGTCACCCTGGCGCCGGCCCAGCTCGCTCCAACCTGACAGGCAGAGGCGGAACTCGATGGCAGCGCAGCAGATCTGGGGGCTGCGTGCTGGTGGTGTCTCCTCATTCCACCACACGAGACCCAGAGCTGCATTCGTATCGGAGGGAGAAAAGATCAGCAGTTAATTAAAGCCAGGCACGTTTCTCGCCGTTTGCCACGGCCGCTGTCACTGCAATGGCAGCTCCCAACAAAACCTCCCAGCCCGGAGCTCCGACGGCCTGTTGAACAAAAATTGCTTCTAATGTGTTAACTGTCTGGAAGAGACCCCCGAAGATGGGCAGATCAGCGAGCCCCCGTCGGCTCCCAGGCAGCAGCGATCAATGGCCAGCTCATACGCTCAGAGGACCGCAATCAAATGTCATTATTTGTGAGGTTCTACTTGACTTCACATCCCCCTCGTAGAAAAGGCTTTATCGATCCCTCTGCGTTGAGGAGAAGGGCAATCAGACAGACTGCAGCAGGAATAACCCCGGTGGCATTTCACATTCAAACAATAGGGTCTCCTCGCAGGCATCTCCACTTAAAGACACAGGAGCCCCTCTGAAAAATCACTGAAGGCTACTAACAAGATACTAAGCTGCCAGCAGAAAGGTTGATGTTATCAGCCGCTCTCCAATGAACCCAAGGGCTATTTCCACGTTTTTATTTTTTATTTATTTTCTTCACTTCTTGCATCACTGCTCTCAGAAGGCACAAGGACTGTTCTGTGCTGGATAACCTCAGTGGCAGGCAGAGAGATGGCCATTTCCTTTCTCCTACACCCTCAACACGGCATTACCTGAAGCAACTACTGAAGGACTTGCTGGCTACTAAGGTGAAACCAACAAGAAAAGCCATTTATCTCCTCTTCCAGGCCTCTCCTTCCAAAAGAGGAAGGTTACACGTCCCTCTCCCTTCGATCAACAGGACAAAATAGCTGCTAACAGTACCAACCATGAGCGTTCACACTGTAGTAACAGGAAGCTGTGAACCCAGCAACGCTGCTGTGGACACCGGCAGCAATCAAACAGCAGTGCATGAAACATCACCTCCTCACACAGTATTTGTCAAAAGCTTTGCAATCCAGGAAGAGTCCTGTGTGTCTTGTGCTGTACAGGAGAGGGAGCTCCCCAGGCTTCTCCTTACTTCCTCATTCCTCTGCAGCACCAGCCCTTCTGCCCCTGGCTTGGCAAAGGCCAGCAGTGCTGCTGAATTCTGCCTGGGTTCAGTTTGAAGTCTGGGCTCGGAAGCCAGGGCACAGCTGTGGTGGTGGAGAATGTCCTACATACCTTGGTCAGATGAAGTGAAACCTACACAGATTTGCCTTTCAGTTGCTCTCCACCAATCTATGTCCCATTTCTTCCAGTTCCAACAGGAACGGAACCGCACACTTCATCCTTGTGAAAGCTGACAAATTTCAGTACCAAGCCAAAAGGCAGAGGATGCAGACCAGTGAGGGCATGCTAATGCCATGGGAGCCTAGGACAACCAGAAGCCTGTGTGCTGCTTGTACAGGATCTGTCCAGTGTAAATACTCCAAGTGCCATATGGAGAGAAGCATTCATCTGCCCGTTATGCTTCCCAAGGCTTTGCTTTCCATAAGCTGCTTCCCTCTGGTAGATTTTTATTTATACATACATACTTAGTTACTTAACTAACTTATACCACATTCAAGTGCATAGCTTTCCAGGTTAGAGGCCAAAATGGCACATTCTTTCTAGTTAATCCCATAAGGGCTGCTAGTCCTGAACTGACATGACAGTGCCCAGGCCCAAGACGTGCAATCGTTTCAACTTTTCCAATGTCAACATGAAAATAAGATTCCTGGATGCTTTAGGGGTACAATCTCATCTAAAAGTCAAACAAAAATGCACCATATATAGATTAAAAGCAGCGCAAGTTTTCTGTATCAATGATTTCCCACACTGTCAGTTAACAAGGGAATCTGAAAGGAAAAGGAGGCTTGGCCAAGGGGTGCCATGTAAGTGTCAGAACAACACTCAACCACCCACAAAACAAGCCTTTTGAAACTGTGCAGGCAGCCATTCCGACACATCTGGCCAACCTCAGGCCTCTTCCAAACGAACGGCATGCCAACCACATCCATCTGTTGGTGCCAGGTCTGAGTCAGGACCCTCGAGACAGGAAGAATTTCACGTTGGAAAGTGGAATAAAACTTCCTGTTAGATTCGCAGTGAGGTGAGGACCCATGCGAGAGATCAGACGGCTGACACGGCCTCGTTAGCTGCAGCTCTAATGGGATGGCAAATCAAACATATCAAACAGCAAGCCTGCCGACAGACACAGCTCCTAATGCATGTATGCAAATCCATTTTTCAAAGGAAATTAGCAAACAAATTGGCCTTTTTGATTCCAGCCCAATGGTTGCAGTCCGATATCAAAACAGCTGAGAACAACAGGCACTAAGAGAGGCCTTGTATCAGAAGGTGAGATTACAAAACTCCCCAAACAAGGCTCAGAGCTGCGGAACTGCTCTGCATTCTGATTTATTTCTATTTTTAAACTTGCAAGGCTTGTAATTAATGGCTTGAGGACATGAGGAGAATTGGAACAAATTTCAGCCTCAGCTTCCTCTGCATGTTGTTAATGGCTAGTCTGACCACTAATGTGCTCCAATTTTACCCGCATCAACCACATGTGATACAAGCTGCAGGAAAGCGAGTGAATTTTTAATCATTTCTCTGATGTACAGTATAATTGCTGACTTTTATCAGACAGCAGTTAAACAACGGCTCGGAAAGGAATAAATACTCCTTAATTGCACAACTGCCATTTCTCACAGCAGGAGAGCGTTTGAAATGAGTAACTGGTCCCCATTATCACAGCCACACACATACTCAGACATGTACCAGTAAGTTCAGATCAATGCAGATGTGTATTTATGGCCAAACAAGGTATGTAAGTGTGTGTGTGTGCACATACTACAATGGAGAGCAATTATTCATGTGCAACGTTATCTCCCACGCAGGAGGGAAAAGCCCCAGGTCCATTCATATGGCTATCCACACCAACATACAAGCTCCCAGTGTCTCACACAGGGAAAATCCTCCACATTGTGTGTGACACATGTGCTTTACTCACATACTACCCCAGACAAACACCTTATCTCCTTTCAGCTGTGCAATACTGGGGTTGACACGGAGCAAGCAATGCATTTTCAGGGTCAACTTTCCTCCCTAATCTGTGAAAAACAGAAACTTTGACTCCTGGAGCATCACAGAAAGACAAACACACACATTTACAGCCCTGAATGTGAATGACTCCCTTGGAGCTGACGTTTCCTTCTACACCCAGGACATCCCAGTGAAAGAAACCATGCACTTTTACATCCACAAATGTCATCAGCACTTATTTCTGCACCTGTGATGCCTTGAGGACCCACCAGAAGTTAAAGGGAAAAAAAAAAAAAGACGTAAAAAAATCAATCCTACAAACAATCCCTCCCCAGTACCAGCCTGCTGTCAAAACTGCTGAAAGCTGTGCCATAATGCATTTAGTTCATGTCTAAAGGTATAATCAGCAAGGCACACGTGTCAACCTGCCATCCAAGAAACGTCCCAGAGCTCAGTACCCAGCTCTGAGGCAAGGAAGTCACCAAAGAAGAAAAACAACAGTGTTTAACATCCAGTTGTGAGAAGATCAGCCAGAAGATTGCACAAGCAGTGCCTATTTGGCAAACAAAAAGTAAAACACCTTACAGAGTGATAAAGGCTTGCAGAAGTGCTGGTAATAGATTGAACATATGGAGTGTACTGTTTTTGATGGCTGCTGTTCTTTCCACTGCAAGGAAAAGCTTTCCTTTTCAGAAAAAAACCCCACAAACCAATAAAATAGCACATCCCTATTAATCCCTTTCCACAGTTCAGGGCTCTCTGGGTCTTTTTCACCAGATACTGAGATAAATGACCCGTTCATTTGGCATCAGCCTTCAAGCTTTGTAAAGGTACATGTGAAAGATCAGAATTCAGCAGGGAAAGAAGCTTAACATTAAGGGGCATTAAGTGCTGCTTTAAGGGAACACCACTTGGAACAAGTCAGGCTTTGCTCATTTTCCTCTGCTTGTCTCTGGCTTCGTTCAGCACAGGGGTGCAGGTGACACCAGCGCCCTTGGACTTTGGAGATCTGGCAGCTCTTGAATGAAAGGCTGGTTTGTAAGTGCTCTGTGGCACTCCCCAATTAAAACTCCTCTTTAAATGGTTATCTCCTCCCAGGAGAACAACTGGGAAAGAGAGAAGGAACGAGGCGAAGGTGCAGGTCGGTGTGCCGTTACCTTGCTGTACTCCTCCCAGGAGTTGCTCCAGGTCCAGTAGTGAGCCTTGTAAAGCCCGACTCTCACTGCCATCATCTCGTTGCCACGATAATAGAATATGGGCCTGCAAGGGAGAGCAGAACTGCATGAGAAATGCCAGCACGCCAGCCTGGGCAGCTGCTGCCGCTGCCTCACTGATAAGGGAGACAAACACTTTAATGGCGTCTGACTTCCGATCCAGCTATCAGTCAGAAGCAGGCTGCCTCCTAATAGTCTCCACTGCAAGGTTTTCAATTAACATTTTTTAAAGTGTTCATCAAGTTGAGAGCTCACATGGCGCAAGAATGAAATATTATACAGCTTGGCTGCCAGTGATTGTTAATCCTTGAACTATCAGACCCTGTTATTTCCTATAGAGCGTGCCGACTTAAACACCAAATGTCTCAGAAGTGGTGAGCGTCTGCCAGAGAGAGAGAAATGGGGATTCACAGAGAATATGATGCTCACACTCCTCTCCATGGCAGCATCGAGATATGTGCTGTTCCTGTCTGAGGCACGGGATGGCTGGGGAGGACACCAGATGCTGACCTGTTGGGGATTTCGGATCAGAAAAGCTCCATATGAAAAACCTGGCAGCAAGACAGGCTTCATTTTTAACTGCTGCCCATTCGCTTTCCTCTGAAGTGCCCTTTGCATCATCTAAACTCACAGTGGAATCTTCAGCTTTCCCCCAAAGTCCCCCTAAAGGTAACTCAGCGAGGGCTAGATCCACACCCAAAGCACACGCACTGCGCTTCCTCCTGGGCATCCCAGCAGTGCTCCCTTTGGCGTCCCTCAAAACATGCTCTCACTTTGTGAGGGAACAGTACAAATTTCTACTGAAGTGGTCTATCTGCAGGAGAAAGGCCTCAGTGGTTGTGCAATTTGTCCCACAAGGACATCAGACGTAGCCCTCTCTGGCTGCGTCAGCCTGCTGGCAGGAGGAGAGCACGGGGCTCTTTATCGCGTTGGGAAGGTATAAGCACCCTTTGTCTTTGATTCAGATAGCACAAGGCAGGGGCTACTCGCTCTGGTGATGCTACCTGGAAAAAACACAGTCCCTAAGTATGAGATAAGACTAAAATCTCTGCACCCGAATGACAGGAGTGGCCTTACATCTCCCCTGTTTTCAAACCGCAGCCTTCTCTGTGGGTTCCTTGCACAAACAATGAGCCTTTGTCCTTTGTCATTAGGAACTGCTCACGAACAAAGGGGAAATGCTGCTGCCAGCAGCGCCTGGTCCTGCATCCTAACACCTGAAGTGCCTGTGAAATAAAGGCAGCCCGAGAAGCCTGCCAAAACGCAGGACTTGATCTAAACCAGCTTCATTAACAACATGTAACAGCCCAAACAAACACGCCACGCTTGAAACATGCCAGCCTCCTTTTCCTTGCCACAAACACAGACTACTCGACAAGCTGCGATGTGACACTCTGACCGAAGGCACAGAGGTTAGGTTTGGCATTAAAAATACCCAACAACAAACATCTCCATCTTTGAAAAAGGCTTTCAGCTTATACTGGAAATTCTGCTGTCACCAATTCCCTTCTTTCCTGTTCACTTCTCTCCTTTATAAACTAAAAAGAACCCTACAACTGCATCCCCTTGAAGCATCATGGGGCAATGGGAACTGTGATGTCCCAGTCAGGTGTGGGGGTGGAAAAAAAATAGAAAAAAACAAATCAATAAGAAAACAAAGAGCCATCACAAGACCCTGAGTAACTGTCACTGCAACACGAATGGCACTGCTGGAAGAGATGGGTGGCTGATATTCCCTTTTCTTTTTTCCCTTGGTGACATAGGAAAGCTGTCCAAAAGCAGCAGGCTGCGTTTGCAGGACCTGCAGCACCTCATGTCAGCCAGCAGATGAGCTCTCAGGCCATGCTGCACACACACACTCCTCGCTTTAACAGGCACATAAGCAACAATTTGTGGAACAAAGGCTCACGTCCAACACAGAAAAGCATTCAAGTATGTTTTGCATGTGTATGTTTCCTTGCTGTCTCGCTGACAAAGAATATGTTTGTACTCAGGATTTCCCAGGCTCCCAAACTATCCAGATCTCAACACAAATCCCTCTCTTGACCTCCAGGACCCCTCCTCTTTATCTAGTGAGGATGTATCAAGCTGTAGCCCAATATGTAGTATGAATACAAGGATGTTTGCTGTCAAATCTGCACCCAAATGCCACTCCTGCATGCCCATAAGGGTCCCAGCTCTTTAATTCAAACACGCCTTTGTAAAAGCACCTAAAGAAACAGGACCTTGGGAAGAGGTGGGCTTCTGGTTCACCTGCGGCAGCCCAGCCTTTAATTCCAGCCTCTCTCAAGCCAGAACTATATTCTGCAAAGAGCCAATATACTCCTGGATGGTTTTTCCAGTAATAAATAATGTATTTCCCCCTACCCAGGCTACAGTTCGCAGGCTTTTATCTCCCTTGTTGCCATATGCTGTTCCGAGGATCCCTGCTAACCCCCTGACGTTTGCGTTTGTCCCCAGACTCATCGTACAGCAATATGTTGTGTGTCAGGAAATCTCACCTCTGCCTGCTCCAGCAGAGGATTAATGCACAGGGTACAGCTCTGCTGCTACCTCACTTCATCGGCCAGGAGCAAAGACGCATCCATCCAGGTTATAAAATATTTCTGTAACCTTGATTTAAAAACAAATAAGGCAAAGCTTGGCACCGCTTCAGTTCGGAGGCAAGGATCAGAGCTCCGGGCTCATCACTAACCTGTCAATTAGCTTGCCCTGCACGATGGCAGGTAAAAGGTCGATGCCGTCAATCTGTCTGTCACTCGGAGGCTGCAGACCCACCAGGGAGAGGCTGGTGGTGAAGAGATCCATCACGCTGCCCAGCTGACGACTGACCTGAAACACCAACAGAAACGCCTTTGCAAAAAGACCTTCAGTAAAAGCCATGCAGGAGGAGGCAGGTCTCCTCCAAAGCCAAAGTACTGCCTCCTGAAGCTCTCTTTTAAGAGCATCTCCCTTTACAGTGCTGCAGCCACCAGCGAACCTCAGGTCAGAATAATAAAGGGGATGATCGATACTGCTCCACTTCCATTTTCCTCTCTTTTCCTTCTCACTCCTCTCCATGTATCCAACTCTAAGGAGCATTTTTTTTTTGCACAGTCCAACCTCATTTAACAAATTCTGAGTCATTTGGGGATTGAAAAATCAGCACTTAAAGCAAGCAAGAAAAAAAGGTCCTTGATTTGTTCCCTCCCCAGGTCATCTCTGTATTCCAGAATATCCTCCGAGCGTGCACAGAAAGCACAGGGATAGATGGATAACAACAAAAAGAGCCTGATGACTTCATCTGCAAACCATTTCCAACAATTCAAGAACTGTAAAGTTGCGGTATTTTTAGTATATATTTTAATAAGGGAGAAGAACATCTGGTTTTGGTTCCAACGGAGATCCGCAAAGTGCTTTTTTTGTTTGTTTTTGCTGTTGTTCTTTTTTTTTCTTCTTTAATTGGAAGCCACACTTATCCCTCTGTCTTATTCGAGTCCTTTACTCTGAGTGGTGAGGAGCTGGAACAGCTGCCCAGAGAGGCTGTGGGTGCCCCGTCCATCCCTGGAGGTGTTCAAGGCCAGGCTGGATGGGGCTGTGGGCCTGGGCTGGTATGAAATGTGGAGGTTGGTGGCCCTGCCTGTGGCTGGGGGTTGGAGATTCCTGATCCTGGAGGTCCCTTCCAACCCAGGCCATTCTGTGACTCTAAAAACCTAACATTCCCTTCTGACTGATCCCTTCTGAAGCTTTGCTCCCATCCTCCTTGGGTAAGCTATAGTTAGCTGCTGTGGGATGTTTCATTAGCCAGCAGCACCCTACGCTGAAGCAGATAGACTCAAACCAAGAGCAAGCATGCTTTGCACCAGGATGCACCAGCACAAGATGTGATGTGAGAAGAGCCCTTCTTGCCATCTGACACAAGCTCACAGTGGTAACTTCAGAAGCACGCTGTGACCAAAACCCACGTCCTACCAGCAGCTTGCTGATGTCAGTGTGAACATCACAGTGCTGTCACTGTCAAAGTCTTTGTATCTCAGAATCCTCCTCCTTGTCCCAGCCAGACCCCCAGCCTGGAGGGCCATGCTGATTATCAAAAAAAGATGACAAACGATAGCATGGTGAATGAATACTTGCAAGATTTCGGTTCCCTTGCTACTGAGGAAAAAAAATAAAGGGAAAATGCTATTTCTCTTGGGATACTGGGAATGTGGCTAAGAAGCTGAGCTGAAGAAAGCGAACACTTCAAGGAAGAATTAGCAAGTTAAAAACACACCAGAAGAATTGAGAAAGCAACATGCAGAGGACTGATTACAAGTTTAACATTACAATACTGCATTACTTGATTACAGCAATTTCGAACTGTAATGGCTTTCATTCATCAAAAGGTGTTGGCAGGAACACGTAATATGAATGCTGGATGTAAGAAAGCTTTCTCACAACTCTTATGAAGCAAACAAGGTGCAAAGCTCTCTGCTCAAGAGGAAGCCCTGAGCACAGAAACCCTTGCCCAGGAAGGCGGTGCAATCAACTGGTCATGGGGAAAGCCTTGGGCATCAGCTGTGAAGCCTCGCTCATGGGCACTGGGATGCTCCCAGGACTGTCCCCTTGCTGAGGCTCCACTCTGGTCTTAGGTGTGCATGCAGAAAACATTGAAATACTAAAAAACAGCACGTAGAAAAAAAACCAACAACAACAACCCAAAAAGCATCAGCTCGCTCCTTCCAGAGCTGGGCAGATTCATGAGCCACTCTTGCTGGGAAAGCTTCTCTCCCTGAGGTCAAAGGGGATTACAAGAGCTCAGCATCTCAAGCAGAGATGCTCAGTCCCTTGTAGGCTCATCTGCCGGCTAATTTACCTCCAGCAAGCCTTAAGAGAGCTGTGGGGTCAGCAGAACAGCACGTGCAGAGCTCAGAGTCCCATCAGAGCAGATGTGGCACACGCCTGCTCCCTTCTCCTGCCACGCCAGGCAGGCAGAACGGCGTCCGAGGCTTTCTGTAACGAGGCCTTGCAATTCTACAGCAAATCCAGAAGTCACTTTCCTTGTTGTCGCTCCATCCCCTCACCTCTTGATAACAAGCAGCAAGAGGCAGCTGCTGACCCGAGCCTCGTGCCTCTAATATCACCTCATTTCTATATCGCATTGTGACAACCCTGTGGGGCCACCACAGCCTCCTTGTACACGCTCCTTATTAACCATAACCAGATGTAGATGACTCTCTTTAATCATCCAATTACGTTTCTGGTCTCAGACCACATTTTTCCATGAAGCAGAGAAAACTTCTTAAGGAAATTAAATGCCCGTGCCACAGCCACTTGGATTTATCTGTGCTCTGCAGCACCGTGTTGCAGAACAGGGGGGGGGGAGAAGAGGTTAATATTTATATAAAACTTTGAAGTATTTTCAGAGAAAAAGAAAAAAATTACCATTTTCTCCTGTCAACAGTGCTCTTTCATTCCAGTTGCCTTTCCCTTTTTTTAAAGGAAAGAAAAAGAAAAATCCAGAGAGGGCAACAGCCCAGAGAAAATAAATAATATATAAGAAAGAGTGAGATCAGATAGTGCTGGTATCAGCGAGGAACAGCCGGTATTACGCACGTAAGAACGGATTTTTCCCCCCTTCTTCCTCCCCCTCCTTTTTAATAAACTCTCAGTATACACAGAACATCTTTAAGAAAATGAAATCCTTTTGCTGTGGGCCACGTCGCTGGAAGAAATAGTCACCACTGCTGTTATCAGTGCTTTCAAGCTTTAACTCTGAATCAAAGGCGACAATTAATAAAGTCGCCCCCGCCAGGAATGGAAAGGAGGAAAGCTAAATATTTGAAACTGGGTGAACAAATGTCAGGGTGTTTTTAAATAAAATCCTTTTACAGTTATCACAGCGAGCAGACCTGATATCCCTGTCTAATTCAATTTCAATTTGCGCCCCATGGGAGATAGCGAAGAAAAGGTTGCAATGCTGTCTTTGGGTTGATATGTTCTTTTCTCCTTCAGGAAGCAGGCACGAGAGAGGAAGGGGAGGAGGGCGAGGGAAGAGAGGAGGAGGAGGATTCAAATACCAACAGAATACGATTCTTTTTCTTTCTTTTTTTTCCATCTGGATCCTTCCAGAAGGCAGATGTGATGCAGGGAATGCTGAAACGCTGATCTGTTGTGAATTCACCTGGAAAACAGCGCCGAGGAAGGAAGTGCAGAAAGGCTGCTTTCCTGTGAATAAATATGCCTGACGGGGGACCTGAGCGACTGAATGTTGATGCCAAGAGCAACACAGACTCCCAAGGCACCCCTCTCCCCAAAATAACTGCGAATCAGCCAACCGCGCCAAGCGCCCAGCCCCTATCGATGTCCTGTCAAGAGCCACCAATCCTGCCACCCAACTGCTTTTGTGTATGTAAAAAGGTGCTCCTTCTTTTAAACAAGCTGCGCCCTTTAACAGAAACGGAACAAAACACGGATATCAATAAGATGATGAAGAGACTGCCAGAGTCCATCAGCGGGATGAGCCTTGCAGCCAATAGCTGGACTGCACAGGCCAGAGGCACACGTCTGCTTTTGCTGGCTGCAGCTGTGCCAACTGAGATGGCTGCTGGCCCAAAGCCTGCTCTGCAAAACCTCCGTGGCTGGAACAGAGCAATCCCAGCACAGGACGGAGGAGCGGGCCCTCCGGCACCCCTGGGAAGCCCTTTGCTTCCACCCTGGTTCAGGGCACCCAAGCCTTTGTTTCCTTCAACTCATTCAAAAAGAGAGTGCAGTGAGACACTTGGAAGCAGTCTTTCCATGTTTTACACGGACTACACAAGACTCAGACAGGTTTCAACTCACAGTCAAGATGATGTTGAAGCTGCAGTCTCCGTAAGACATTGAAAAGAAGCCAAAAGCATACTAGTAAACACGTGTCTCTTCACTTGCTATGTCCAAAGAGGCCATTATGAAACTGGAACTACAGGCACTCTACATGCTTGCACAGAGTAAGCCGTATCTCACAGAAGCAATGCCAAACCTCTCACCTGCAGTTAGTGCTCCTGTGGGTATCACTGCTGGAGCCTCGATGGCAAGAATGCAAGCAGAAAAGACATGTAAGTAGCTGTCACATACTTACTTATCGGTAGCAGCATCATATTGGGGTTCAGCTCAAAGCAAAGCAACGCATCCTGAGCACACTGTTCAGAACAGGCTTCTCAGGGTGCCCAAGTGAAGCGTAACACCTGCAAGCACAGGCATCTGGCCCACAGCCCCAGAATGGAGCCCAGCATAAGGAGAATTTGGATTTAAGCACACGCTTAAGTGCCAAGGATGACACCAGCAGTGGTGGAGGAGGGGGTTCCTGGGCACACTTAAGCACACCCTCCAGCTTGCTGAGCACACACGTGCTCATCGCAGTACATCGGCCAGTCCACCCATGTGTGCAGACACATCAACCCTGCACTGAAATGGCTGCTCACAGGAATTCACACAGCTTCAGCTGCAACCTCAGGCAGGAAGCCACGCATCACACCAGGCTACTGAGGCTGCTTCTTACCACAGAAAGCTACCCCACATACACAGTACCGCCACTGCGAGCGTGGAACCAGCACGTCACGCTCACAGAACGAACAGGCCTCCAGATTCCTCTGCTTGTGTTCCTAATTATCATTGGAGTTACTACAATGGAAAGAATTTTTAAACTCAGTATTTACTTGTTCCCATTTAGAATGCATGTTTACTTTTAGCACATTATTCAGTTTGGACACGGAAAACAAAACAGTCGGCTTCGGTCTCATGTTCTCCTATGCCAGCCCCAGGCTGTTGTACTTGGCTTGGAAAGGCTTTATGGAAATGTTTAAATTCAAACAAAAAGACTGTTTTCATTTCAAATTAAAATAATAACAATAAAACATCCCAAGTAGGCTTTGTGAATTCCTTCAAAATGATGAAACCAAGCGACCCAGCTGCCCTCAGCTGCGGATCTAAGATATCTGATGGCATCCTCCTCAATGAAAACAGTGAACTATCATTATCCTGACTCAATTAAGCCACTCAAAAGGAATGCAACTTCGAAAAATAAATGTTTTATTTATGAATAGTTTGCAGTTTTAAGCTCAGTGCCCAGTTAATGAAGTATCAGTTTCTTCAGGGACGAGAGATGCTCACAGAGGGGAGGGAATCTGTATTATTTACTAAGAACCCTGCCTGCAGAAGAATTGATTGCATCTTTCTTTAATGAGAACTGGGACAAGAGAGGCTGGCAGTGTCACCAGAGGATTATTGTGAAGTGATGCTATCTGAATTTGTGTACAGGCAGATAGGAGCAATATTCTGCTATCTAGACCTCCCTGAGTGCAACTTTCATCACACACCAAAGCAGGAACTGCAAGAGTCAAACCACTTGATGCTTTGAAGTGCAGAGGGTGTGCATAGGCAGCACACTCCTGCTCTAGACTGGGACGCACAAGTGTGTGTTTATACTTCAACTTGCTCCAACAAGTAACCCACTAAAATTACCGTGGTCCAAAAGAGTAAAGGGTTTGAATATGAAGACAAGAAGGCCGGAACACGTGGTGCTTCCCAGAAGTGCTGATCACAGACACAGCAGCTGCAAATTTGCAATAATGAACAGGAATGGCACTGCAGAAGCAGCCACCGGCTCCTTATTTAGACAAGTGTCAGGACTGAAGTGCTGCAAGTCTGATCCAAAGCCCATTCCATTCACTTCAGCCCACTCAAAACTGACCAGAGCTGCTAAGAGATACTCACGCCTCCTGCAGGTATGTGTCCAGGCCACCAAGCAATAGCTGGCTCTCTCATGCCGCCTTCAAAGGTGGTTTGTTTGCCACAGAGAAAAGGACCATTGCTTCCTCCTAGAGAAAGAAACAAAGTCACAAACCCCCCGAAATGCCAATATCATACAACAAAGGGACCTTGTTAGGAAATCTGTAGGCTACTTTCAAACAAATGTCCATTTCTGCACAAATCCTCCTTCAAATAATACGTCCAGAGTCGATTTGGTTGTTGCTTTCTTTAAATCCCTTTCTGACGAATTTTAGGAGCATCATTTCAGTACGGGGAGAAACAGCTAAAGGCTGCTTGCAATCTACTGAACAAAGAATAAACAACACAGCAAAGACTTTGAGGCATTTTCCTTCCCTGGAGGGATGTTAAACTGTTGATTGCAACTGAAAGAAATCTAACACCTTCACAAGAAAGAGTGTTCTCCTCATAACCTTTCACAGCACCAGAGCAGTAGTAGATGCAGATATGAGAGCAGAAAAGGTAATCATACATTCCCTGCATGTTCTCCCTCAGAGATAGCAAGTGACCTGCAGGAATGCCTGGGTTTTTAACCCAGCCTTGCAGCAGAGCTTACTGAAGAACAAACAGGCTGATTCCAGGTCACACAAAGTCAAACACAGCGGCTCAGCTGACATCAGAGCTCAGGATACTCCCTGCTCTGTGGTCTAATAACCACGAGACAGTTTGCCTCCAAATAGAAGAGAGTGGGTTATAAAATCAATTTGCAATGACTCCGGGAGAAACAATCATTTAAACAAAGGAAAACAAAAATAGCTTTTCTCCCTGATATTCTTCAAGAGAGTTGAAGAAGAAGGGGCTCCTGAACTCTGCAATTACTTAGATGCACAAATAAACACCTGGCAGATGGAGAATAAAAACCCTGCTAAGTTATTGTGCTTGGGCCTAAATCAATCAAAGAATACTCAACCTCTGTCAGTGCAAAGTGGAGCTGCATACAGGTGACCAACCACACTGGGTTCAGCAACGATTCCACCTAGCCAAGGATTCCTCCTCCAACAGTCCCCAGAAGGAAGGAATGTGAGCAGAACTCACTCTAAATGTGAGCACTATGAACTCTGAGGCTCCACCTCATTGCACAGAGGGCAAGGGAAACTCCCAGGTACTGGTCTCTCTTCCCCCTCAGACACGGAGATCTAAGCCGTGAGTTCATGACCCCAGTCCAGCTTTGTTAATTTGAGGCTCACCTTGTTTAGGAGCTGAAATGAGAGCAGCCCCGTTATCAGAGGTGAAAAACACAAAAGTGTTCTCACTGATGCCCAGCTTCTGAAGATGCTTTAGGATTTTTCCAACGCTATCATCAATTTCCCGCACAGCATCCCCATATCTGAAGCAAAAATAGATGCAAAACATTAAGGACAGCAAAAGAAGAAAAGACTCACGCAGCATAATACACTGAAAAAAGCCACAGTGCTTTTAGTGAACGCAGTTTAAACCTGTGCTGTGAAAAGAAACACTTCCCTTATGCAGCAGGTACTGTAATAAAAGCTTTATCAGTGTCACTGCAAAGCCTGTGCCTCATACCTGCCCACAGCAGCTTCTCTTGGATATTAAATATGAGTCAGAATTTGCTCAGCTCTGAGCCGCTGCTGGACAGAGACTAGAACTGATAAACGTTTAGCCATCGAGGCTCTCAGACACAGGCAATATCCCTTTGCCATAGTCTTAAAGCTAACAATTCCATTTTGCTTACGGATATTAGTTTGAAATTGCACCCTGAGAAGCGAGGCTCGTTGTGGCTGCAGAGCTGCTCTTGCTTCCTGTAAACTGTGTGTTCCAAGCACGCTTTTCTTTACTTGCTGTTCTGATTTATAAGCATTTAAAACAGACACCAATCATACAAAAGCCTTCCAGAAATCGTAATGCCACATACAGCACTTCATTACTCACACAACTGGCAAAGGAGCTTAGGCTTCCCACCCCCATTTCAGTCTGTGATCTTCATTTACTATTATAGCAAAAATACTAAAGAACAACCCAAGCAAAATCTTCACTAACTAACAAATGCTAAAGTACATAAGCACATCTTTTGAGTAACTATCCATGTACTTGGATACAAGTACACAGAGAGCACTGATGCACTGGAACAGGTTGCCCAAGGAGGCTGTGGATGCCCCATCCCTGGAGGCATTCAAGGCCAGGCTGGATGTGGCTCTGGGCAGCCTGGACTGATGGTTGGCGACACTGCACAAAGCAGGGGGTTGGGACCAGATGATCATTGTGGTCCTTCTCAACCCAGGCTACTCTATGATTATGATTCTCTGATCTAATGAACATCACTGAGGCTTTACATTTCCTCAGCATGAGGTATGAATTAAAAAAAAATGAAATAAAGAAAAGAACACACAGAAATAAAACTCACCGTCCTCTCTGACTGGAGCCCAGGAAATGTTTGGAAGCATAAACAGGAGCATGGGTAGCATCGATTGCCCAGTATAAAAAGAAGGGCTGCTGGCTGGCCTGCTGCTTGCTAATGAAATCGAGAGCTTCCTGTAAACAGCAATCAAAATGAATGTAACAGAATCACCCTCTGCCATCCAGGTCTCCTCAAAAAGAAAAGCACCATAAGGTCACTGTGGGTTAGAAACCAGCACTGAAATAAGCAGTACCTGGAGGTAGATCTGAGTCAAGTTGGCTTCACCCGTCTTCAGATCAATTTTGAAGTCTTCATAGTATCTATAAAGAACCAGAGAGAAATAAAAGGATATATCTGAAGGAACATGCAACGCAAAAAGCCTCCCGTGCCATCAGTTACACAGCAGGTGACTGCTGGTGGAATCCTCAGTCAGGTAACCAAGCAATTCTCTTCAGATATTAAAAGCAGCATCATCACATTTCTAGTTATGGTAGAAAGCAGTGAAACGACCAGATTCTAACTAATGACAGCTGCAAGATTTGGACAAACCCGAGCCACTGATGGCTCACTGCGAGCTATGAGAATAGAGGTAGCACACATAATAAGCTTATGGCACTGCTCCTCCAGTCGAGAGCTGCTGGATGAGAGTGGTATTTTTAGAAGTAGTCCAAAACATTCAGTGAGGCAGAGCAGCCCTGGAATCACAGCGTGGGCTGCTCCAAACATGTCGGCCTTGACGTATCTCCAGACAGCAACGAAGCAAAGAAGGGCAGGTGGCAGTCCTCGTGAGAATAACAGCAAGTGGAAAGAGATGACACCGGGCACAAAAGCAAACAGTAAGAATGGTACGGACTGCACACTTGTGCAAACAGAGAAGAGGTTACTACAAAGCAAGGAGAGGAGGAAGAAAGCAGCCTTTCAGTACTGAGTGGAAGCAGTTTCCAAGAGAAGCAGCGGAATGAAATCATCACAGGAAGCCTTCGGGTGCAACAGGATAAGCAAACATCTCTGGGAGGTGCTGAGGAGCAGCCACGACCCACAGATGGTCTGCATGCAACCTGCAGGTTGGCCTCAGGCTGTAATTAATCCTCACAATAAAGCACATAACTTCATATTCCATGAGCTTGAGTCTTAAGTTTAGACAGTAAGGGGGAGCTGAGGGAGACAGGACTCCTGCAAGTAGTTCAGGAGTTTGGAGTGAGCTTCAGGTGTCGACTACCATGCCAAGGCTGTGGGAAGCACTGGTGCTGCAGGAGCAGCTCTTCTGAGATGTGAAATTCACAGGGCTCCTGGCAGTTAATCCATACCTTACTCCTATCTGCCCTGTGCACCTCCCCACGAGGCCTTCCCTCTCTCTGCCTTAACTCCAATGGAAATCACTATCCACAGCTTGGATATTGGCCAACCTCAGACTTGCTCGTGGACGTTAAGCCAGCAGCTCTTCAAATTAAAGACCTGAGCACAGTCTTCCATCCAGAAAGATGGACAGCAAGAAAAGAAAGACCATTCCACATCTGTTTTCTTCTATAATAACTGCTGCAGATGGTCACTGCTGAGCACAGTGGGCTAAACCAGCCTCAGGCTGGGCTCTGATCAGCTGCTCATACGTGTCACCAACTTTTACAAGTCTCTTTTCTGCATTAGCGTACAGCTGAGCTGCAGAGCAAACAGGCCTTCAGCACTAAGCATCTCAGAACGCAGCTGAAGCAGGATATTCCTGATGCCTGACAGGCTGTAAGAGCCCTCCACGCAGGGTGAAGTACCTGCACATCGCTGCCCATCCAACCAGACCTGAAACTCTGCCTGAATCTGAGGCAGCTTCTGGTTCTGCCAACCCCTTTCCACAGGTGCTGGTTTGCTATGCTAGCTCGTCTTCAGCACACACACATCAGCAGGGAGAGCAAGGAAAAGAACATTCCCAGCAACTAGGTAATGTTCTCGAAAGCAACTGGCAGGCAAATAGCTGAATTACCTGCCAATCATCTCCCAGTCCCTGTACACAGGGATATTTGGGAGTGCTCTGTTATCATAAGGTCCAAAATGGCAGTTTGGGGATCCAAACCATTCATCAAAACCATGTTTCAGGGGGTGGAACTGGGGCCTGTGACCCAGATGCCTAGGAACAAAAGAAACAGATGAGTTAAAATTCTGCTGCACTGAAGCAAACTATAATCTCATCAGAATGGTATGCAAGAAAACAATCTTTGCCTCAGAAGAAAAACTTCAAGCATTTCAATCAAAGAAACAACTGCAGAGCACTGTCCTGATCCTTCTTGTCGCAGATGGATCCACGCAGAGTTATTCCAGTGCTTACACACATCCCATTTCAGCCTACTGTCCAGCCTGCTTTCCTTTATTGCCTTCTGTTGGCGCCTTCTCTCACGCTGTCCTGATGACCTGCACTGATGATCTGCGCTGCCCAAAGCCACCTCGATGTTTTGCTTAAGGATTCTGATCTATCACAAGTCTCTTCTATACCACCGAGCTATAAAAAAGCCAGGACAAAGCCCTTACACGTACCATCACATCTGCACTCCTTTCATGGAGCCTTTATTTTGCCAAAATGGTACAGAGAGACCTGAATGTAAATGAGAACAAGTTCTTGATGTGCACAAGTGAACATAAAGCCTATTTAGCTACCACTGATGACAGCTGCATTCTACTACTCTGCTTGAAAACTCTCCATCCTTAACCTTAAGCTAAAGCTCCTTTCTAATCTCCTGCTTCTTGACTGCAATTTCTCTATCTCAAAGATAAAGAATGCCCATCCTCTCCCAATCTCTGAAGGAGATCTCTGTACCTAAATGTTTATTTAATCATTCCAGCTTCTACTCACAAGCCTGCATCTGCAACCTGTCCGTTTTGTGCCATCATTCTCTGCACACTTTCTGAACATAAGGGACATAAAATGCATTACCTGGAATAAAGTGATCCACAGCGTCATTTTGAGCTATTCCAAAATGAGTTGCAGCATAAAATAATCATCATTCCAGCTATGATAGTATCTCAGTGATGTAACTAAAACTGCAAGCCTCCAACACAGGACTCCCCCCTTTCCTCCTCTATAGTTGAGGGAGGGAAGGTTTAGGTTGGATGACAGGGGGAAGTTCTTTACTATGAGAGTGGTGAGGTGCTGGAACAGCTGCCCAGAGAGGCTGTGGGTGCCCCGTCCATCCCTGGAGGTGCTCAAGGCCAGGCTGGATGGGGCAGCCTGGGCTGGTATGAAAAGTGGAGGTTGGTGGACCTGCCTGGCAGGGGGCTGGAGATTCCTGATCCTGGAGGTCCCTTCCAACCCCGGCCATTCTGTGATACATAAGTGCTACAAAGCTACTCCTGGGGAACAACAGGTGACGTGAGGAAACATCTAGCTCTAAGAGAGACCCAAGGGAACTTAGAAAGGAAAAGAAGAGACATGAAGGAGGCATAAAATAACCACGGAGCTGCAGAAGGCAGACTGTCCTCCCCCTTTCACATCACACACACAAAAAAAGAGGATAAAAAAGAGGATATTTAATGAAATGCAACAAATCCTGAAGTGCTGATGGAAAATACTTGACTTGCAAACACACAATTAAACTGTGGAACTCACTGTTACCCTGAGAAGTTTTTAAAAGGGATGTTGAAAGGATATAAAAGCTGCTGGAAAACTTCAAAACCTCTGCAAGCCCTGAAATCCTACGGGGACTATCATGAAAGTCCAACTGAGCTCCTGCATCACACCTCCTTTTTCCCTTCCAAACACCCTGCTACGAAGCAGCTGATGTTCACAAATGCCAGAGTGCTGCTGCACGGTCTCATTCCCAATCCCTTCCAGTACAACAGCTCCTGGACCCCTAATGATAGCGCTCTGCACGTTGGTATTTAGCCTGCTTCATGCTAACAGCTGCAGGTCCTTCCAGATTTGCTGCTTTCCAAATAACTGCCTGGAACCAATCTGTATCTGCATTGTCTCTTTCTTTTCCCTGGGTGTATGAATTTGCATTTATCAGCACTGAGCTGCATCTTATTGCACTCAGCCCACTGAGCCGATTCTTCGTGGCCACTCTGCTGCCTGGATTCGTGATGATAAATAATTCACTGTCTTTGGTTAGTTTGCTTTCTCTCCTGTTTCAGCAGTACTGGTGAATCCAACTGCAATCCAATCTCACACTTCTCTAACTTGTTAGCAATGACTTTCCTATTTCCCATTACTTTCCTAAGAAGCATCCCCCCCCCTCGTCTTCAGCACACACACATCAGCAGGGAGAGCAAGGAAAAGAACATTCCCAGCAACTAGGTAATGTTCTCGAAAGCAACTGGCAGGCAAATAGCTGAATTACCTGCCAATCATCTCCCAGTCCCTGTACACAGGGATATTTGGGAGTGCTCTGTTATCATAAGGTCCAAAATGGCAGTTTGGGGATCCAAACCATTCATCAAAACCATGTTTCAGGGGGTGGAACTGGGGCCTGTGACCCAGATGCCTAGGAACAAAAGAAACAGATGAGTTAAAATTCTGCTGCACTGAAGCAAACTATAATCTCATCAGAATGGTATGCAAGANCAGTTCTGAAGCTGCTGTTTATACATCTATTTATTACAGCACTGCTCCAAATTGTGATCAGAGATCCCCAGGCCCTGTGGGATTCCATTAGAGCCTACAACCTACAAATCTGAACGTTACAAACACACCAGTTTCGACTCTCACACCAGTAACCCCACCGCCTGTGTTTGAACACGACACCTTACAGGCTTTTCCTTCCCAGTTCTTCACAGACACTGCAAAACATCTGCAAAGATTTTGCTGTACTCCCCTGAAAGTCAACAAAGCCAAAGCACAACGTGCAGAGAGCACTGGATCAGCTCTCTGGCTCTTTTAGAACACCTGGTAGTATCAGCTACCCTGGCCAAGTCCCTCCCCACCCACCCTCATCTCCTATGCTAAGTGAACAGGCTTCAGCGTGGCTCCGCTTTCAATCCACTCATCTTCAGGCATCTGTATCTCTATTTCTGTACCACACACTTCTCCCCTCCCCGGCCTCCCAAAAAAGCTTGCACAACTCGGTCTCTTAAAAAAAAGAGCAACTTATAGCAGGGGACAAAGATAAAAAGCACGTAGGAGCTGAAGGCAAGCTCCAACAGAACGCCTTGGCACTTCCTGATGTAATTAGGTAGCGTGGTACGTGGATGAAAGCACAGAGAGCTGCAGGGTTTATACACACGTACAGATGTGTGTGTACTTGTAATGCTAACACTCAATTCAGAAATTGATCACAGCAGGAGCAAAGATCCACCACAGGTTTGGAAAGGCAGCCTGTTCTGAAGCTCAGATGTCTTTCTCCTCCAGTTCAGGCTGCCCTGCTGCTCCCCCCATGATACACACACACACACACACGTCTCAAAGGAAGAGCTCTTAAAAAGTTTACCATTTGCCAATGATCTTATTGGTGTAGCCAGCTTTCTTCAGCAGCTCTGGAAGCAGTATTTCAGAATCTTGAATTCCTCCTACTATATCCTGTGGTGTGTATGCTGTGCAAAGCAAACACAAAGCATACCGACTCTTACAATGATGACAGCAAACAGCTCACGGCCACCCATCATTAGCAGTATTATTACTGGATCAGAAAGAGCAGTTAGTTTGAAGTTCCAGCACTATCACTCTTTGGGAGTCTTCCCAGAGCAAGAGATGAAGGGAGCAAGTTGATTTAGCAAATAATGTGCCTCAAGTAAAGAGAGAGCTCCTCTTGTTTCTATACCACTCTAATAAAAAGACAAGGGGGGCTGCCACTGCAGAAGGAAGGCAAAAGGGAAAGGAAAGGGGCAGAAGGGTGTGAGGATCATACAGAAAACAAATCACAGAATCACAGAATCACTAAGGTTGGAAAAGACCTATAAGATCATCCAGTCCAACCATCCACCCATGCTTCAGGTGTCCAACAGAGCTGCCTTTACTTCTGCAAACCTGCTTTATGTCTCCTAAAATGAAGGCGTTTCTCTTCCTAAATCAAAGGATTGATCAATTGACTCGGGCCACAAGAGCTGGAGGAAATGGCATTTCCCTCTGTGGCCCTTGAGCGTACAGGGAGTGACTCTGGTGAGGATGGAGGTTGGGAGCACGCTTGCTGATACAGCATGAATCAATACGTAGCTGCTGCCCATTGGCCTCACACAGCATCTGTGACTCTGGCACCAAAATCAGCCCACAGACATCACACATGGGTAGCCTCTCCTGGAGGCAGCACGGGCACAGCAGGGCTATAAAATGGCCCCTTCTGAAAGAGTCAGAAGAGCCACATCGACTGCAAGGCTAAGCAGCCTGTACTTTGCTCTGGGTGTTAACACACACCCCATGTGCCTCTGCCTAACCAGACACCAATTGCACTGCCCAGAGGAAACACTTCTCAGCCAGCAGAAGCAAATGGATCAACCAGCCTTGTTTATGCCTGCTCACAGGAGGTTTTCTGCTTGATGAGGAGGAAACCATAAATTTCACACTTATTAACATGGTAATCAATTTGTGTCACCCTGGAAGACCCTTAAGAGAAGATAACCGTGGCAAGCCTTTGTGCAAAGCAAAACCTCCTGCAAAGCAGAGGAAGGACTTGGAAGAGGAAGCAGGAATGGAGCCGTACCGTTTCTGCCATGTGCATTTGTTGTGTAGAAACCATTCCTGACCGGGAGGCGGCCCGTCAGCAGCGCTGCCCGTGCTGCAGAAACAAACAGGAATCATTTATCCTACCTGCATCTCAGCTTACAGTCAGCATCACCGTGCTCAGGCTGAGGACAGCACGGTGACTGAAGCACAGTGAGGTCCAGACACAGCCAGCTATGTGGGCCAGCCACATTCAGAGCAGGCAGCAATGCCCTTCTCAGTGAGCCATGGAGACAGCCACGTTCTCATACGACACATTAGAGTTGTTCCAGGATAAGCTTGATTCAAACGTGACCCCCCTATTAAATTAGTTTACCCGCTGCTGAAAAGCAATTAATTCCAACAGTAAGCACAGTAGCCCTCCTATCTCAGCAATTATAAAATACCTGGCATGGGTATTTAAGAGGAAATCCTACCACAAACTCAGCTTAAGGCCAAGCCTGAACGAAAGTCACACAACAGTGAACTAAAAGAAGCTGCCCAGCTTTGGCAATAAAAGGCAGGACCTGACTGCAGGAAACACTAAAAAAGATGTTTAAGCACGTGCTGAAGTACCACTGGGCTTAGTGGTGCATCCTGAGTGCCTCTTCTGAGCAAGGACAGCCATGAGCACATTGACAAATGACTGCCTAAAAGAAAATCCAAGCAGAGAGGCCCCGTTCCTCATCTCTGTTTCAGTTCTTGACTGCTGGTAAAGCTGGGGGGGCACATGGAAAACAAGCAGGATTGTAAATAAATAACCTTTCTCACTCAGACTCGAGTGTTTCTCTCCTGCCTCTTCCCCAATACCCTTGCTGGACATCAGGGTCAACAAGTAGATACAACATGCTGCCATTCCCTGCACCAAAGCCAATGGGATCAGACAAACCACACACTTTTTCTGTTCAGCAACAATTTAGATACTGCTTTGTCTGCCTGCCCCAAAATAAGAAGAAAAACGAGGCTAGGATACTAACCCAGAGTACTATGTGAAGTCCTTTAGCTGCACCCATTTGATCACTAAGTACTGCTTTGAAACAACTTAAGACTGTAGGTTTTGCAGTCAAAATGTAAATGAAAAGGAAGTGACAGACAAGAGCAAAGCACCAAACCCAAACCCTGCCCCGAGGGCGATCACTGCTTTGGTTGCTCGCTCGTGTCAGATGCTGGCACACATCCCAGCCTCAGAAGGTGGCGTTCTTATGTGCTGTTTAAAGCTCAGGTTTACTTACATGGAGAACAGAGGGGGCTGGCAGCATAAAAATCCAGGAGAAGCATCCCTTCCGAGGCCATCTGGTCTAGGTTAGGAGTTTCCTTAGAAGGCTCTCCAAAAGCTCCCAAATCACCCCAACCCATCTGCAAGAAGAACACACCACAGGACGTGAAAGTACTTCTGCTCTGCCACAAATGACAATGCTCCTGGGCTCACATAAAGCTTTTATTTTTATCCCTTCCTTTCCAAACCTTTATAGAGCTCATCTCCCTGCTCAGGGAGCCACGATTAAACTGATCCTCCCCAGCCCTGTGAGGCTGGGAACTACCACAGGTTTTGCTGCAGATGAGAAAGTGAGGCACACACGAGGTGAAACGACTTGCTTGTGCTCAGGTGGACATCAAAACAGTTGGAGCAGAATGAGGTTAAGAGCCCCAGTGTCTCCACTCTCACTCAAGAGGCTGAAGACTGGCAAGCACACACATAGCAGGGAGGACATCACAAAGCATACACTCAGTGGTGTCGTACAGCTGCAAGTCAAGCTGTCCAGCCCTCAGCTGAGCGTCTTTGAGCCCTGCACCCCCTCAGTCTGCCCCATCCACGCACACACAACCATTAACGCAGAGAAAAGGGCTGAGCTCAAAAGCAGCGCTGCAGGAAAACGTTGGTTTTAAAAGCAGGCTCTGGAGAGAAACCTGCCAGGGGCATCGTATGTCACCCTGCCTATTTGCAACGGGGTTTGGGTCTGTGCCTCCCTCCCAGCACAGTGGGGCTGCTCAGTGCCCATCCAGGAGAGCCGCAGAATTACCGTCACGCTGCCTGCGTTCACTGCTGAAAACTATTACTGGTAATAACACAAATAAAAGCGAGCGACTTCAAACAGAAGGTTCTAGAAGGGAACAACTTAATGAGCAATTAGGCGCCGTGGTTGCTAGAGATTATATTGTGCTTTAAAAAAGGCAATAGCTTTCTCTAATACAGATGCGTATCAGGTGAGCAGCTAATACAGAGGATGTGATGCATCTCATCCTCAGGAAGCCATCTGTCTGGTCCCATCTGAGAGGCTCCCATTTGCACTGCAGCAGTGTGGTTTGGGGAAGGGAAGCATTGCAGAGCAGGCTGCTGAACTTTCAGTGAAGAGCGATTAAAAGGCACCAGCAAACAGCAGGATGTGGCACTCAGCTCCTCAGTATCGTCAGGAAAGAAAGAAGGGAATGCTGAGTTGCTGTCATTCACACACAGTGACACAGAAGTAGCCAAAGGATCACAGGAAAAAGACCAAGGAGATGCATTTCTAATGAACAGCACGTGAATAAATAAGCAGGTCGCAGAAGCTCTGGTCAGGATCTGTGCCTCGCTGTGTGCCTCACTGTGTGCCTCACTGTGCCTTCTGCTGGACCAACACTTCCACAGTGGGAGCATCGCTGTCCCACACAGCTTCCATCTCAATCACTACAAATGTCTGATAGGGGGGAAATAATCCTGAATGGGAAATTAAGATGGGCTCAACAGGCCGTTAAAAGAAGTAATTATTTCATCCGAGAGCATGGAAACACTACGAGAACAGCAGCAAGACAGGCGGGTTGAAGTGGGAGAAGGAAGGCCAGCAGGCTTTGAGTCACATACCCACCCTCAGCAGCTGCCTGAGGAGCTGAGGACAGCACACAATGCGCTTCTACTCCAACTACATCTGAAGGATGACAGGAAAACAAGAGGAGAAGCAAAGCAGGAAGATGGCAGCAACTCAAGCCTGTGCTGAAAACGAATCACAGAATGGCCTGGGTTGGAAGGGACCTCCAGGATCACGAAGCTCCAACCCCCCTGCCGCATGCAGGGCCACCAACCTCCATATCTAACACTAGACCAGGCTGCCCAGGGCCCAATCCAACCTGATCTTGAACACCTCCAGGGATGGGGCATCCACAGCCTCTCTGGGCAGCCCAATGCACTTCTGTATCTGTGATTTAATTAACCTGGGATCATACCTGCTGTTTAACGACCTGAGTTTTCTCTCTATTCAGCTCTTCAGTAGGAACATTTGGGTTTCTAAAACATTCCCTGCAAGGTATCAGAGTTTGTCCATATTTGAGGCTGCGCCTTACTCAGTGCTGCTTGCCTCTGCATGCATCTCTGGTATCGGAAGGTACTGACACAATTAATTTTGTAGGTTAGAAAGCCAAGCCTTAACTTAGCAGTGATTCCATCAATGCTGGGAGAAAACAAAACCATCCCACCTTCCAACACTCACCAGCTGGTGAATGCACTCTTCTGCCAAGGACAGCGGAGTTAATCGCTTAGTCATTATGAGCAAGCTGATAAGGTGACTACAATTCTAGAGTGGTGGGCAGTATGTGTGTAAGCACCACTTCCAAAATGCCTACATCCAGGCTAGACTTTATAGACCTGAGAAGTCTCATTTGTTTTCAGCAGGAAATCCACAAACAAGGAACCAAAAGAGGCTTGCATGGACACCTTCAAATCATCTCTGCTTTTACATAAAACCTCAAAAGGACTTGAATCAGAGAATCACAGAATCCTAGAATGGCCTGGGTTGAAAAGGACCACAATGCTCACCAGTTCCAACCCCCTGCTGTGTGCAGGGTCGCCAACCAGCAGCCCAGGCTGCCCAGAGCCACATCCAGCCTGGCCTTGAATGCCTCCAGGGATGGGGCATCCACAGCCTCCTTGGGCAACCTGTTCCAGTGCCTCACCACCCTCTGTGTGGAAAACCTCCTCCTGATATCCAACCTAAACCTCCCCTGTCTCACTTTAAAACCATTCCCCCTTATCCTATCAAGGACTATTTTCCTTGAGAAAGAAATCAACTCCCTGTGAGTCACTGTGAGAGCTCTCACAGTAAGTAGTCACAGACTTCATTCAAACTTTTCCAGACCATCATGCCAACCCACAAGCAGTGCCTGAATCACTGAGCCCAAGTCCTCTGACCCTGAGTCATGACACAGACCCTATCCACGTGCTGTCCCACACGCGCTGCTCAAGTGACAAAGGGAATGGATGCAGCAAACTGCTGAACCAGGAGGTTCACCTGGGACCGTATGCAGACCTGGATACAACACGACCTCATTGGGGTCACACACACTGGGGAGAGAACTGCTCTGAAGCAGTGGTCAGACAGAACATCAGGAACCAAATACATCATAAAGTCATTAAAGTTGGAAAAGATTGCTAAGATCATCCAGTCCAACCCCAACCCACCTCCATGCCCACTAAACGTGCCAGGTGCTCTCAAAACACAAATCTCACCAGTCCCACCCACAACACTTTATAAATGCCTGAAGAGAACATCCAGAACGAGCCAGCAGCAGGGAAAGGGAGCCAACCTGCTGAACCTGTTCAAACAACCCAACCGTGTACTCCACAGGATACACACAAGCAAGGAGGGGGTCAGGCCACAGCCCTGCTGAGCTCCTGAGCGTCCCAGACTAACTCCCCAGAGACCAGAGGGCTTCTGAGGGCCCCAACCTCCACCAACCGAGGGGCAGAGCCTGCCCAGCAGAGCCCTGCTCACCCTGCAGCCCTCCAGCACCCCAAGCCCTCCTGAAGCACCTCTCTAAGGACGAGCACCAGTCTTCCTGGTGGCCCTTGTCCCCTCCCACCCCCTCAGTGCCGCCCCCCACAGCGCCATGGGCCCTCTGCCCAGCCCAGGCCCACAGTAGGCCCCTGCTGGGTGACACCAGCCTCCACTCTGGGGGTGGGACATATGGAACTTCCCCAAGGCCCAGGTGCCCCCCGAGTGCCCCCTCCCAGGCGCTGGGGCCCGCACTCACGTCGTCCATTAGCAGCAGAACCACGTTGGGCGACGCGGCGCAGCCCAGGGCCCAGCACAGCCACAGGGGCACCAGCACCGCTCTCGCCATGGCAACCGCCGCCCTGCGCGCCAGCCGCGCGCCACGTGATCGTGTCACGTGACCACCACCCCCGGCACGTGACACGGGCGGAGAGGAGGCGGGGACAAGATGGCGGTGTGCATCGCCGTGATCGCTAAGGAGGTGCGGGCGAGGTCGCGGCGGCCTGTGGGGTCCCCTGGGGGGTTAGAGGGGAACAAGGTGTGGGTGGAGGGGCGTGCGCAGGGCTGGGACTCAGGCCGGCGTTGTGAGCCAGGAGCAAGGGTGATAGGGCCGGGCAGAGAGACAGAGAGGGGGGGAGCGCGGGTGGGGGGGTCAGGCCCGGGGGGAGTACTCTGGAGGGAGATGGGCACACACCTGCTGCTGGGACAGGGGCTTTCCTGCATAGCCCTGGGGACAGACCCGAGCAGGGCAAAGGGAGATCTGATGTGGGAGTGCTGAGCTGTGGGCGCTGTCTGAGCAAGTGGGTCTCCTGCCAGCTGCGTACGGAGACAGGTCTGTTCTGCAGGTGCTGTGGGAGGTAAAAAGGGCCGGGCTGGCTTTGGGTGCAAGACAGTCTTAGTGTGAAAGCGCTCCAGTAGCGTTAGCCATTGATTACAGGAGCAGAAAGGCAAGGCCCTGTCCATGTTAGCATAATTTGTCATCCTCCACAGAACTACCCCCTCTACATCCGGAGTGTTCCAACAGAAAATGAGCTCAAGTTCCACTACACCGTGCACACTTCCCTGGACGTCGTGGATGAGAAGATCTCTGCCATGGGCAAGGCTATGGTAGATCAGAGGGAGCTCTATCTAGGGCTCCTCTACCCAACTGAAGACTACAAAGTGTATCTTTGTAATGCCAAGGGATGTGGTCACCCTACAATCACATCTCTGTAGGTGTTGGTATTTGACATTCACCACAACCGTACCCGAGTGTATTTAACAACCTTCCTTGCAAGGGGCTCTGTATGGGAAACCTCTCTTCCCATTTGACACTGCATTAAAGTCAGCAGCAAAAGATGCACAGACTTGTTTGCAACCCAGTTTGTCACACAGAGGGTTGGGTTTGGTCCCTTGTTCAGTTCAGCAGCTATCCCAATGTTTTTGAGTCACAAAGTTACCTTCTGAGCATTCTCTGGCTTTTTCTCTGAATCCTGCAGATGGAGGTGATCTGCTCTAACAGACCTCATTTCTGGGTTTTCATAAACTGTTCATCAATTTTTGGAGTTCCAGATCACAATGATATTAGAGGATCCCCAGGTCTCTGACTGCAGCCTGCCAAATGACAATAGATAAGGTGTGTCATTGAAACAGCTCTTAAGAAGAGAGAAACCCAAAGCAGCTAATGGGAGACTGCTTCTGAAGTGCAAGGCAAGCATTGCTGGCCAGCATAGGAGCGAGCTTGATCTGGAGTTACCAAAAGTGGCAGCAGTCAGGGAGAAAGGGGAGCAACCTGGTGTTTTGCTTACCTCATCTAGCTCTAGTTACGTGCTGAGTGCAGTAAGAACACAGTATTTCCTCAGCTTTTTGGTTTGAGTTGCTTTGCTGGCCTCCATCACACATTCCTTAACAGCTGCACAGATATGGCTACGTGACGAACTCGAAGGTGAAGTTTGTTATGGTGGTGGATTCTTCAAACACAGCACTTCGGGACAATGAGATCCGCAGTGTAAGTGCAGGAAATCAGCACAGTTTGCTACATCAGTGTTTCTTCTGCTTCCCCTTATTCATAAAGTGCTGAGAAGCAAAAAAAGATTAATTAAACCACAATCATTTTTCAGATGTTCCGAAAGCTGCATAATTCCTATACAGACATAATGTGCAACCCCTTTTATAACCCAGGAGACCGTATCCATTCCAGGTGAGTGGACTGACCACCTCTGTCATCTTTCCGGACCTTGCATCTGTGATGCAGCAGGACCAGGAGCAGAACCCCTGTGGTCGGCCAGTTCAGATGTACGTGCTGTAACCACTCAGATGGAAAATAGCTGTGTTGTCCTTGGGTCATTACCACATAATAGGAAACTCTTGGCCCTGTGAGAAGTTCAATTGAACCATTTCTCTCCCACCTCAGCACTGGTGTTAGAAACTTTGACTCAGGAAAAAGGCGTCTTTGGGATAGAAGAAGGTCCCTGCAGGTAAATAGAGAGGTTACAGAGAACAAACAACTGCACTTGTGCAGGGTTTATCCTTAATAAGGACAGCTGAGGTCTTCAACACACATAACTCCTCTTGTGAGGGCTACTGCTCCCTATTTCTAAACTGAAATCTCCCAGGAAACATGAATAAAGTTGCGAGTTGCTATTGCTTAGGCAAGAAAACTTAGCCAGGAGAAGACCTGTCCTTACTTCAGCTTAATTAAAGTCATTATTCACTCAAAAGAACATGCTGTAGCTAGAGTGAAGTCATGCATTCAGCCTGAGGAAAGCCAGCTCGTTAGCCAACAAGAAGCACTGCTAGCTACTGGTATTGTTTAGAGATGTGGTGTGCAGAACTAGCAGCTTCCTTTAATGCTGTGTTATTTCCTTCCCTAGGGCTTTTGATAATATGGTGAACTCCATGATGATGCAGGTGTGCTGAGGCTCTGCCCAGCCTGATCCAGGCATTGAGAACGTTCCCTGCATACAGGAGTGTGCCTACAGCATGATGTATATATTGTTTTCATTGTGTAATATTTTCTGTCTGTATAAAATAAACCTGACACCTGCAAGCTCTGCATGTGCCTCTACTCCTGCGAACCTGATACAGCACAGAAGTCGCTGTTCTGCTTCTGTTGTGCCTTCAGATAGCATGCAAGAGCCAGCTCTTCCTTCAGGAAGGTCAGCAGCATCAGATGAGGCTTGTTCCCTGCAGAAATGCACACAGCTGCGCTCCTGTGCAACTCAGATGTTTCTGTAGAAACTGGGCTTTGTGGAAAGACAGCAGTTCCCGCTGTGCTTGTGATTACAGCAAGCACAGCTGCACAAGAGACAGCTAAGAGATGATTATTATTGGGGTCAGCCTAGATTTCAGTCAGCTGAGAGGCACAGATAGAGACACTGCTCCTCAGAAGTGCTGGTGCTTGAGAGCACTTCCTGTGATGCAGAGGAGCACAGCAGCAGCCCTTCTGCTGTCTGCCAGCCCCCTTTGCTGCTGTGTGAGGATCACAAGAAGCAGTGCTTATTTCAAACATACTTGGTCTCCTTGCCCTGTTCTCCCTTCCTGGGAGCACTCAGATCTGTATGTACTTACTCCAGTAGTTCTCAGAAAGAGAAAACAGAACAAGCCAGCTGAAGGCTCCAGGTCTCTGCAACCACAGACAGTGCTGACATACTTGAGAACACTCTGGCAGACAGAGCGAACAGCTGGCCCCAAACAGCACCTTGAGCCTGCCTGAGTCCTGCACTCATCTTGCCTTGTGGGGCAGGTGTGTGGGTGACTCGGGTTTGACAGTATTTAACACTTTGCAGCTGACTGAAGCAGGCCGGGCACACACAGCTGTACTTCTGGTCCAGGGCAGGGAGCACAGGTAGTGCAGCTGGGATTAATCCATGCCAAGAGATTAAGACATCAGGACTGCACAGCTGCCCAAACTAATCTATTAGCATCTCCTCCCCCTGCAGCTCCAAGCTGTTCTAATTAAAGAAGAGCAAATCAAGAGCAGCTATTCATATATAAGAGACTAGAAAAGCACCTGGTCAGTTAGAAATGCAAGGGGAAAGAAAACCCACGCAGTTCCAAAGGATACAGGAGACCTGGAGAGAGCCAGGTCAGTGCAGGGCATCAGCACGCAGCCAGCACGGTCTCACTGCAGATGAATTTCACACAGCAGGATCATTTATTTTAAAACTAAGTGACATTTACAATACCTTCCCAAACAGAACTTAAATACATTTAATCAACAAGAAGCTGTCAGATAATGGGAGAGGCTCAGATGCTTTCGCCTCCCACCATCTAAACGAGGCACAGCTGTACACTGCTATTCTGGAAGTTTCCTATAAAACTCTTCACTCCTCTCACTCAGAGACAAGAGTTCAGCATTCCCTATTCCTCAGCTCAGCACAAAGCAATGCAGACACTCCAAAGTAGTTTTTATTAAAAAATTAAGTCTCTATAATTGACAAACCTACTAAAGGAAAGCTCAAAGCCCTTGAAGAAGCCAGTTCTGTAGCCTGAGCCCAAGGGTCCCCCAGGCTGAGAAACCAAGGCCAGCCCCAGCAGCACAGCCCACGCTGGACAAAGTGCAAAACCAACACAAGAGTTAAGGCCCCAAGCTTTAAAATATGCATCTAGATATCCTCAAGTCCTAAGGAAAACAAAACTCAGTGGGATTTTTAGTCTGGCAGTGCCCCGAGCTGTGAAAAGCTGCTTTAGGAGCCGGTTCATCTGGGCTAGAAGAATCCTAACCAAGGATCCTGAATGGTCAGTGTGAGAATTACATAATAAAACAGATTGCAATGCAGTTGTAACGGTGGTCTCCCAGCCTGCCTTTTTCAACACAAAGTTTTCCCTTTAAAAACAAGCCCTAAGATAAGGAGATAAGGAGACGGCTCCTGGGATGCCGGCAGAGCAGATCCAGTCTTCCCCCTCGTGCCCAGCTCACAGCGCTCAGCTGCCACCAGTAATCCCCACGGGCAGGCAGATGGCATTTTAAAATTAATCTTTTTTTTTTGGCTTGGGTAGGCATTTGTTTGTTTGTTTTTAAATCTCTCCAATCCCATCTCTTTGGTCCCATTGGCATCTCCAGGGCAGCGCAGTCCTCCTTTCTAGTACGGGAAATACCAAGGCAGCAGCCTGGCCCGACCCCTAGGCGAGAACAGAACCATGCTGGAGCTCAGGGGCATTGCTCAGCACAAGGCATCAGCGGCCCAACAGCACGGCCACTTGCTCAGCCCCACCAGCCAAACGCAGTGCCCCTCACCTGTATGTCCTGCCCCGCAGCCTCAAGGGCTGCCCCCCGTAGTACCCCCAGCGTGGGATCAGCCCTCCCCGGGCTTGGAAGCGGCCCCGGCGGCCGCCACGGTCGGTGCTGCTGATGCCCGGCATGTTGGTCCTCTTGGGCAGCACCTGGAAGGCAGTGGGGGCTCAGCACCAGCTCTGTGCTGTAGGGCTGGGATGGATGGACGCGCCCCAGGGCTTTGCCCAGCTCTGACCTTAATGACACGGCCCCTGAATATGCTCTCATCCAACTCCACCGCTGCCTTCACAGAGCTCTTCTGCTCAAACTCGATGTATGCATACCTGCCAGAACAGGGAGCAGAGCACTGGGGATGCTGCCCAGCGCCAGGGACAGCAGCATCCCCCCCACCCAGGGCACACCCAGCCCCCACAGGGGACAATAAATCCCTGCCTTTGCAAACACTCGAGCCATGCCTTGCTTCTTTCTAGGAAGCAAAAGCTCTATTCCTACAGCGTCACACGCTGCACCCAGCACTGACCCTTTGGGATGCCCTGAGAACTTGTCGCAGAGGATGGTCACGCGGTTGATCCGTCCACAGCTGTTGAAGTGAGATTCCAGCTCCTCTGCCGTGCCCCCGTAGTCCACCTGCAGCCACAGCCCTCGTGTCCCATCGGGTTTGGGAGCAGCCGGCCTCTTGCAGGGCAGTGGCCAGGTCCCCTTGCTGGGGATCATGGCACACATCTGCCAGACGAGGAGCAGCAGGCTGGGCCCTGTTCCACAGCCTTCACTTACATTGCCCACATAGATGGATCGTTGGTCAGCCTCCACCTTCCCCTCGGTCATCCTCTGGAACAGACCTGCAGAGATGGAGGCTGCGCTGTCACAGGGGAGCCCTGCAGAGGGGGACAGGCTGGGCATCCCCAGCCCCACACCTCAGCCTCCTCCTCCACCCATCGCCCCATCTCTCTTTGCATGAGAATAACACAGGGCGACTTCTTCACAGCACCTGAAGGCGCTCAACTCAATTACCTAATTGAAATTAATTAATCTACTGCATCTCAGCTTGCAAAGGTGGGAGGTGGATAAGACATGTGACAGCACCATGCTGTGCCTGGCACCCTCTCCCTCACCCACATCAGGTGCCTGGTCCCAGCTGGCGTGGAGCTGCCCATAGGGGCACAGCAGCACACCCCAGCTCCACTGACACCCCACGCTCCCGGGGAACACAGCAGCACCCAGGGACAGCCCATACCTGCCTCTGAGCCCATGAGGAGGCAGCTCTCAGCCTCCAGCTGCAGCTCCTTCAGCCTCTTATCCTCCTCCTCCATCTCCCGCACTCTGGCTTTGATGGCCTCCAGCTCCTGGAACTCAAACCACAGCTCGTGCAAGCAGCACGTGGCACAGACCCACTCCCCACCTTGTGCTGCAGCAGCGGGCTCCCAGACTGGGGACAGCAGCCTCAAGTAAAGGGAGTTCAGCTCCCAGCTCCACTAGTGAGAAAAACCAGTTAACATTTCCTTCCTTGTGCTTGCCCACAAAGCAGTGCTGCAACAGAGGTGTCCCAGCAGCAGAACTGCCAGACAGAACTGGAGATTGAAGCTAGTGGTAAACAGGAGCCATTGAGTTCAGCTCAGCCAAGCAGACATCTCAACAGGGAAAGGCAAACAGCAGCAGAGTGACTATACAATTTCCTGCTTCTCAGCTCAGGGATTTTAATAACAGGAGCCCAAAATTACTCTTCTTCTTAATTTTTTGAAACACATAAAGAGAAATGAAGGAGGCTTCCTATTTCCTTATAGAAAAGGGGAAAACTGATTCCACATTCAGCCAGACACTCACAGGATCCTGCACACCCAGCTCCTCCAAGCTGTCCTCCTCTGGGTGGCTGTGGTCTGAGTCATCATCCGCAGCCCTCTGCAGAGCTGCCACCTCCGGCACATCCCAGGACGCCTCCCCTGCTGCCATGGATGCTGGGTCCTGCCACCAGATCCCAGAGGAGTCCAAGAAGAGAGGGCTGGGCAGGAATAGGGGCAAGAAGTAACTCAACAAACAGCCATTTAATCCAGAAACAAAAGCAGGATGTTAACCAGGCAAAGCTTTAAGGGTGCTTCTAGCAGAAGGGAAAGCAACCACCTCCAAAGCTGATTGCTCTTGATTCTGCAGGTAGGCTTGCAACAAAACCCTACAGCTGCAGCAGTAAGCACTACTGAGAGCTCTCCTGTTCACTGTCACTGCCCAGCTCGGGAAACTGCAGAAGGGAGCTTCCTTTGAGTCAAAAGGCCAGGGCCAAGCCTCACGGGTGACAGGGCAGCAGAAGACAAACACAGAAAGAAGCAGGGCACGCTGCCCCAACCCGATAAGAGCAAGCTCACAGCCTCCCAACTCAGGGACAAACCCTCGGCTCTGAGAGCACTGGGTAGCCACAGTGCCCCCCCACCAGCTGTATCCCCACGCCCACCACGCAGACCCACCTTGCCTTGCCCGCAAACATGCTGCTTTCTTTGAGCGGAGCCGCCGACGCCAGCAAAGCAGCGCCGCACGCAACCTGCCGCCGACACGTGCACCTTTCCCGCCGGCGCGCCACTTTCATACATCAGCAGCCAATCACGGCAGGGCCCCGCCCCGTGCTGGCAAGGCGGGAGGCGGCCCCGCCCTGGGCTCGGATCTCTGGGCCGCGAGTTCGAGACCCGGCGTTGGCCGCTGCCTCGCGTGTGCATCTGGGCGAGGTGGGGCCGACACGCGCGGACCCCCCCGGTGTGGGGTTTTCTCCTCTGCCCCCCGCTGCTGCTCTGGCTGCCCAGAGGGAGGGCAGATTGTAGGGAACAGCAAACAATGTCCCCAGCTGTGATGCTCACGGGGATTTCCCGACCCCCCAGACTGGGGGCAGAGGGTGCAGGGCACCCAGCACACACCCAGGCTGCGGAGACCTCGGGTTGATATTAAATCATCTTTTATTACACAGATACAGAGATAAGAACAGACAGAACCTGAATCATAAAGTTTACATCTTTCACAGATCGAACATACAGTACACGAAGAGAAAGCAGGGAACAGCGGGGGGGGAGGGGAGGGACAGCATGCCGAAGGAAAGTCCTACCAAGTCATCTCTCTGTGCTGGCCCCAAAATCCACTACCAGAGCTCTGCCCTCAGCCCCCAGCCCTGGGGACCTCCGCTGTCCCCATCCCCATGGCTGGTGCGGTACTGCCGGGGAGGGGGGGGACAGCAGCACAACACCTCCCTCCCGGTGCTGTGCCTTTGGCTGGCATCAGAGGGATCCCCAAGGAGAGCTGCTGT
This sequence comes from Pavo muticus, assembly GCA_016647715.1. Classification (NCBI taxonomy): domain Eukaryota; kingdom Metazoa; phylum Chordata; class Aves; order Galliformes; family Phasianidae; genus Pavo; species Pavo muticus. The sequence goes on from JACDJE010000182.1 coordinate 1,509,568, forward strand.
GGATGATGTCCCATCCCCAAAGCCAGGCAAGGAGCAGGAGATGCTCTGAGGATATGGGCTAGGGGCAGAGGTGACACCGCTGGGGGCTGCCCGGGGAGGTTTGGGGTCCTGGGAGCACTGGTGGGAGGCGGCACTTTGGTTTCACATGGGCTTTTGAGTGGGGGATGCACGGCCCCGGTGCAGCGCTGGGGGCTGGGAGTGAGGCATTGCTGTGCCCCTTCCTGCACCCCGAAGCACAGCTCTGCCATCCCGTGAGGTCAGGGACCTCGGGCGGGATGTCCCCATGCCATGAGCCTCACTACAGCCACGACACGGGGATACCCAAAACGGGAGCAGGTGGCTGCAGGGACCTGAGCTGGCACAGGGCACCCTGAGTCCCCAGGCAGCACCCCGGAAGTCCCCAGGCCATGCAGTTGCACCAGGACCAAAGGGCACAGCCGTCTGCCACCTCCTGGGTGCCACAAAGCCACCAAAGGACACAACCAAGGCATCGCATGGGGCGTGCCTCCCTGCCATCCCAGCACCGGTTTGGAACAGTAACCCTACAGAAGCGCCCCAGCTTGGAGCAGAACCCTACAGAAGCACTGCTGCTCCGGCCACCCCCGCGGCCGCAGTCCTCCCAGCACTGTTATTTTTGGGAAATATCACACTTTAAAGCTGTCGTTCTGGTTTGGACGTCCGCACCGCCCATCCCCTCCCCTCCCTCCTCCCTTCCCCCCCTTCCTCCCTCGGCTTTTGGTTTCGATGCAAGGTTCGTTAGGGTATTTTTATTGTTTAAAAAATTNGGAAAATGGAATAGTTAAGCTTTTGAGTCTGCAAATCCTATTTTGCGTAATCATAGAATCTTAGAATGGCCTGGGTTGAAAAGGACCACAATAATCATCGAGTTCCACCCCCCTGCTGTGTGCAGGGTCACCAACCACCAGCCCAGGCTGCCCAGAGCCACATCCAGCCTGGCCTTGAATGCCTCCAGGGATGGGGCATCCACAGCCTCCTTGGGCAACCTGTTCCAGTGCCTCACCACCCTCTGTGTGGAAAACCTCCTCCTGATATCCAACCTAAACCTCCCCTGTCTCACTTTAAAACCATTCCCCCTTATCCTATCAAGGACTATTTTCCTTGAGAAAGAAATCAACTCCCTGTGAGTCACTGTGAGAGCTCTCACAGTAAGTAGTCACAGACTTCATTCAAACTTTTCCAGACCATCATGCCAACCCACAAGCAGTGCCTGAATCACTGAGCCCAAGTCCTCTGACCCTGAGTCATGACACAGACCCTATCCACGTGCTGTCCCACACGCGCTGCTCAAGTGACAAAGGGAATGGATGCAGCAAACTGCTGAACCAGGAGGTTCACCTGGAACCGTATGCAGACCTGGATACAACACGACCTCATTGGGGTCACACACACTGGGGAGAGAACTGCTCTGAAGCAGTGGTCAGACAGAACATCAGGAACCAAATACATCATAAAGTCATTAAAGTTGGAAAAGATTGCTAAGATCATCCAGTCCAACCCCAACCCACCTCCATGCCCACTAAACGTGCCAGGAACTCTCAAAACACAAATCTCACCAGTCCCACCCACAACACTTTATAAATGCCTGAAGAGAACATCCAGAACGAGCCAGCAGCAGGGAAAGGGAGCCAACCTGCTGAACCTGTTCAAAAAACCCAACCGTGTACTCCACAGGATACACACAAGCAAGAAGGGGGTCAGGCCACAGCCCTGCTGAGCTCCTGAGCGTCCCAGACTAACACCCCAGAGACCAGAGGGCTTCTGAGGGCCCCAACCTCCACCAACCGAGGGACAGAGCCTGCCCAGCAGAGCCCTGCTCACCCTGCAGCCCTCCAGCACCCCAAGCCCTCCTGAAGCACCTCTCTAAGGACGAGCACCAGTCTACCTGGTGGCCCATGTCCCCTCCCACCCCCTCAGTGCCGCCCCCCACAGCGCCATGGGCCCTCTGCCCAGCCCAGGCCCACAGTAGGCCCCTGCTGGGTGACACCAGCCTCCACTCTGGGGGTGGGACATATGGAACTTCCCCAAGGCCCAGGTGCCCCCCGAGTGCCCCCTCCCAGGCGCTGGGGCCCGCACTCACGTCGTCCATTAGCAGCAGAACCACGTTGGGCGACGCGGCGCAGCCCAGGGCCCAGCACAGCCACAGGGGCACCAGCACCGCTCTCGCCATGGCAACCGCCGCCCTGCGCGCCAGCCGCGCGCCACGTGATCGTGTCACGTGACCACCACCCCCGGCACGTGACACGGGCGGAGAGGAGGCGGGGACAAGATGGCGGTGTGCATCGCCGTGATCGCTAAGGAGGTGCGGGCGAGGTCGCGGCGGCCTGTGGGGTCCCCTGGGGGGTTAGAGGGGAACAAGGTGTGGGTGGAGGGGCGTGCGCAGGGCTGGGACTCAGGCCGGCGTTGTGAGCCAGGAGCAAGGGTGATAGGGCCGGGCAGAGAGACAGAGAGGGGGGGAGCGCGGGTGGGGGGGACAGGCCCGGGGGGAGCACTATCCAACCTGACCTTGAACACCTCCAGGGATGGGGCATCCACAGCCTCCTTGGGCAACCTGTTCCAGTGCCTCACCANATGGCATGGCACACCATGGCCCATCATGTTACGGCATGGCACACCATGGCACGACATGGCATGGCACACCATGGCCCATCATGTTACAGCATGGCACACCATGTTATGGCATGGCACACCATGGCCCATCATGTTACAGCATGGCACACCATGGCATGGCACACCATGGCCCATCATGTTACAGCATGGCACACCATGGCATGGCATGGCATGGCACACCATGGCCCATCATGTTACGGCATGGCACACCATGGTATGGCATGGCATGGCACATCATGTTACGGCATGGCACAACATGGCACACCATGGCACATCATGTTACAGCATGGCACACCATGGCCCATCATTTTATGGCATGGCACACCATGGCATGGCATGGCATGGCACACCATGGCACATCATGTTACAGCATGGCACACCGTGGCATGACATGGCATGGCACACCATGGCCCATCATGTTACAGCATGGCACACCATGGCCATCATGTTACGGCATGGCACACCATGGCACGGCCCGGCCAGCCCCTCAGCACCACAACCAGAGCAGCCTGACCCCCTCCTCCTCCCCTGCCTACAGAAAACACACAGGATGGGTTTTTGCAAATCCGGAAAACTAAAGCTCCTATCGAGCACATGACTTCTGCTTCGCGGTTCAGCCTAAGCTCCTACACGCCACATCCTCCCACGTGGATCATCATCCCTTATTTGGCAAATGTCTCTTCTCATCACCATCACCATCACACGATGCTTTTTGGACCTCTGCAGACGCTATTTACATTCCCGTGAAGGTGCAGCACTGGGTCCCTCCTCCCGGAGCCGCGCACTTTCCGTATTGCACTCCGTCCTCTGCGCTTTGTACAATGCTGCGAGACACACAAAATCACCCGCATGTCTTTGTCCGCCTCCTGGGGGAGGTGCTGCTCGCTTTCTTTTTCTCCTTCCCTCCTGGAAATCGTTGCATTAAACCCCAAAATATCCATTGTAGGGAGCGGGTTGGGCGCATACGGGTCCATCCCTTGCGCCATTCCCATCCCCAGCGTTGGGCAGAGGTAGGGCCGCACCGCATCCCCGCTCCCGCCCCCAGCGCCACGTGGGGAGCGCCGTGTCTTTGTTTCGTCGGGTTGTATTTTTTTTTTGCTTTTTGTTTTGCTGTTTTTCTTAAAAAAAAAAAAAGATTCTTTTTTTTTGCTTTACGGTAATAGAAACTCTTCCAACCCCCGGTGCGTCCGTCCGCCCTGCCGTGCATGGAGCCACGAGGACGGGGCAGCGTCGGAGCGGGCGGCAACGGAACGAGACGAACTTTGGCAGTGGAGAGACGTTTGGATCTGTCTGGTTTTTGGATTTCCTTTGGAGCAGAGGTGGGTCTGGTCTGTTCTTGGCTAGCTAGCAAGGTAGTTACAGGTGAGCTTCCATTGGGCTCGGCGGTGTCTGCTTTTTGGGATTTTCCTTTTTTTTTTTTTCTTTTTTTTTTCTTTTTTTTTTTTTTTTTACAATTTCTTACTTAAAGCCAAAGAGTCCGACGTGTTCGTTTTTGTTTTCTTTATTTATTTTTTTTTTCACAAAAAAAAAAAAGAAGGGAAAAAAAAAAAAGAGACGAAGACGAAGAAACAAATCTTCTTCCCCTCGCTGTGAGCGAGCTCCTCATCCGGAAAGGAGGAAAAAAGGAAAAATTGATATAAAAAAACACCAAAAACCACCGGGTAGCAAGGAACAGCAACGGCCCAAAGGACAGGGGAAAAAAAAAACAACAAACCACCAAAGAAACCAATCAACCAAAAAGAGCCAAAAAACAAAGACCGAAGAGAGAACAGAGAACGACGGGTGTTTGCCTTAACTCCACGTAAAGCCCAGTTTGAGGATCCGTGAGGATTATCTGAGAGCTCGAGGTCGGTTCGGAGGTCACCCAGTACGGGAGCGGAGGGCTGCGATGGGCGTCAGTCCGCGCTCAGCGCGACGCGCTCTCCAGCGGGGCCGGGGTGCCCGGCGTGCCGGCACGGGATGCGCCCGCCGAGCCCGCATCGCTGGGGCTGCTGGCCATGGGGGGCACCGCCTCGGGCTGCCCCACGGCTGCGGGGGCGGAGGGGGCCGGCAGCCCCTGCAGAGTCTGCCCGCAGACGTGGTGGTGCTTCTCCCAATCCTTGTGCTGGCAGAAGGAGCCGCAGTAGCGGGCGGTGTTGCAGCCGCTGCACGTCTCGCTCGCTTTGCGCCCGCAGTTCCAGCAGCTCTGAGGGGACAGCGGTGGCAAAACTCAGTGCTGGGAAGGGGGCGGCCGACCCAGCCCAGACCACGCGCCCATCCCAGGCTGTGCTCCCTGGTCCTGCAACGTGCACTGCGTTCCTGGACCATATACCCCAACACAGACTGCACATCTCCGTTCCGGACTGTGCTCCACACCCCAATTCATGCAGCCTCCTTCTGAACTGTGCACCAAGTCCTAGGCCACGCACCTCATCCTGGACCATGAACCCTAGCCTGGACCACACACCCCATCCCAGAGCATGTGCCCCCATTCTGGACTGTGCAACCTCATCTCAGACTGCACATCCATCCTGGACCACATACCTCATCCCTGACTGTATTCCCATGGTCTTGGACCACGCACCCCATCTCAGACCATGCACTCCATCCTGCAGGCTGTTCCCTGGTCCTGCATCATGCACCACATCCCAGGTCACACACCCCTTTCTGGACCATGCATGTCATCCCAGACTGCAGGTCATCATCCCAGACCATACACCCCACCCTGGACTACGCACCCCCACTCTGGACCATACATCTTCATCTCAGACTGAGCACCCTATCCTGGGCCATGCACCCCATCCAATTGTGCTCGCTGATACTGGACCATGCATCATCCCATTCCTGGACTCCCATCCCATTCCTGTGTACCCTCATTCTGTATCTTGCATCCATTCTGAACCATTCACCCCACCCCAGACCACACATCCTATCCTGGATTATGCATCCCATCCCCAGCTTTGCACCCCCCTCCTGCACTGCACATTCTCATACAGGGCCACACGCCCCAACCTCGGACGGTGCCCCCTTCTCCCAAAATCCCCTTTTCCTTCCATCCTGACAGCATTGCTGCCACCACCCCGGGGTGCCGTTGGCACGCACAGATGTGGGTCCCGCATCGCGTCCCGTCCCACCTCACTGGAGTCCTCCTGCTGGTTGATGACTGTGAGGGCATCCTCGGATGCCTGCCGCTTGGCCTCAGCCAGCGCCCGCTCCATCTTGGCGCGCTCAGTGGTGATCAGCTCGTGGGCTTTGCGCTCGGCATCCGACACAGCTTTCTGCAGCTCGGACATGGCCTGCCGCTTCACCTCGTTCACAGCTTCTTCTGGAAGGGAGGCAGGCAGCGTGGCAGGGGGGGTGGGCACCTGGGGGGCTCCCAGCTCCCTCCAGCCCCGTGGGCACAAGGAGGGGATGCAGAGGGACCGCACTCACCAGCCTTCCTCCAGATCTCCTCAGGCATGTACCCTGAGAGCGGCCGCGGTGCAAAATCCCGATGCACATCTACAAAGGAGCGACGTCGGGGGGGGACACGTTAGCAGCAGCCACCCCCTCCGTCCCAACCCGGTGCTGGGGGAACGGCACGAGCACCCCGGTGAGGGTGCAGCCCCCCAGGCCAATACCTAACTGGGGTGCCTCGGAGCTGGAGGAGCTGTTGTGGGGGCGGGCGGAGGGGGGGCTGCCTTTCTTCATGTCCTCGGCGTCGCTGTAGCGGCGGATCCAGTGGTTGAGCTCCTCACGGTCGGCCTCCTGGCACCGCCGCAGCACCGTCAGCGACCGCCGTGTCTTCTCCACCATGTCCATGATGCAGTTCAGCAGCTGCAGCGGGGGAACAGTGGGGCTGGGGGGCTGCGATGCTGGGTGCAGGGGTGGGATTTGGGCCACGGGAGAAAAGGATGCTCAGGGAAAAAGGCCATAGGGGGGACGCGGTGGGAGCTGGGGGTGGGCAGGAGGCTCTACGTACGTTGTTGAGGTGCTTCCACTCCTCTGCCCATTCCCTGTCGGTGAGCCGGTGGTCGATCACCTCCTCCTGGCGCGCCCCGTGCACTGCTGCAAGCCAAGCATGAGGCGGGGGGGGGTCAGCTCTGCATCCCTCCCAGCCCCACACTGTGCCCAATCCACCCAAAGCAGGGAGCTGAGCTCACCAGGCCGTGGGCGCTCGGCGTGGCGGTAGGCGTCGCGGTAGTGGTGTGCCATGGCCATGTCCTCCAGGCGGTAGTGCTGGGGCGGGGGGCCGGGGGGGTGCGGCAGCCCGTTGGGGGGGTGGCTCAGCCCGTTGCTGGGGCTGTAGCGCTGCGCCGGGCTCATGGTGCACGGCCGCTTGCTGAGGTGCTCGGGGTGCAGGGGGTCGCGGTCCAAACCGTTCTCTTTGGTCCTGGGGGGTGGGGGGGGTGAGGGTGTTGGTTCCCACGGGGTCCCCGTGGGGTCTCTAAGCATCTGTGCACAGCCCCACACATGGGTACCCATTTCGCACCCTGCCTACATGCCACACCACCCTGCACTGTGTTCCCCCCACCCATCCTGGCCTCCAAACCACACACCCCTTCTCAGGCCACGCACTCCACTGCAGACTGTGCACTGTATCCTGGACCATGCATCACATCCCAGAACACATCCCCCATTCCGGACTGCACAACCTCATCTCAGACTGTGCACCACATCCTGGACATGCACCCAGTCCCTGACTGCGCATCTCCACTCTGGACTGTGCTCCACCTCTCAGATCCCACACCCACATTCTGGACCATGCAGCACATGCAAATCACACAACCTCACTCTGGACTGAGCACCAGACCCCAACCCATGCACCTCCTTCCCAAACCATGCACCCTATCCAGGACCACCTCATCCAGAACCATGAAGCCCTTTGGCACCCCTGACCGTGTGGCACCCATTGGGCCGATACGGATACATCCCTACAAACCACATCCTCACCTGTCTGGTGTCCTCCTCTTGCCACTCTCGCTGACCTCCANGAGCAGGCAGCCCCGGTGGGAGTACCCGCAAGACTCTTATATATTACCTCTTCTCAGGAAACGTAAGAAAAATAGACAATATTACATATGTCACACCATAAATAAAGTGAACAGTCACGCGAGGGGCCCCCGGCGCGGCCCCCAGCACGGGGTCTTGGGGTGCGCACAGACTGGCAGTGGGGCTGGGGGTGGGAGATGGCACCATGCTGTGGCACGGTATGGCATGGGGTACCATGGCACGGCATGGCACAGCACAGCACGACATGGCACAGCATGGCACAGCATGGCATCCACAGCATGGCTCACCATGGCATGGCCTGGCACACTGTGGAATGGCACAGCATGACACAGCATGGCATCCACAGCATGGCTCACCATGGCATGGCCTGACACACCGTGGAATGGCATGGCATGGCACAGCATGGCATCCACAGCATGGCTCACCATGGCATGGCCTAGCACACCGTGGAATGGCATGACATGGCACAGCATGGCATCCACAGCATGGCTCACCATGGCACAGCACACCACAGCATGACATGGCATACAATGGCACACCACGGCATGGCACACCATAGCACGTGACACACTATGGCATGGGATACCGTGGCACACAGTGGCACACCATGGCACAGCATGGCATGGCACACTGCGTTACGGCATGGCACGCCATGACACATGATGGCATGGCACACCATGGCATCATAGCACATCATGACACACCATGCCATGGGATACCATGGCACACCATGGCATGGCATGGCATGGCACACCATGGCACATCATGTTACAGCATGGCACACCATGGCCCATCATGTTACGGCATGGCACACCACAGCATGACATGGCATGGCACACCATGGCCCATCATGTTACAGCATGGCACACCATGGCCATCATGTTACGGCATGGCACACCATGGCACGGCCCGGCCAGCCCCTCAGCACCACAACCAGAGCAGCCTGACCCCCTCCTCCTCCCCTGCCTACAGAAAACACACAGGATGGGTTTTTGCAAATCCGGAAAACTAAAGCTCCTATCGAGCACATGACTTCTGCTTCGCGGTTCAGCCTAAGCTCCTACACGCCACATCCTCCCACGTGGATCATCATCCCTTATTTGGCAAATGTCTCTTCTCATCACCATCACCATCACACGATGCTTTTTGGACCTCTGCAGACGCTATTTACATTCCCGTGAAGGTGCAGCACTGGGTCCCTCCTCCCGGAGCCGCGCACTTTCCGTATTGCACTCCGTCCTCTGCGCTTTGTACAATGCTGCGAGACACACAAAATCACCCGCATGTCTTTGTCCGCCTCCTGGGGGAGGTGCTGCTCGCTTTCTTTTTCTCCTTCCCTCCTGGAAATCGTTGCATTAAACCCCAAAATATCCATTGTAGGGAGCGGGTTGGGCGCATACGGGTCCATCCCTTGCGCCATTCCCATCCCCAGCGTTGGGCAGAGGTAGGGCCGCACCGCATCCCCGCTCCCGCCCCCAGCGCCACGTGGGGAGCGCCGCGTCTTTGTTTCGTCGGGTTGTATTTTTTTTTTGCTTTTTGTTTTGCTGTTTTTCTTAAAAAAAAAAAAAAAAAAGATTCTTTTTTTTTGCTTTACGGTAATAGAAACTCTTCCAACCCCCGGTGCGTCCGTCCGCCCTGCCGTGCATGGAGCCACGAGGACGGGGCAGCGTCGGAGCGGGCGGCAACGGAACGAGACGAACTTTGGCAGTGGAGAGACGTTTGGATCTGTCTGGTTTTTGGATTTCCTTTGGAGCAGAGGTGGGTCTGGTCTGTTCTTGGCTAGCTAGCAAGGTAGTTACAGGTGAGCTTCCATTGGGCTCGGCGGTGTCTGCTTTTTGGGATTTTCCTTTTTTTTTTTTTCTTTTTTTTTTCTTTTTTTTTTTTTTTTTACAATTTCTTACTTAAAGCCAAAGAGTCCGACGTGTTCGTTTTTGTTTTTTTTATTTATTTTTTTTTCACAAAAAAAAAAAAGAAGGGAAAAAAAAAAAAGAGACGAAGACGAAGAAACAAATCTTCTTCCCCTCGCTGTGAGCGAGCTCCTCATCCGGAAAGGAGGAAAAAAGGAAAAATTGATATAAAAAAACACCAAAAACCACCGGGTAGCAAGGAACAGCAACGGCCCAAAGGACAGGGGAAAAAAAAAACAACAAACCACCAAAGAAACCAATCAACCAAAAAGAGCCAAAAAACAAAGACCGAAGAGAGAACAGAGAACGACGGGTGTTTGCCTTAACTCCACGTAAAGCCCAGTTTGAGGATCCGTGAGGATTATCTGAGAGCTCGAGGTCGGTTCGGAGGTCACCCAGTAAGGGAGCGGAGGGCTGCGATGGGCGTCAGTCCGCGCTCAGCGCGACGCGCTCTCCAGCGGGGCCGGGGTGCCCGGCGTGCCGGCACGGGATGCGCCCGCCGAGCCCGCATCGCTGGGGCTGCTGGCCATGGGGGGCACCGCCTCGGGCTGCCCCACGGCTGCGGGGGCGGAGGGGGCCGGCAGCCCCTGCAGAGTCTGCCCGCAGACGTGGTGGTGCTTCTCCCAATCCTTGTGCTGGCAGAAGGAGCCGCAGTAGCGGGCGGTGTTGCAGCCGCTGCACGTCTCGCTCGCTTTGCGCCCGCAGTTCCAGCAGCTCTGAGGGGACAGCGGTGGCAAAACTCAGTGCTGGGAAGGGGGCGGCCGACCCAGCCCAGACCACGCGCCCATCCCAGGCTGTGCTCCCTGGTCCTGCAACGTGCACTGCGTTCCTGGACCATATACCCCAACACAGACTGCACATCTCCGTTCCGGACTGTGCTCCACACCCCAATTCATGCAGCCTCCTTCTGAACTGTGCACCAAGTCCTAGGCCACGCACCTCATCCTGGACCATGAACCCTAGCCTGGACCACACACCCCATCCCAGAGCATGTGCCCCCATTCTGGACTGTGCAACCTCATCTCAGACTGCACATCCATCCTGGACCACATACCTCATCCCTGACTGTATTCCCATGGTCTTGGACCACGCACCCCATCTCAGACCATGCACTCCATCCTGCAGGCTGTTCCCTGGTCCTGCATCATGCACCACATCCCAGGTCACACACCCCTTTCTGGACCATGCATGTCATCCCAGACTGCAGGTCATCATCCCAGACCATACACCCCACCCTGGACTACGCACCCCCACTCTGGACCATACATCTTCATCTCAGACTGAGCACCCTATCCTGGGCCATGCACCCCATCCAATTGTGCTCGCTGATACTGGACCATGCATCATCCCATTCCTGGACTCCCATCCCATTCCTGTGTACCCTCATTCTGTATCTTGCATCCATTCTGAACCATTCACCCCACCCCAGACCACACATCCTATCCTGGATTATGCATCCCATCCCCAGCTTTGCACCCCCCTCCTGCACTGCACATTCTCATACAGGGCCACACGCCCCAACCTCGGACGGTGCCCCCTTCTCCCAAAATCCCCTTTTCCTTCCATCCTGACAGCATTGCTGCCACCACCCCGGGGTGCCGTTGGCACGCACAGATGTGGGTCCCGCATCGCGTCCCGTCCCACCTCACTGGAGTCCTCCTGCTGGTTGATGACTGTGAGGGCATCCTCGGATGCCTGCCGCTTGGCCTCAGCCAGCGCCCGCTCCATCTTGGCGCGCTCAGTGGTGATCAGCTCGTGGGCTTTGCGCTCGGCATCCGACACAGCTTTCTGCAGCTCGGACATGGCCTGCCGCTTCACCTCGTTCACAGCTTCTTCTGGAAGGGAGGCAGGCAGCGTGGCAGGGGGGGTGGGCACCTGGGGGGCTCCCAGCTCCCTCCAGCCCCGTGGGCACAAGGAGGGGATGCAGAGGGACCGCACTCACCAGCCTTCCTCCAGATCTCCTCAGGCATGTACCCTGAGAGCGGCCGCGGTGCAAAATCCCGATGCACATCTACAAAGGAGCGACGTCGGGGGGGGACACGTTAGCAGCAGCCACCCCCTCCGTCCCAACCCGGTGCTGGGGGAACGGCACGAGCACCCCGGTGAGGGTGCAGCCCCCCAGGCCAATACCTAACTGGGGTGCCTCGGAGCTGGAGGAGCTGTTGTGGGGGCGGGCGGAGGGGGGGCTGCCTTTCTTCATGTCCTCGGCGTCGCTGTAGCGGCGGATCCAGTGGTTGAGCTCCTCACGGTCGGCCTCCTGGCACCGCCGCAGCACCGTCAGCGACCGCCGTGTCTTCTCCACCATGTCCATGATGCAGTTCAGCAGCTGCAGCGGGGGAACAGTGGGGCTGGGGGGCTGCGATGCTGGGTGCAGGGGTGGGATTTGGGCCACGGGAGAAAAGGATGCTCAGGGAAAAAGGCCATAGGGGGGACGCGGTGGGAGCTGGGGGTGGGCAGGAGGCTCTACGTACGTTGTTGAGGTGCTTCCACTCCTCTGCCCATTCCCTGTCGGTGAGCCGGTGGTCGATCACCTCCTCCTGGCGCGCCCCGTGCACTGCTGCAAGCCAAGCATGAGGCGGGGGGGGGTCAGCTCTGCATCCCTCCCAGCCCCACACTGTGCCCAATCCACCCAAAGCAGGGAGCTGAGCTCACCAGGCCGTGGGCGCTCGGCGTGGCGGTAGGCGTCGCGGTAGTGGTGTGCCATGGCCATGTCCTCCAGGCGGTAGTGCTGGGGCGGGGGGCCGGGGGGGTGCGGCAGCCCGTTGGGGGGGTGGCTCAGCCCGTTGCTGGGGCTGTAGCGCTGCGCCGGGCTCATGGTGCACGGCCGCTTGCTGAGGTGCTCGGGGTGCAGGGGGTCGCGGTCCAAACCGTTCTCTTTGGTCCTGGGGGGTGGGGGGGGTGAGGGTGTTGGTTCCCACGGGGTCCCCGTGGGGTCTCTAAGCATCTGTGCACAGCCCCACACATGGGTACCCATTTCGCACCCTGCCTACATGCCACACCACCCTGCACTGTGTTCCCCCCACCCATCCTGGCCTCCAAACCACACACCCCTTCTCAGGCCACGCACTCCACTGCAGACTGTGCACTGTATCCTGGACCATGCATCACATCCCAGAACACATCCCCCATTCCGGACTGCACAACCTCATCTCAGACTGTGCACCACATCCTGGACATGCACCCAGTCCCTGACTGCGCATCTCCACTCTGGACTGTGCTCCACCTCTCAGATCCCACACCCACATTCTGGACCATGCAGCACATGCAAATCACACAACCTCACTCTGGACTGAGCACCAGACCCCAACCCATGCACCTCCTTCCCAAACCATGCACCCTATCCAGGACCACCTCATCCAGAACCATGAAGCCCTTTGGCACCCCTGACCGTGTGGCACCCATTGGGCCGATACGGATACATCCCTACAAACCACATCCTCACCTGTCTGGTGTCCTCCTCTTGCCACTCTCGCTGACCTCCAGGAGCAGCTCGGAGGAGTCGATGGGTGAGGAGGCGTTGGCATCCAGCAGCAGCTGCTCGTGCTGTGCCAGGTACTGCGCCGGGCTCTGCTTGGCCATGCGGGCGCAGTGCAGCAGCTCACGCTGCAGCAGGGGCAGATTGGCCTGGAGGGAGAAGGTGGGGAGCGAGAGTCCAGACCCCATCGTGGTGCCCCAAAAGCCGCCCCAAAAGCAGCCACCCCCATCCTCATAGCTCTCAGAGCAGCGGCGGCGGAGCAGCAGGAACACATGTAAGCCAGGTGCTCCGACTGCCAGCTCTGCTTTTCTCTTCAGGCAGCTGATCTGCAGCCAAACCTCCATCTGTCCGACACGTTAGCGCGAGGCAGAGACGCACACCGCCCTTTTCCCTGGCTGGGGGAACAATCCCAAAAAAAAACCAACCAACCAACCAAAAAATCCAGAGTCTGGGAAGCACGCCGCGCCCGGCTGCTTGCACTTACGGTAATGGGAAGCAGCTGGAGCCCAGGGTGGGAGCAGCTGGGAGCAGGGTGCCGGCCTTGGGGATGCTCGGCTGTCCCCCCAACCAGCCCCGTGCAGCACCCTATGGGGCAGCAAAGGGCGCACAAGTGGGGAGGGGGCACGGGTTCAGCATTTCCCAGCTTACAGGGCCAGAACGTCTGCCAGGAACGGCAGCGGTGGGAGAATCCCTCCGCAGAGGAAAAAAATAAATGAAAGAAAATGTCCAAAAAGGGGATTTTAAAATGAACTGCAAATGGTTTGCAGGCAGTCCTCACCCCGCGCGTTACCGCGGACAGCCCCACGGGAGGGACACACGGGGCACCCACCTTCAGGAAGGGGATGACGAAGGGCCGCAGCGGGAAGTTGGTGGCCTCCTGCAGCTTGGCGTGGAACTCCTCGATGGTCAGCGTGGAGTTCTGTGGGGACAGCACCCGCTCAGCCCCAGCCCTGTGCTCCCGTGCTGCTCGAGGGGAACCCTCTGCTATGCAGAACCTGAGAGGTGCCTCCGTTTATCCAGAACTTCAGGCACTGCAGCACCAAGGGGCTCCTTCTTGCCATTTAACCGTATCGTAGAATCATAGAACCATAGAATGGGTTGGTTTGGATTGGAAGGGTCCTTAAAGATCATAGAGCCATGGAACGGGTTGGGTTGGAAGGGTCAAGATCATAGAGCCATGGAACGGGTTGGGTTGGAAGGGTCCTTGAAGATCATAGAGCCATTGAATGGGTTGGATTGGAAGGACCTTCAAGATCATGAAGCCATGGAATGGTTGGTTTGGACAGGTCCTTAAAGATCATAGAGTCGGGGAAAGGGTCAGGTTGGAAGGGTCCTTAAAGATCACAGAGCCACAGAATGATAGAATGTGTTGAGTTGGGTTGGAAGAGACCAAAAAGATCATAGAGCCATAATGGTTGGGTTGGAAGGGATCTTAAAGATCACAGAGCCATAGAATGACAGAATGGGTTGGGTTGTGTTGGGTTGGATGGGACCTTAGAGCCCACCCAGTTCCAGCTCCCTGCCACGGATGCATTTGCACCCCCCAGATCAGGATGCCCGAAGTCCCATCCAAGCTGGCCTTGGGCACTTCCAAGCACGGGGCACCCACAACCTTTCTTTTCAGCCTGTGTCTCCTAACATCTAACCTAACACTAAAGGCTGAGCATCACCTCCACCCATCATCTCCATCCCAGACAGACACAGGGATGGGGCAGCCCCCGCTGCTCCCCACGCACGTACCACGAGCCCCAGGACGAGGGTGCGCACCCGCTCCCCGATCTCGGGCGAGATGTCGTTGCCAAACTGCTGCAGGGTGGTGAGGAAGCGCTTGAGCTTGCTGAGCTGCCGGGCTCCACAGGCCGGTGGGAGCTGGTGGGTGGACAGCGAGGCGCTGGAGGAGGTGGCCGGCCCATTGCTGAACCCATTGGGGGTGGACGGGGCCCCGTTGATGGCGGTGGGCGAGTGGCTGCTGCCGTTCATCACTGCGAGAGGAGAGAAGAGGTCAGGGATGGGGAGCCCAGAGCATCCCATGGGTACCTTTGGGGTCCCTTTGGGGCACAGAGCACCGGGTTGGGGGCAGCACCCGGTGCCCCGCTCCCATCCCGCAGCGCCGAGCGGCACGGCCATGCCCAATGCATGCACTGACCTTGCGGTGCCATGCCGCACTAAAGAGGGGCCTAAAATAACCCTGTGGCCACAACTGCTTTTATTCCCGTGACAGGTGCGTTCCTAAGTTAGCTGCCACACATGTCCCTCGGCCAGCACGGGGATGGGGCGTGCATCTTTGGGACGGGAGCAAGCAGAGGGGCCGGGGACAGTGCTGCATCTCAGGTCTCTCATGAGAGCGTGTGCTTCACTTTACTTACAGAGACAGACCATCGACCATTTCAAGCAACCATGAAAACGGCCGCGAGGAAGAAACGTCGGAGGGACAGCGTCTCGATCTGCAAGCAAAATAAAACACGCTGTGATGAGAGAGCAGAGGGGCAGCTCTCAGCCCGGGGGGGCCCTGGTTTGTGCACGGCACCATGGGCACAGCTCCGTGCGTCCCATTGGAGCTCAGCGGGTGCTCCGCTGCCCCATTGGGTCCCTTGCAAAACTTCCATGAGGGTGAGAACAAGCCAAAACGCTGCCCCAAAGCAGGGCAGGGGCAGTGGCAGGGTGCCCACACCAATGGGATGGGGATGCCCACAGCCGGCCCCTGCGGAAGGGCTGGGATTAAAAAGCAAAACCCATCAGAGTGCAGACGGGCGCAATCCGATTTCTAATTAGAGGACATCTGGTTGGGAGAGCAGCCGGGCCTGGCGGGGAGCAGGGCTGGGGTTGGGGCATCATTTTGGGGCTGTTTCATCCCCGATGAGGTTTCTATGCAAGAAGGTACAGGCATGCATGTGCTTAGAGAGAGACCTCGGCAAGCCACAGCAGCCCTGGCAGCAGGGACTGCCTTGTCCCCTGCCTGCCTGAACTGCCCATCCGTATCCCAGGGCTGCAATATCAGTGTTGGGACCAACCTGAGCGTGAGCCCCGCAGGCACACAACGAGCGCACGGAGCACTGGTGTGGCCGGGGCTCCCCCCAGCTACAGAGACCCTGATGGCAGCACACCGTGACCCAGACACGGGTAGGAGGACCCCCACCGTGGGGCCGCGATGCTGCCCCAGCACCCTGCGGCAGCTCTGCACCCAAAGCTGTGCCAGCGCCGCTCCCATGTGGTGACCACACGGCAGGAGAGAGACCTGGACGTCCCCATCCCCAAGCATCTCTCCGGGCACGGGCAGAGCGCACGCAGCCTCAATCCCCACTCTGGCACAAGGATGGCACGAGGACTCCGCACATCCCCAACACGGCGCAAGCCCAACTTTGCCACCCATCCCCATCCCCATCCCATACTCACTGGTGCTGGGTGTGAAGGAGGGGTGACGCGTGGCTCCCTGCGTGACGGCGGGCGGCGGCGGCGGCATGTTGGGCGGCGTGGACCTGGGCTGCGTCTTGACGTCGGCCGGCGAGTCGGGCATGGTGGCGGCCCGCGGTGCGGCGGGGTCTGCGGGGACAGGGCGGGTGGTGAGCGGCACCTGGGTGGGTACGGCACAACGGGGACCACGGGCCTTTCTGGGGCGTCTCCGGGCCCCAAAGCAGGGTGGGAGTGCGGGGCACGGAGCCTTACGCACGTGTGGGGCGGTGGGACGGTGCACGGACATGTGGTGCATCTGACAGCAGAGCAGCACCCAGCCCTGAGGGCAAATGGGGTGAGACGGGGGGCTCGGGGGGCGGCCCTGGAGATGGCGCCGAGCCCAGCAGCACCCGTTTGGCACGGGGTGTCCATCCAGCCCTGTCCCCATCCAGCCCTGTCCCCACGCCAGAGAACCACGGCGCCAACGCGGCTGTTCCACACTCCCCACCAGGAGGAGAGTTTCCACGAAGCTGAACAAACACCCGCGGAACCGCCGCGTCTGGGCGTGTGATTTCTTTCCTTTTCTTCCCCCTCCTCTCCAAGCCATAAATTTTTCCCGCTGTGTTTGCAGTCCAAACAACGCCGTGCGGGCACGGGAGCAAGAGACGTCCCCACAATGCGGCATTTCTCAGCGCTGGAGCCCAGAAACTCCCAAAGCAATGCTGGGTGGCACTGTCCCCACAGGGCCACAGCGGGACGCTGCCTCTCCCTCTGCACACCCCAACCTTTGCACCCCAACGCCCCCCCAGTGACAGCACCCCGCAGTCAGCCACGTGTCCCTCTGTCCCTCCCAGGGTCACCCGCCGGTGCTCACGCTCTGCCCCCAGACGTGGCAGCGCTTCCCCAGCACCGCTCAACCTCCGCTGGAATTTTTTTTCCCCGTTTTATTATTCTTTTCTCTTTCTTTTTTTTCCTTTGGGGTAATTTGTCCCAGCCGCTCGGGGCTGTGTCTGTTTTCCTACATCTGGTTTCCATTAGGCTCAGCGCAGCCCAGATGAATAAGTAATAATATAAAAATAAAAGGATTAGTCTTTTCTCCGCCGCCGCACCCCACCCTGCCTCCCCCCTAGGAATGGGATGCCGGACCCTCGTGCCCCCAAACCCCATTTGTCACACCACAGGGTTTAACCCCCGGCACGCTGGGCTGGGCACGGTCCCCACTGGGTGATGGCTGTGCCACCACTGCAGGCACCATGCGGTGCAGCTGTCCCTCTGCTCAGTGGGGCAGCTGGGGACGAGGACGGCAGGGCCGTGCCCATAGGGGCTGCACAGCACGCAGGGTGGTTGCACCCCCTCTGCATCCCCCGGCACGGAGCTGGTCCAGAGAGCTCTCGGCGATGAAGGGGTTAAAAGGGAATTAAAAGAACAGCATCTTTCATGCTCTCCAAATGGCCACAAATGAAATCCAGATGCTGGAGGCGACGTCTCCAGAAGCCAGGCTGCCTCCCAAACAAAGGAAAGCATTCCTGCTGCTCAGCTGCTGGTGCCACGGGGGCCAAGAACAACTCCCCGACAGGACTGCGAGGGCCAGAGCTGCTCCATCTGGAGTGCGTTAGGGCAGCGCTGCGCCGGAGGCAGCTCCACGTGTGCGACCGGGCAGGGGTCGGGGGAACACACGTGGGGATGTGGGGGCACAGCCACCCTGCTGCCTTCCTGGTGCAGAAAATGGTTACGGGGGTGCTGAGTATCCCATCCCGGGGAGCACCCCAGGGAGCAGCTGGGGTCACGCGACTGAGGCTATGGGGATGCTCGTTGGGATGCCTATAGGGATGCTCAAGGGGATGCCCATGGGGATGCTCGTTGGGACGCCCATAGGGATGCTCATAGGGATGCTCAAGGGGATGCCCACGGTGATGCTCGTTGGGATGCCCACAGGGATGCTCATAGGGATGTCCATGGGAACGCTCATGGCTATGCCCATTGGGATGCTCATGGAGATACTTACAGGGATGCTCACCAAGCCAAACCTTCCCCAGTGCTGCCATCAGCTCTAGGACACAGCCCCAGCATGGGGAACCTGGGGACACCGTGACCACGGGGTGACACCAGTGAGGACACAGAGCATCACGGTGCTGGAAGGATGCTGCCGACCAGAGAGCTATCCCACATCTAAAAGGGTTTTGCAGAGAGGCAATGGGGTCCCAGAACAGCAGCAGGGTGGGGAGGGTGCGCTGCTCCAGGCTGGCAGATTGAAAGTGAGGTGCCCCCAGGGCAGCCCCCAGCCTGGCTGCACCAGACCAGCACCACGGGGTGCCCACACTCCCTGGGCGCTTCTCCTTGCAGCCCAACCCAACCCAACCCAACCCAATCCAACCCAACCCAACCCCAGCTCCCAGCCAGCGCAGCGGGGGAGGGCAGGAGGGCATTCCGATTTTCCTGGGAAAAAAAAAAAGAAGGGGAAAAAACCCCAACCCCACAAAAAAAGCCCTCTCTGTTTTACAAGCCTTCGTTTGCTATTGTTTATGTAAACAGGTAAATTGTTTCGTATCTCAATTAAAAACATCTGCCACATAAATGAATACCAATTAACTCATCCTGTTTTTAATTACTCTGTTAATTACACACAGGCAGCAAAAAGGATGGCAGGGGAATAAGGAAAGCATGCTCGCAGCCCCCCCTTCCCACCTTGCTCTTGGCAAGGATCCGAAATATGCCCAGATAATGATGGATTAAGGTGGCTGGTGAAAACAATGGCTCGTCGCCAGCTCCGGGGATTTCGGCTCCCTCCCGGGTTCCTCGTAGGGTATTTCCCATGGCCTCCCCGTGACGCCCCGCTCCAAAACCCCCCCGTGCCCTGGGAACGGCCGCATCCCCCCGCAACGCACCCAGAGGGGGGAGAGCCGCCTGCAGACGCGCGCAGGGAGGAAGGAGGATGCTTTCCCCGCGCATCATCCCCACGGACCCGACGCAGCCGCGGTGCGCCCAGCGATGGATGCGGGGCGGCACCGCTCCCCAGCGCGGCGCTGATCGCCGGGTGACCCCCGTGCCGTCAGCTGCATCGCTCCGCGGCCCCCCCCCCGGGCTGCGGGCGGCGTTCCAAGCGAGCAGATGGGGCAGGGGGAGCGGCGGCGGCGGCGGCGAGGAGGAGAGCAGAAAAGGCTATTTTCTCACGCTACATATTTTACAAGTCGAACATTTTGTGCGTTTCAGCCTTTGCCTGGAAAAGCGTCTCGGGACTGAGCGCCGGAGCGCGTGACTCAGCGTGGGACCCGGCGGGGTCCCGTGTCCCTGCGCCTCTCCAGCTCTGGACCCGACCCATCAGTGCCGGGGGAGCACGGGACGGACCCTGCCCCGCTGCCCAGGGCCGTGCCCCACCACCAGCAGTTTGCAGGAGGAGGTGGCACCCCCCGCCGCCCCCCCCCCCGTGCTGTTCCCCAGCTGTCTGTGCACCTGGGAATTAAATAGACACTCTCTAAACACCGCGAGCAAACAGCACCAGGGTTCGCATGGGCACGTGTGGGGCTGAGCTCTGCAAAGCACTGCCCAGACAGGAGGTGCCCACGGCTGCAAACTACATCCCTGTGCAGTGGCCATATCCCAGTGCAACGGGTATGGGCACATCGCAGGGCCACGTCCCATGCAGGGCCACATCTCTGTGCACTGGGTATGGGTACATTGCAGGGCCATATCCCCTACAATGGCCACAGACACACCGTGGGGCCACATCCTCATGCAATGGTTGTATCCCAGCGCCATGGGTCTGGGCACACCACACGGCCACGTCCCCATGCAATGGCCGTATCCAGGTGCCATGGGTCTGGGCACACCACACAGCCACGTCCCCATGCAATGGCCACGTCCATGTGCCATGGGTCTGGGCACACCACGGGGTCGCAGTGTCAGCCCCAGGTTAAAACGCTCCATGCCATCTTTTCTGCAGTGCCCAAGGGCGGCCTTCTCCCTACAAGTGGCACACGTGGCCCTACAAGCACTGGGATGGGGATGGCTCTGGGGGGGTCCAGCAGAGCACCCCCACAGCCCCCGGGCTGCTGCATCTCCAACTCTTTGTCTCTCTTTAACCGCAGGCTCCATCTCAATGCAATTTCACTCGTGTGAGATTTAATGCAATAAGGGCAGGAAAAAAAGAAAAATATTAATGAGAATTTTGCAAAATAAACAGGAAATCCTTCGGATGCTTTCTGGAAATGTTGGTCAGCATCTTCCGAAGGGAAGCCGTGGGCTCGTCAAGGTGGGGCTGCCCCTGGGGAGGCCGAGAGGGCTGGGAGGGGAGGCAGCAAACAAGCTCCAGGAAATCCAAAAATAAGCCCCAACCCAGGCAGGGGCAGCACCGCCAGCTCAGCCTCCATCCCAGCACTGTGGACACTCCAGCTTTGCACCGAGCTCCCAGTGCTGCCTGCAGGATCAGGCCCCGAGCCGCTCAAACCTGCACCCGTCCGGCCCGGGGCTGAATCGGTGCCGGTGGCTGCGACCCGCGTGCCCCCCCTTGTGCCATGGGGACCGCTCCTCCCGGGGCCCTACAGCACCCGGGGCACCGCTGTGGGGCTCTGAGCACGAGCTGAGTGGAGCTGACGGCTCATTGCCACGGCAAAGCCAAGAAGGGTGCACAGCACAGCACAGCACAGCACAGCCCACCGAGCTGCCAGCGCCCCGAGCCCCCGGCCCACGCTCCGCACGCAGCACCGGGGCCAAGCACAGCACCGGGGCATTTCTGCATCCTCCACCCTCAAACTCCTCAACAAATCAAACCCTGCACCCCACGAGGCCTCACTGCACCGAACACCGGCGCCCAGCCCCACGGCAGCACCCAGCCCCATAGGAAACCGTTCCGCCTCCTCCTCCCTATGCGCACATTTACTAAACAGAACGTGCCCCCCTCGCCTCCCCCGGCACGGAAACGGAGGGAAACTCAGCCCCAGCGCTCTGCTCAACCCAAACCAACGCGGCCCCCAAACTCGGGGCTGTGGGGGTGCGGATCCTCACCCGGGCGGCACTGCGGGGCTGCGGCTGCCGGGGCTCTCAGCGCTGCCCCCCGCTGCTGCTCCGCGCTCGCTGCGTGATTCCGGGACGGCTCCGCAGCATCTCCGCGCCCGAAGCGGAACGGAGGCGGTCGGTCCTCGAGTCGCTCGACAAAGGAGCGGGGAATTGATATTCCTTTTAGTTAAAGGTGGAGAAAAAGGGGAAAAAAAGAAGAAAAATTCTCTCTTTGTTCCCGAACAGAGGGAAAACAACGGAGGGAAGAGCTCCGCAGCTCCTTCTGAGCTGGAGACGAAACCATCGCTCAGATTCAAAGGCACTGTCAAGGCGCACGTGACCCCAAATTAAGAAAACAAAATGAAGCGGCGGCGGCTCCGCGACACCGAAGGGAAGTTGCAAAGTTTTTTTTTTTCTCGGCTAAGAGCGAAAAAAAACCCAAAATCCGCAGCGAAAGGCGCGGAGACGCGGTGCGGGGCCGGAGCGGTGCGGGGCGGTGCGGGGCGGCCGTCCCCCGGTGCCACCCCGCGCCCCGAGCACGTCCTGCGGCCAAATCCACCGGCGGGGCACAGAGCTCCGCGCCCGCAGAGTTTTGGAGCAACGCCTCCCGCAGCCGTGCGGGCAGCTCGGGGCGGTGCGGGGCTCACGGCTGCGCTCCGCCCGCAGCCAAACGACGGGAGCGGAACGCAGACGCCGGCCGAGCAGCGGTCCCCGCACCGCGCCCCGCCCCGGCGGAGCGCCTCGCAGCCCCGCAGCGCACGGACGCGGCTCCGCAGGGCGAGGAACCGCGCCGGGCACCGCGCCGCCGGCGTTCCCGTCCCCCCGCGCACCGGGGGCTTCTCCAACACCGGCAGCGACTCCGAGTGCCGCGCTCCGGGAGCGCTCCGCGGCACCGACGGCAGCCCGAGCCCCGCGCACCGGGAGCGGCCCCGACCCCCGCCCCGCGCCCCGGCACTCACCGTCCCGAGGAGGTACGTCCCGAGGCGGAGACCGCGGGGAGAACCGGCGGCGGCCCCCGGCGGCCCCGCGGCCCCGTTAAGGCCGAGGCGGGCGGAGCGCGGCCCCGAGACGGCGGCGGCACCCCCCGGCACCTGCCCCCCGCGCCCGGAACCGCCGGGAGCCGCCAGCCCGGGGGTCGGGGCGCTGCCCCCGGCGGGGGTGGGGACGGACCGCGGGACGAACGCGGGTCGGGGAGCGGAGAAAGCGCTCAAATCTTCGGGGCGCTTCGCCCCCTGCGCTCTGCCCTCCGGCCCATCCCCCGGCGCCGTGCAGCGGCCACGGGGTCCCGCGGCCGCGCTCCCGTGCGGGGATGGGCCGCCCGCA
>JACDJE010000182.1:1532628-1652147 GCA_016647715.1 Pavo muticus
GTGGGTTGCCCAGGATTAGGAGTCTCGCTTCCTTCCCCTCCCAACCCCCAGGCTTGGGGGCTGCAGAGGGCTGGAGTCTGCAAAAGGTTCAGGGTTCTGCAAAGCTGCGGGGGGAGGTGTGGGCTGGGGGCTGCGCGTGTCCTGGGAGGATGCAAGGGGATGGGGTGAGGGTTTGCACGGCAATGGGAGATGTCTGCATGGGGCTGGAGGCTGGCAAGGGGCATGCAAAGGCTGGGGGCCGCGAGGGGCTGGGGTTGGGGTTGCTTTGCTTCCTTCCCCTGCTGCCCCAGGGATGCCCAGGTTGCAGTAGGAGCAGCCACACACGCAGCCACAAGATCTGTGTACCCCCACTCCACGCACCCACCCCCGCCTGGCCATGGGGTGCCCCCACCCCACACGTCCTTGGCCAGGCTCCCTGGGGCCAGCCGTGCACATAAGGGGGGTATGGGGCTCCCTGCCCACCTCATTGCTCAGCACAGCCTTCCTGCATGGCTGGGCGCTGCCGTGTGCCCTGTGCCTGCAGTGGGGGGCGACGTTAAGGGCGTCCCTCCCTCCCCAAGTCCTACTACAGTGTTGTTGCTGGCTTGTGCAGCGGGTAACGCAAGCCCTGCTAATTTCCCTGCGAGTGAAGCCCTGCCTCTTTGCGTAATCGCTCTGCTTGGCAGCTGCCTCCCTCTGCAAGTTGCTGTGTGCGGTGCCTGTATGCTTCTTGCATCAGTCATCCTCGCCTCTTCCCACAGCAAGGGCACTGGGGGTGGTGGCAGTGCTGCCAGGCAGAGTGTCACCAGCAGTGCACAACTGCTGCCCGGTGCCGCGTGGCACCGACGCTGTGGGACAGCTGCACAGCTGCTGCACAGACACTGCCCTGTGGGCACTGCATGGTCGTGGTGTGGCCACAGCGCAGCTGTCACGCAGCCACGGCATGGTCATTGCACGGCCACTCTGCAACCACTGCACGGCCACTAAATGGCCACTGCAAGGCCACTAAATGACCTCTGCGTGCCCACCAGGTGACCGCTGCAAGCCAAGCTCCCACTGCACCACATCGAGTTGCAAGCTGGGATATCCCAGCCCCCCAAGCCGGCCTGGGCAGCATCCCTCTCCCCTCAGGCTCCTGCTGCTGTGTACCCTGCATGCAGCAATCCTGTTTGCGTTGCCTCTCTGCCCACCCTCACACTGCAGCTCCCAGCACTGGGCTTCCCCAGGCCCCTCCGGGGCTGAGCAGCACAGCCCCGCAGCGCAGCAGCAGCAGCAGCCCCGGCTGGCACATACAAATGCAGCAGCATGGGCGCGTTTGGGCACACGGTGCACGCGTGGTGGAGCACCCAGCAATTCCTAAAGAGCTCCCCAGTGATCCTCTGGTTTCTACCTCTGCTCTTTGCAGCTGGAGAGCAGGGAGCAGGCCGCGGGGATGCCCTGCAAGCTATTGGATTTGCTGTAAAACCCACAGGTAAGTGCCAGCATGGTGACACCCACGAGCCCAGCCCGCCCTGCGCTGTCCCAGCCCCCCCCATCCCTGGCGACTTGCTGGGAAAGGCCCCCACCTTCCCAACTCCTGGTTCATGTGCCACCCGGTGCCGTTTGGGTGCCAGAGGCCGCTGCGTTTCCATTCCGCTCGCACAGCCCTGTAATTTGGGTCTATTGAAGTCATAATTCACCGCTGCGAAAATAAACATTTGTGTCAGCCTGCTTCATTCCGAGGGCTTCGGCTGAATGTTAATAGCGCCCCGTCGGCGTGCCGGCACGTGGCTCCGGCTGCTGGGACGGAGGGAGCGCGGCCACCTCCTCACCGGGGCGGGATGTCACCCCCTGCCCCCCCAGCACATGGGGAGGGGGCAGCGGCCATGCGGTCGCCGTGAGATAAAGGCAATATTTGGAGCGTAAAACCTTTGGGGTTTGCCCCAAACCCTGCGCCCGTAATGGGTGGGTCCGTGCTGTTGGTGGTGTGGCAGCACCTACCGGGATGCGCCGTCCCCACCGGGGAGGGGCGCCGCTCCCAGCCCTGCGCCCCCCCACCTGCATCTCCCCGGCCTTTATCTCCCTCCCGCTCTCAGCATCGCGGCAATTACAGACACTTTAAAACACAACGATCTGGCTGTTAGCGTGATGGATGACAGAACCTTTCGGTCTGGTTTAAATCACGGCTGAGAGGGAGCAAACTTCCCCAGGTTAACCCCTTCGTGGCCCCCCCCCCCCCCCAGAGCCCAGCACTCCCACGCGTGGATCCCGTGGGCCGGTGCATGGGGACAACACAGCCACCCCCCCCCCCCAGGCCTGCAGCAATGGGAGAACAGCACAGTGAGCAGCCGGGTTGGCAGATAAGTTCCTGCAAGGGGATGATAGCCAGGATCTGTCCCAGCACAGCACTGGAATCCTTCCCCTGCAAATCTGGGGCTGGGCAGGATGGGCCCCACCGCCCTTGTGGGTTCCCAGAGGGGCTAGAACCTTCTATAACGACTCTGGGGCTTTGTGTCTGTTGTGTCACTGCTAATTGATGGCTCAGCGTGCACGCATTGTCTCTTTGTTTGGGGAGATGGCATCTCCCACCACCGAGCATCGTCCCTGCAGCAGTGCTCCAGGTGCATTGGTCCCATGGGTGCTGGTGGCACTGGAACGCATCATTTCTGGCTCAATGTGTGGATGGAGGAGGGATGTCCTTCTGCACGGGCTTGGGGAGCTGCCGAGGAGCAACCCCAGGCACAGGGTTCCCCGTGGCACAGCTTTGGGATCTCTGAGCCCAACAGTGAGAGCCGATTGCTCTTCAGGCTGCATCTCCTTTCCCAAGCCCCAAGCCTCATAGAACAGCCCTCGGTGCTGCTTTCCTCACACCTTCCCCTCCCCACTCCTTGAGTCACCCCGTGCCCCATGCTGGGGCTTATCTGGGGGCGAAGGCACCGAGCCGTGCCCTCAGGTTTCCGGTGTCACCCTGCGTGTCTGCCTGCCCGTCTGGGTTCCCCCATCCAATCTGCTGCCTCCAAGGGCCTGAGCACCTCGTGGGGCTGAGCACCTCATGGGGCTGAGCATCACCAGGTGCCTCCCTGCAGAGCAGAGCAGCCCATGCAGCCGGCACTGGGCAATGCACAGCCCTACCACCCCGGTGCATGCATGCATGAGGGAGGGGGACGGCTTTAACCTCAGCTCCTAAATCCATCCCTGGACGCATTTCAGGAGCTGCACTGCAGCCCTCAGCGCTCTCCCCTGAGCGGTTGGGACTGGAGCCCCTCTTCCCTTGCATTCAGTGGGCAGGGGTGGCACAGGGGAGATAAGGGCTGGTGGGCAGCCAGCGGCTGGAGGAGGCAGCTCGCCCTGCTGGCTATCGCCCGCCGCAGCTGCATCCGCTGCAGGGACATCTGCTGTGCAGGAAGCGGCTGCTGCCAGCGCTGCTGAGGGACGGGGCTCTGCTCTGGCTGTGCCTGCCTTCCCCTGCTGCTGGGCTGGACGGATTCATTGCTGCTTGGGAGTGCTCCCGTGGAAGCTGGGCCCTACTGCTTATCACCCCACACCAAAGAGCACAGCACGGCTCAGGCACTGAGAGTCCGGGATGTGTCACCATCCCTCTGTGTGCACTGAGCCTCCAAGCTGCTGGGGCCGTGCTTGCAGCTTCTCTGTGCCTTAAGGCCCATCTCTCAGCCCCACCGCAGCACCGCAGCCCCCCTTCTGCTTGCCAAACTGCTGCAGCCTGTTAACGATGGGGATTTAATTAGTTTGCATTGCACTTCCAACAGGTCAGGTCCCTGCAAAATCGATAGGAAGAGTTGGTCCAGCGCAGCCTGCTCTGGGGGAGCACAGCGGCACCATGTCGTGCCATGCCATGCCATGCTGTGCCATACCATGGGCAGCCCCAGGCTCACAGCAGGGCCGCCCAGCAGCTTTGAGTTGCATTACAAGACCCAGATGCACTGCAGCAGCAGTGGACAATGCAGGGGCCTCTGTCCACCTGAGTCGTTTCCAGGTTCCCAGGCTAAAAGCAGGGCTCCTTATCACCAGTGAAAAATGTGGCACCTCTGTTGTATTTCATTTCCCTTTCCCCACCTCTTCCCTGCCCGCTGCGCATCCGAGATAACAGCTCCGTGCACCGACACCGCAGCGAGGAGCAGCAACGGCCCCACCAGCCCTATAGCCGCCTGGCTGGCTGGCCACGAGCAAATCAGGAAGTTTGCCGAGATATTTGGCCAACAAAACAAACATTTCTCTTGCCAAGCCTCCAACCGGCAGCTCTGCCAGGCAGCAGCAATCTGCACGGCTCCGCTCGCTGCACCCTTTCGGTCAGCCTTGTGTTATCAGCCCTGGGATGCACCGAGCATTGGGGCTCTGCGGGCAGCACCCGGTGTGTGCCAAGACAGAGCGAGCGGCGGCAGCCCTGCACTGGGTCTGTGGTCCCCATTGCTCCTAGAGAGGGGGCATCCCCAGCCCTTAGCATCCGGGGGGTCTGTGCCTCAGCTGGGAGCTGCACCCAGTACATGGTGCTGCACCTGGTGCGTGGTTCTCTGCATGGTGTATGGTTCGGTTCCTAGTGCGTGGCGCTGTGCCCAGTGCATGGTGCATGGTGCTGCTCTCACTGCATGGTGCTGCACTTGGTGCGTGGTTCTGTACATGGTGCATGGTTCCAAGTGCATGGTGCTGCACCCAGTGCGTGGTGTTGCATTTGGTGCATGCTTCCATGCATGGTGCCTGGTGCTGTGCCCAGTGCATGGTGCTGCACCCAGTGCGTGGTGTTGCATTTGGTGCATGGTTCAATGCATGGTGCCTGGTGCTGTGCCGAGTGCACGGTGCTGTGCCTGATGCGTGGTGCTGTGGCTGGTGCAAGGTGCTGTGCCCAGTGCATGGTGCTGCAGAGCTCGCTACCACCAGGAAAAGGGGTGAGCGAGGGGAAGCAAGGCAGAGGGCCAGCATTGTTCACTCAGGGCAGACAAACGCCGGTGACTCAGCCGGCAGCCGCTTTCCTTCCCGTGCCCGGCACAGCCCAGCGGGTGCCCAGATATGGGGCTGGGGGTGCACAGCACAGCAAATGGGGACCCACAGCCCCTGCAGCCGGCCCTGGTGCTGCCACGCTTCAAGGAGCGCCTGGAAAGCCACGGGGCCGGGGCTGACCCCGCTGCCGCGGTGTGAGCACAGGAATGTGCTCCTGAGCAGCACGTGGGCTGCTGATCCCATAGAGACAGAAATCACCGGGCAAACTGAAGGCTCAAACTGCACAGATAGGACAAAATCGCAGCTGATTGCTCATTACAGAAAGGTAAATTGCGGGGCTGGCAGCAAACAGGTCCTCATGCCTTCTCCTGCCAACGCTGAAGGCTCAGCCATGCCCTCACTGCCACCAGCTCCCATGGGGACGCCCCATAGGATACCCACCCCTGCCCAGCCCGGTGACATCAGGACGAGTCACCATCACCACGACACATGCACGTGGGTCAGCCACAGCCCCCATCTCCCCGCATCTTACCTGGGCCAGTCCTGCCAAATGGGTGCCCTTCAAGCCTGGGGGTGCCTCCGGGCATCGCAGCGATGCGGTGCCAGCAGTGCGCGGCACAGCCAGCCCGCTCCTGCACAGCTCCGTGTCACTGCGGGAGCCACGCTGGGCAGGCTGCGTGCCGCAGGGCTCAGTGCTGTGTGGTGCAGCGTGGGGCGTCCTGCCCGTACGGTGCCTGCCCCACTGCCACGGCCGTTCGTGTGACCGCTGGGCCCGCGGTGGCAGCAGCGCCGTGTCCCATGGCGAGGGGGAAGGTGAACAGCTGCCGGGCAGCGATAATGCGGCGGGTGGGGGGAGGCCGGGCAGCTGCGCCCGTGTCCTTCCCCAACAGGAACCATCTGCGACCAAGCCCAGCTCTGCCTTCCCTATCAGCCATTCCGGTCTGACTTTCCAACAACTTCCCCTTCGTGCCGGCTTCACTTCCTCACAGTGAGGGGACGGCGCGCTGCAGCTCGGCGCAGGCAGCAGCGTGGCACAGCATGGCATTGCCGTTGAGATGCAGCATGGCACAGTGAGGCACGGCACAGTCGGAACAGAGCAGCGCAGTGTGGCACAGATATCCAATTGCAGCCCAGCATCGGCAAGCCAGCATGGCACAGCTGGCAAAATGCAGCCTTGGCATGGCACGGCACGGCTGGCACGATGCATGGTGTGCTATGGCATGGCTGGAGCAGCACAGCCATGCAGCACGTTGGTGGGAGCTGCACAGCATGATGCAGCCCAGCACAGCATGCTGCAGCCCTGTGCAGCTGATCACTGCGTGCTGCAACCCCAGGGGCTCATCCCCCTTGCTGCAGCCCTGCAAAGCACTGAGCTGTTTGCAAAGGGGTGAGGTGGGCACGGGACATCCCTTGCCTGCTGGTGTCCTTGTACTTGCTCGGTGCATGCCTTGCCTGCCCTGTGCACAGGGTGGCCCCCAGCGGGGTGCACCCCCAGCCCACCCCCTGCACCAGGACTGGAGCTCTCCGACAGTGCAGCCACAAGCAAGAGAAACAACTTGTTAGAAAACTGAAAGGCTGCAGGTGGGAGGGAAGGAAACACGTCCTAAAAATACAGCAGCGCCAGCACGGTCCCCGAAGGTGGCTCAGCAGATGGTGCGTCTCGGCGGCCACCTGGGCTCCCACAGATGGCTCCCGGGGCTCCCGCTCCGCTCCCCCAACCCACAGCCACGGGGGGACGGGAGGAGACGGGGGGTGCAGGCAGGAAGGGGGCTGAGAGGGGTCAGTGCTCTGCAGCATCTCTGCTGGAAGGGCTGACACCGCGGCGCTGGGGGTCCCAGGGGACGGCGCACGTGGCTCTGTGCTGCAGGGGACATGGGGAAGCCCCAGCACGGGGCCAAAGGACCACAAAGCAGCCAGACAGCACCCAGCCGGGCTGAACGGGGCACAGCACCCAGGGGATGCGTTCCTATACTCGCATGCATGCTGCATCCTGCATCCCAGTGATGCTTTGGGGCAGCTCTGTCCCCCAACCCAAGGATGGGCTGAGAGGCACAGTGCTGGGGCTGGAGGGTTTTACCCCCTGTTTCGGGATCTTGCCTCATCCCCTTTTATATCCTGCAAGGCCGGGTGGGCTCAACATCCTCAGGACCCCATGCCAGGGGTCATACTGAAGGCACACAGGGGTTGCACAGCAGAGGTTGGTCCTGGGGAGCGCCCTGGGGCGCTGAGTCAGAGCTGGAGGCTTCTGGGACCTGCGAGGAAAATCCCCGCCAGCTGCAGCCCCACGTCCCACACATCACCTGCAGCTCAGGGCTTTCTCTGGCAGGAGAATAATGTACAGCTGCCCAGCAGCTGCATGGGGAATGCCCCAGCCCTGGGCCCGGGGTCTGCCCCACACGGGGGATCCCGGGGTCCTGCTCCCTGCCCACCCCGTGGGGCATCGCGGCACTCCCAGGCGCTCTCTTTCTGAGTCAGAGCTGCACGTTTGGTGCTGAGCAGAAACTTCCCCCCGCTAAAGGAGAAGCGGGAGCTGCTCCCCCCACCCCAACACTCAGAGCAAGAGTGTGAGGGGAAGCGAGAAACCCCCGGCGGCAGCTGTGGCACAATGTCCCCTCTGTGTGACACAGGGGAACCGATGGGACCACCCCCGGGTGGGAAACCAAGGTCAGAGGAAGCCACCGCAGTAACCCGTGAGCAAAATAATAACATCCACTGAACACAAAAGGGGTGATTGCATCCCATGGCTCGTGCATTTTGGGCACTGCAGTGGGCGCATGCTCATCCAATGCAGCCATTTTTTGGAGGGGGTGCTGGTACCCGTCCTCATCCCACCCCATCCCATCCCACCCCATCCTTGTCCCATCCAATTCCAATCCTATCCCATTCCATCCTCATCCCATCCCCATCCCCATCCCCATCCGAACCCCGTTCTCATCTCATCCCATCCCATCCCCATTTCCATCCCCATCCCATCCCCATAGCATGCCTAACCCATACCCATCCCATCCCACTCCATCCTCATCCCATCCCATCCCCATCCCATTCTCATCCCATCCCCATCCCTTTCTCATCCCCATCCCATCCCCACCCCAACACAATCCTATCCCCATCTGCATCCCAACAGCATCCCCATCCTATTCCATCCCATCCCCATCCCATTCCCATCGCATCCTCATCCCCATCCCAACACCATCCCCATCCCCATCCTATCCCATCCCATCTCCATCCCATCCTCATCCCATTCCCATCACATCCCCATCCCCATCCCAACAGCATCCCCATCCCCATCCTATTCCATCCCATCCCCATCCCATTCCCATCACATCCCCGTCCCCATCCCAACACCATCCCCATCCCCATCCTATCCCGTCCCATCCTCATCCCATCCCCATCCCATCCCCATCCCATTCCCATCACATCCTCATCCCATCCCCATCCCATCCTCATCCCATTCCCATCACATCCCCATCCCCATCCCAACACCATCCCCATCCCCATCCTATCCCATCCCATCCTCATCCCGTTCCATCCCCACTGACGCCCAAATCCACCTCCACAAATGTGGGCGCAGGGCGGGAGGATGGGGAAGGAGCCGGGGCTGAAAGGGAGAACAGAGGAGAAGGGAGTTCACATGAAACACAAAGACAAATTCTTTAAGGAATAAAAAATAAAATAAAATAAAAATCAAAGGGATGTGGAGAGGGAGATAAGAGGGAGACGGAGCAGTGAGACGCGCGCGGTGGAGAGGATGGGAGCAGAGGCAGGATGCGAGCCGGGCGCCAGGAGCTGCTGCACGGTGCCTATCGGCTCTCCCCATCGCGGCAGCCCAACCTCAAGTAGTTTTTCACTGAGATTGCAGTGATCAGGTAGGGCTGCCCTCGCAGGCAGCTGCGGGCTGTGAATGAGCACCTGCTTATCTCTGCCCAGCGGCTGTGCGCGCCGCAGATTGCGCAGGGGACGCGGAGCTGCTGCCGGCTGCGATTTCCATATCAGCGCCCCGCAGCCGCCCGCACCAAATAAACACAACAGCAGCATGGACAAAAGGTTAATTATCAATTTTCAGAAAGGGAGAGAGAGGGGAGGGAGAAAAGGAGAAGAAACGATGTTGTGAGCTGTGGGGAT
This sequence comes from Pavo muticus, assembly GCA_016647715.1. NCBI lineage: Eukaryota > Metazoa > Chordata > Aves > Galliformes > Phasianidae > Pavo > Pavo muticus. The sequence goes on from JACDJE010000182.1 coordinate 1,541,662, forward strand.
GTGCAGCCGCAGCGAGGTGGGGTGCTGGGCTCCGTGCCCCAAATAGGCTGACCCCGAGTGTCCCCGGGGCTGTGCTGGCACCTGTGGGGATGGGGACAGGGATGGGGATGGGATAAGATGGGATGGGATGGGGATGTGATGGGATTGGGATGGGAATGAGATGAGGAGGGGAATGCAGATGGGGATGGGAATGAGATGGGGATGGGATGGGATGGGATGGGGATGGGAATAGACAGGTATGGATGGGGATGAGATGGGATGAGATGAGGATGAGGATGAGAATAAGGATAGGGATGGAGGTGGGGATGGGGATGAGGATAAGGATAGAGATGGAGGTGGGGATGTGGATGAGAATGGATGGGGAAGGATGGGGACTGGATGAGGATGAAAATGAGGGTAAGCACAAGGATGGGGATGCAGATAAGGATGGGGATGAGGGGGTATGGGTACTAGCATTAGGGCTTTTTCTGTATGTGGGATTGGGGGAAGATGTGGGCTGGAATGGATGCTGGGCAGGGGCAGGGCTGGAGGAAGGCACATCCTCCTCCTCCTCCTCCTCATGGCACACAACTCCCATGAAAGGTGATGCCCTGGAGTGGGGTTTTGGTCAAGTTGAGGCACACAGTGGGGATGCATAGGGTTGGGTTGCACGGGGTTGGGGTACCTCTATGGCACAGGGGCTCAGCGGTGCAGCCCTGAGCTGTCCCACACCCCAACACAGCACCAGCTTCCATCCGGCAAAACAAGCTAAAAATGCTGGGCTCAGAATACTGGGAATGCTGTCAGCATGTGAGCATCCCAGGCTGAGCTCTGCCACCGTCCGGAGGCAGCCAGACCTGTCCTCACCCCAACCCAAATCGCAGAGCCAGGGCCCATCTGGTGTCCAACTGATGAGCACAGATGTGTCGGGATCTGGGGGCCGGCTGGCAGCCGCTCAGCCCCGTTGCAGGCTGCACCTGCTGCGGGATATTTCCCTGCCAGATTTCATCCCAGCAGCCCCCGGGCAGCCCCCGCTCCTTGGGGACACCGCGTGCCCCCATAAATATGGATGTGTGCACAGAGGTCTGCACTAAACGTGCACATGAGGGTTTTGTAGGGGATCAAATGGGGCATCTCAGTGAGTACCCCCAAATCCTCCTGCCCTGCACACAGAAGCGTGGGTTACCCCTCCCCTCCACCCCCAAATTAACATGCCACTGTTATTTTTTAACAAGGCTCTCCCCGCTCCAATGCTGACCCCTGTAATGACCGCTCGGCTCACAGAGGGAATCAGCAGCAAATCCCCTTTTAAATGAAGCCCTCGAGCAGGGATTAGGAGCAGAGGGGTGCCCCCCCCCCCAGCTGTGCCTGTGCAGATATGTGGGGACGGGGGGCAGGTCTGTCTGTCTGGCCATCTGAAGTGGCCCCGCGCGATACGGAGCGATTAGGATTAGACACATCCAGGACGAGAGTTTTTTCACCAGATAGAGATGATAATGGGACCCATGGGGAGGATTACGGGCCCCGTCTCTCTGACAGCGCTGCCATCTGCGGGGCCATCTCCTGGGGCTGCTGCTCCTTCGTCTGCAGCCACAAGCAGGGCTGGAGATGGGCTGTGCTTTGCACCAGTGCACTGCCTGGCACCCCTGGGCATCCTTGGGCACCCAGCATCCTTCTGCATCCCTGTGTACCCTGCATCCCTACAGGTCCTCGTGCACCCTGCATCCCTACATGTCCCTGGGCACCCTGCATCCCTGTGCATCCCTATGGTGCCCTGCATCCCTGTGCATCCCTGGGCACCCTGCATACATATCCTCATGCATCCTGCATCCCTGTGCATCCCTATGGCACACTGAATCCCTGTGCATCCCTGTGTACCCTGCATCCCTACATGTCCCCATGCATCCTGCATCCCTGCCACATCCCTGTGCACCCTGCATCCCCATGCATCCCTACAGTACACTGCATTCCTGCACATCCCTGTGCACCCTGCATCCATATACATCCCTATGGTACCCTGAATTCCTGCGTGCACCCTGCACGTCCCTGGGGCTCACACATCCCTGTACGTCCCTGGGGTTCACACATCCCTGCACATCCAGGGGCTCAGCCATCCCCCAGCCCCTCACCCTTTGCACCCACCCATCCCCATTGGCACCTGGAGCTGTGAGGGCCTCCCAATTCCCAGCACCTCGCACTCCCTCCAGCATATTTCCCCACTGAAGTCAGAGCAGGAGCTCTGCCTGCCACCAAGGAGCAGACACACAGACATTCCGTTTGGGACAAGCTCACTGCATGCACGGGCACAGCCCGGAGAGCCCCAGCGCAATTACAGAGCGAGAGTGGCATTTTGAAGTTCGGATAAAACCTTAATTGAAGTCTTGGCTGCTGTTAATTATATTAAAGGCAGAGCGAGCGACGGGCTTTTTATTAGCTAATGAGGATTTCCATTTCCCGGCAGCAGGGCCCTTTGATGCTCAGTGTGCAGGCATGGGGTGAGGAGCAGGATGGACCCTCGCGTCCCGCGGGACCCGTGGCACACCGCACCCTCCCCGTGCCACTCACACGGGTTGGGGTTGTTTTGCATTCGTTACCTGAGAGCAAATGTCCTCGTGTTGCTGTACCCGCTGTGACACAGCGCCAGCGCTGGGTGCTCTGGGGGCATCGGTGGCAGTGGGACACAGCAGTGAGGGGCAGCAGGGGTAGGCAGGGGGGCAATTCCCCTGTAATTCCCCCTCGTCCTTCCCTGTCACACAGCACGGGGGGATCCGGGGCGGGGGGGGGGACAGCTTAAGCTATCAATGGTCCCGCCTTGATGGGAATAAAATATGCACTGAAAGACATGAAAATGGAGTAAATAAAAGAGATAAAAATGGAACGATCAAGCCAGCAACTTCTCCTCCTCTGATTAAAAAGAGGGAGCGGGGGGAGGAGAGGGATGCGCTGAGCCCTTGAAGAGGCAGCTGCTGCGCAGCACGGCCTGATAAGGGGCTGAGGCAGCCTGGTGGGGAGAGATAAAGCCAAGTCCCGGCGCTCGCTGTCCTCAATCCAAGCCTTGCCATCAATATTAATACAGCCTGACAAACTGGCGTTTAAGATAGAATAAATATAGACTGGTTCTGCTATTACCTAGACCTTATTAATCTGCTTGGGAAGCATTTAAATGCCGTTAAAAATACAGAGTTGACTCGGTGGCACTTCAATGGCTTTGCCATCTATCATCGTTTTGTTTTCTGCCCTCCTCCTTCCCTCCCCAGGCAGGAGAGGAGCCGTGCTGTGGGGTGGAGTCAGTGGATGGGTTGGGTGATGTGGGGCACGGAGCCTCCAGAGCTGGGGATGGGGTGTCCCGGTCCTGGAGTGGGAGATGTGGATGTTGGCTGTGTGCTGCTTGCTGGGAGAGAGCTTGGGGCTCTGTGTCCCAAGGGGGATGGTGCTGCCTTCCCAGCTGCAGAGCACAGCACAGCATCTGTGGGTTCCGTGTGTGAGTGGGGTCACCTCAGTGCGGGGCAGCACCTGTGGGTTCCATGCATGGAGTGGGAGCATCCTGGTGTAGGACATCACTCATGGGTTCCATGCATGGAGTGGGAGCATCCCAGTGTAGGACATCACTCATGGGTTCCATGCATGGAATGGGAGCATCCAAATATGGGGAAGCAACTCTGGGTTCCACTCATGGAATGGGAGCATCCCAGTGTAGGATATCACCCATGGGTTCCATGCATGGAGTGGGAGCGTCCCGGTGTAGGACATCACTCGTGGGTTCCACTCATGGAATGGGAGCATCCCTGTGTAGGATATCACCCATGGGGTCCACGCATGGAGTGGGAGCATCCCAATATGTGAGGGCATCCTTAGCTGCTACGCATGTGAATGGGAGCATCCCAATATGGGGAAGCAACTCTGGGTTCCACTCATGGAATGGGAGCATCCCTGCGTAGGACATCGCCCATGGGTTCCATGCATGGAGTGGGAGCATCCCAGGATGCTGCAGCACCCGTGGGTGCCATGCACATGGAAAGGTGCTCATGGTATAGGGCACTCATGGTGCCACGCACACAGTGAGGTGCCCCTGTTATGGGGCAGCACCCATGGGTGCCAGGTGGGTTATGAGATCACCCTGACTCTGGGCACCCTGTGAGGCTCTGGGTGCAGGCGGAGTGCACAGGGCAGTATGGGGCAGTGCAGGTGGGTTGTTCCTCTGCAGCTCCTGCTCTGTTGCAGCACCCTCACCCTCCAGTGCACCGTGGATGATGTGAGCACCCGCCAGCTTGCTGCTATCAGTTGGTCATTGCCAGGTTTCAATTACTTGGCATCCAGCTGATCGTCTACATCTGACAGCAAGGCCGTGAAGCAGCTCCTGAGTGGGAGAAGATGGGGAGAGAGAGGAGAGGACACTGCCAGGACCCCGGGGTCACCTGGACATGCAGGTGACAAGGACAGCACCAGCCCCATCACTGCCTTCCTGCTGCAGGTGGGGGAAAATAGGACCAAGGCGTCTTGGTGTGGGGTCGTTCTGCAGGAAAAGGCTACAAGAAGCCACAGGATGGAACATCCCTGGGGGAGAGCCGGCCCCGGTACCCAGCACGGAGCCCCCAGCCCCCAGACTGCAGCGCGGTGCGTCCTTCCCTGCGCTCAGCTTTGCCCTCCTGCGGAAAGGAGCCCTCCTCCTGCTGATAATTACCGAAAAGTTCAGTGCTGGGAGAGAGAGACGTGGGGGAGGGATGTATTAAAATGCATGTGCACAGCTTGGGCCCCGCAGCAGATGTTGGCATAATTAGAGAGGAAAAAATTATGAAATTAATTTGTGGTTCAATGTAAATTTCGGCGCTGGGGGAACGCGTGGCTCCATTCCTGGGGAGCCCCGATCCGGGGGCACCGCGGTGGGAAATTCATGGCCTCGGAGGAGGCAGCGGAGTGCGGGCAGACAAAGCCGTGCACCACGCATCTCCTCCTCCTCGGGGAGGAATTAATATCGCTGCTGCCCGGACCGCCTCCAGCCCCGGGGGAGCAGGGTGTGGGCTCAGGTTAATGCGCCCATTGATCGGCGCCGTCCCCCGGTCCCATTTGCTCCGTGATCGGTGCTGCGTGTGTTGTCTCCCGGTGATGAATGGGCCGTCTGCAGCCGGTGTGACCTCGGCCGCCGGCGCCCTGCGGTGGGAAATCGGGGTCAGCAGCAGCACAGGAGCGGGTGGTGCGTATAGGAGCAGAGGGACGAGCGCTCTGCATTCCCCTGCTGGAGGGTTTTGTTTGTTTGCTGAAGTTGTGCGTTCCCGTGTTTGTAATTCTGCTGCTCCCAACGGGGAGGATGGGTCCTGGGGCTGGGAAAGGGTGCTGCCAAAGTGAGGACCCCAAAAGCATGGAGCCAGAACAGCTTGCGTGGAGAGCAAGTGCAGCAAGCCCCATAGGGCTGAGCAACCCTGCTCCTTCACTCCTCTTCCTCCTGGCAAGCCAGGTGTCATTCCCACATCCCAATTAATAGATGTGGGGATGGCCAAAGGGAATGGCCAAAGAGGATGGCTCCCTATGGCACCCACACCCCAAGTGCTGGGAGGCCCTTAAAGCAGTGCAGAGATGCTCCAGGCTCAGGGCATCCCGGCTGCGTCCCTGCCTCCCCCACCCCAACCCTTCTCCTCCCAGAGGGCTGACAGCCAGGACGGGCTCCCAGCACAGGCCGCCCCAGTGCCCGCCTGCTCCTGGTGGGACTCCATCTGGCCCCATCTGCTCCCACCCCGGCTGCACAGCACCAAATGTGGGTCGCAGTGAGCGCGGTGACGCGGCGCGGAGTATCCGGAGCGCACCGTGTACCCCGGCACAGCCCGGCCAGGATTACCCAGCTGCTCCCAAGCCGGCCCTGGGACCGTCTCCACCAAAAGGTTCCCTTCCAGGGGATTAGGGATAATGCATCTGGAGCAGCACTCGCTCATCCAGGTTTGTGATTTAGCTGAAAATCAAATTGCAGTAATCTCGCCTGCCATCTGGCCCCGCGTCTGCAGCCCTCGGACGGGCGGGTGGTCCTGTGCAGGAGGCAGGGCTGGGCTGCAGGGCATCTTGCTGCCAAGCATCACCCAGAGCATCACCTTGAGCACCATCCTGACCATCACTCCAAGCATCCCTTAGAGCATCACCCCGAGCATCACCATGAGCACCACCCCAAGCATCACCCAACCAAGCATCACCCTGGGCCATGTTGGGCTGGAACAGCCGCACTGGGACACCCCATGCAGGAGATGCCCATGGGGTGTTCTGGGGACGGTGCAAGGTGTGCAGGTGCCAGGAGGCGGGCAGGACTTTGCAGGGATGCTGCACCAGGCAGGAGGAGGGGATGGGGAGGAGGTGGATGCCAGGGTCTGCCCTGCCATGGGGACACGGTGGCAGCAGGAATGTCCCTGGGAGGTGGCTGCAATGTGGCCCAAGGGCCCCGCACTCCCCTCCCCGCCCCTCATTCCCAGCTCATTAAGGCTCTCCCATTATTCTGACATTTGTGCGCGTCACGTAGCGGGAAGAAGTAATTTACTTAGAAGAAATTAAAAGTTCATTTTAATTGAGCGCACACTGCAGTATGCAAATGCGGGGCGCATTATGTACACTGATGCAGAGACAAAGGCTGCAATCAGCTGTTAACCCTCTGCGGGCCGGCCCTGCTCTGCCAGCACGGTGTCACGGGGATGGCACGCGGTGTCCCCTGGGTGGCAGCTCGGTGCCAGGCCCCTTCCCTGCAGGAGCTGCAGGAGCCGACCCAGCACAGCATCCCCAGCCCATTGGGATGAACTGGGGTGGCTCTGTGCTGGCTGGCTCCACGTGGGCTGCCCAGGGTGCCCAAACTCCTTTGGGGACGCAGATCCAAAGAGCGCAATAGACGTGAGGAGGTTCCAGATGTGGTGAGCCAGCGCTGCTCCTGCTGGGTTATTTTTTGAGGCTTTTCTCCTCCGTTTTATTTTGTTCCTACCTGTCAGACCTGCGATTTTTTAATGGCAGCACAAATGGAGGTGGTTGGCAGCTGCGAGCTGACAGCCCCGCTGCAGGAGGCAGACAAATCACCGCCCAGCGCAGCTCAAGGCACCCGCAGACTCCAAACAAAGGCTCCCACAGCAGTGCAGTGCGCTTCGACTGCTTGGAGTGGGTGTCCCTCTGCCCAGAGGGTGCCCCAGGGCTGCGGGCACAGTGCTGTGGCACCACGGCATCCCCAGGGCGACGCGTCCTTTGCAGAGGGATTTTGGGGACAGGCAGCAGCACGACTCGCTGCTCAGGGTGGGTGATGCTGAACAGGGAAGAGGACAGCAGTGTCCCCATGGAGAGGACAGACTGCTCTGTGCGCACACCCAGACCCCATGGCCCTTTGCAGGATGAGCAGTGGGTACCCCTATGTCTGTGCATGGTGACAATGTCACTTCCCACCCAGGAGTGCTGATGTGCAGCACACACCTCCATCCCGGCCACCCCTCGCCCACCCGACCCCAGTGCTGCAGTCCCAGTGCCCCCAGTTGGCTCCCGGCAGCCATGAGGCCGTGTGGTGGGGATTTAACTGCAGCCACGTAACCTTTGCATCCCATCCCACGTGTCGGCCGGCACAAGGCTCACAGCTCCAGATGGCACCCGGGAAAGAGTTAAGTCCGCTGTGATCAACAGCAAGAAGCAAGTGGTAAACAATTTTTCTCTCCCTCTGCTAAATTAATATGCAAATTCCCCCCCCCTCCGCCCCCCCCCACTCTCTTCTCCTGCTTCGAAATTAGCGAGGTAGAATGCTTGGGCTAATTATGCATTCAAACGAGCAGGCTTCGTTAATGTGGCACTAAGAGGAGCCTGAAAATGATTGTGAGACGATGAAATTGAAATTCGAGCGCGGCACTTCTAATGCATCTGGAGTCACTCTTGCGTGCCCCGGCAGATGCAGCCGGCGGTGACCGGCATCCCCACGGCCAGGCACTCTGCCCCCAGGGCTGCAGGGGCTGCCAGCCACATCCTGGGGGTGCACAGGGTCAGGGTGGTGCATAGAGCAGAGCACAAAGCAGAATGGGAATGGGGTGGCTGCTGCGGAGCCAGGACGTGGGGTAGGTGCATCCCTCAGGCGGTGGCAGTGCTTTGTGGTGCTGCCCTCCATGCTGCTGCAGGCATCCTCCCCAGGTCGGATCCGTGCTCCCGTATCAGCTGTGTGTGGCAATGCTCCGTGTCTGCCTGGATGCGGTCCTGTGGATGCTGAGATCTGAGGGGTGGCTCCTGTTCCTGTCACCCAGGTTGGGTACCCAGCTGTAGGCACAGCCCAGCAAGGAGCAGACCTCCACGGCACATCCATTGCCTGGCATGGTCCACGCTGTTGGCTGCTGCTGTCCAGAGAAGGAGACACAAGGCCATGTCCTGGATCAGTACCCAAAGAGCTGCAGCAGGAAGGTGGCACGGCAGCACCCAGGCCGGGCTGGGGCTGCTCCATCCAGCATGGGGTTGAGGATCTGCGGAGCAAAAAGAAGAGAGAAGGGTCAGAGCGACAGAAAATAGAGCAGTGTTCTGTGCCACAAGGGATGAGCATCCACGGGCAGTGAGAGACACAGGGGATGCCACCAGCCCGTCACCACCAGCCCATGGCTCAGTGCTGGGCACTGGGGATGGGGAGCAGCAGGAGATGCTCCCATGGGGGGGCTGCAATGGCACAGTTTGATCCAGAGGGATGCTGAGCACCCTGAGGGATGCTGAGCGCTCCCGAGGACAGCTTTATGGGGAGCTGCAGAGCTCAGAGCAGCTCACTGCTGTGCTGCCAGGGCTGAGGGCACACCACGGGCACCAGGCTCTGCTCTGTGGCACACCGGGGTCCGGGCTGGTGTGCAGAGGGGGCTGTTTTCCCCCTCTCTCTGGTAATTTTTCCCTCTGACTATGATGCATAGCGGTGCTAATTCGGCACGTTGCCATTAATTCCAGCACAGCTGCCGCTCTCTCCCTCAAGGCATTTCGCTAATACTCAGCTTCAGAGCCTCTCAGCAAATTAACATCATTTGTTCTGCAGAACATGTTTTATTTCTACACTACATGCATAGCTTATTACTCAGCGACCAACTCGGGGTGCGCGGGGAGGCAGCGCTGATGGGCATGTGCCCACCTCGCCATGTCATCCCTGGTGGTGGCCCCTTGCCACCCAACACTGGCTGCAGCTGTGTGGATCTCCTCCCAGCACCAGGATGCTCCGGCCCCAGGGTGCTCCTGTGCCCCGGGTCCAGCCCAGGTGGGGAATGAATGAATGAGTGAAGGAATGAATGAATGGATGGGGATGGAGCGGGTGCTGCCCGGCACGGCCACCACCTTGTTTCTACCATGTGCCATCTGGGGAAGGAAGGGACGTGCCCCCTGCAGCCCTGGCTGGATGCTGCTCCTGCTCCAGGGATGCTCCCAAACTCACAGCCAGGCCCTTTTCCCTTCTAACGTGACCGCAGCCACAATTACTGCACTGCTAACAGCCCCGCCTGGGCACTGACAGATAGAGGGACAGACCCGAAGCTCATCAGGGGCTGATTAACACCTCTGGAGCTGCAGTTCATTATCTCCAGACTGTGGATGGAGGGGCCCTGGCCAGCTATCTACTGTGCAGGAGGGACATGGTGCTGGGGGAGCCCTGCTGTGGCAGTGGCTACGGGCTGGAGGCAAAGCACTGAACGCATGGCCCAGTGTGGGGCAGGGCATCCTGACGAACCACAGCCAGTGCTGGTGATAATATCAGGTCTTTCACTTTGATTAAGGTTATTTAAGCTTTTTACTGAAACATAAAACCTGATTGTTTGCATAAACAACCTAATTGGATTATAGTGCACGGCATCGCTAATGCTGCGGGCTGGTGGGGAGCTGCAGGGCAGGCGAGGCCTCTGGCTCTGACACTTTGCCACCATTCTGCTGCCACACCGTGTGCCACACGGGGACCCGGAGCTGCCACCCCCACTGGGGACACTGCTGTCCCTATGGCAGAGCCTCGGGTGGACGATGCCTCACTGCAAGGTCCCAGGAGAGCAAAGACAAAGTTCCTGTGCTGGCATCACCCGCACAGCTCGAAGCGGAGGAGGATGAGCACGGAGGGATGAAGGATGCTGAGCTGCAGTGAGCGGCAGAGCGCTGCCTGCCCAGGGCTTCCACGGCTGGGAGCTGCCGAAGGCTTTCATGGCAAGCAAAGCGACGAGGCTGCATGAATATTTCATTAGGAAAGCAATGTGGTGTGCTGCAGAGAACATCTGGCTGGAGTCCCCGGAGACCCCCGGCTTGTGCAGGAAGCAGGAACTGTGAAATATGGAGGAAAACGAGGGAGAGGGGGGCATGGGGGGGGCACATCTCAGCCCCCCGCGGTGGCAGCTCAGGGCCTCATCCTGCCCTAAGCAATGGTCCCACGAGGTTTTCATGGGGCGTCCCCTGGGCTGGGGACCCCGAGGAAGGTTGTCCTGATGCTGTGGGAGCAGAGGGCACAGAGATGCTGCTGGGCACAGTGGATTCGTTGGTGGGTGCAGAGCACTGTGCAGGAGCTGGGGCGGTGCAGGGGGCTCAGTGCATGTGCTGCAACCCCATCCCCAGCACACAATGCGCACCCCAAACATGCAGCCCCGGCACCCTGCAGCCCCAAGCCCAGCCTGGTGGTGAGGACAGCACTCTGCTCACCGTCCCCTTTGTGCTGAGGACTGCAGCACAATCTCCACGGCTCTGCTCTGCCCTCCAGCCCCTCCTAAGCCTGTTCACAGATCGGGAGCAGGGGATGATTCCTATGGGATGGTGTATGCGGTGCCAGGGCACATGCCACCCTGCTCCCTGGCAGCCAGTATTGCTGCGTTCCGGATGCCAGAGACCCTCTGGGCTGCGATTCACTGGGCTGTCCCATCGCTCCCCCTTCCCAAACACAGCCTCCCACCGTGCCCTGCTCCCGGCCGGCCCCTCATGTCCCAGCCCTGCCGCCTCCATCCATCGCAGCAGACAAAGCCCGGCCAGACAAAGCCCAGCCCCGGCCCTGGGCAGCCTCCTGTGCTGCATAGCACGGCGAAGGCACATCCCCTCCTGCAGCACCGCCAGCACCCGCAGCCCCATACCTTCCTCCATAGGCGTCGGGAGCGCGGTGGCACCAGCAGTGCAGCGAGGCCACGGGCACCCAGCCCACCACCACGCACCCAGCAGGCATGTAAAAGAAGGCAAGTCATACCTTCCTCCTCTCCAGCTCCATCGTCCACCATCCATCCTGCCCCGGCCAAGCGGCACTCCGCCACGCTGCCCGTCCTCCATGTGCCGCGCCACGACGGGCTGCAGACCCTCCTCTCCCCTCCGGCTGGCTTCGGCCCCACGCTGCCTGCTGGCATTTTGGCAGCCTCGCCGCTCCAGCGATGGCATGCGTCCATCTTTTTTTTCTCCTCGTTCCCTTTTACAATCCATCCCCAGCCTCGCTGCCTCCGGAGCCGCCTGTGGTGCCAGCGCAGGGAACTTGGCAGCGCGCAGCGCGGGGATGCTCCGCAGCTGAGCAGAGCCCCGCTGCCATCACCCGCCCTGGCACGGGGCCGGGGCCACGGGGGGCTGCTGTTGTTCCCAGCACTGCTGCCAAAAGCCAAACGGGGGGGAAAAAAAGGAAAAACGCAGAGCGAGGATCTGGCAGCGGTGCCATCGCTGCGTGCAGGGGACCTTTCCTTTTGGCACATCCTCATCCCTCTCCGGAGCACCCCGGTGCCACGTGGGGAGGCTCGGCCCCATCTGTCCCCATGTCCCCATGCGTACCCCACACCGACGAGCAGGAGGCGACGACGGCGGCAGCCCCGTGCGGCGACGCTGCGTGGCGAGCACGGCTTCCAGACACACCTCTTACCCAGCATCCACCTGCTGTGAGAGGGGGGCCCAGGAAATTGGGAAGGAGAAAGCGGGGAGAGGCTCTGTGTCAATGGGTGGGAGGCTTTGGGGTCATTCCCGGCTGCAATGTGTGGCCTCTATGGCCTTGTGCCATGTGGTGTCCCCGTACCATGCCCCAGCTGTGACCACCAGCCATCAGCAGGGCAGGCGAAGGCACTGAGACCCTCCGTGCCTCTCCAGTTTTCACCTTTCTGCCCTAAATTCCTGGTCTTTGTGGCTTTTTGGAGAGGGATGCGTCTGAGGGATGTGCATGGGTGTACATGGGCAGGAGTCAAGGACAGCCCTGCTCAGCTTCATGGAACGCCGCAGTCACCGAGAGCCACATTTATGGCAAGCTCCCATTTATGAGGATCCACAGGGGTGCCGGTGCTGCCTCATCACCCTCTTCCCAGCCCGGCTGCCACAGAACTCCACAGCACAGCCCTACAGTGCAGCTCCCTCCCATTCCCATTAAGCAGGCTTTCCCCTAACTGAGGATGTGTTGCTGAGGTTGGCACATGTCAGGAGCCCCTGGGGCTGCACGTGGGTCACACCATCCCCATGCCACGCTCCCACTGTGCAGCACCCACTGTCTGTGCTGCAGCATATCCCCAGCCCCAGAGCCAGCAGCTCCCAGGATGGCAAGGCCATAGGAAGAGCCCCAGAGGTCAACCCCTGTCCCTGTACCTCGTCCCCATGCCTCCCGTCCCGCAGCCAGGCCGTGTCACACGTGAGCCCACCATTTCCTCCAACGAGCTGCTAATCTCCATCCATCATAATTTCACACAATTATCATAATAGGGCCATTTTGCACTTATCCTCTCCGCATGAGGTGGGAGGCACTTAGGGCAGCACTTCACGCCGAGTGCCTCAGCACTGCTCCCTGTCCCCTGCCTCGGGCTGTCCCAGCCAGGGTGGCTCATCCTTGCCCCAGCACCTCTGTGTCCCCACGTCCCTGTCCTTCACTGTGTCCCCATGTAGGGCCCTGTCCCTTCCTGGCCACCCCTGCATGGCGTAGGGTTGCAGCTGCAGCACTTCCCCTGAGCATCAACCTCCCTGTAAAACAGTGCTGTTTACACCACATTTGTAAGTATGTTCCTTTTTCTTGTTGTTTTTTTTTTTTTTTTTTAATAAATACGGATGTTGCCACCAGTAAACTCTAATGCAATAAAAGCTTTCTGCTGGATCCATAATTAATCAGCGAGCTGCTTAATGTAATGCGCTCCCAACAGCACAGGGTGTGCGGCTCAGCCCCAACCTAAGGGGGAGGGGGAGGGGGTGAGAACCACGGTGGCCCCACAGTGCTCATTTGGAGACACAGAGCTGCGTGGGGGCATGGACACTCTCAGGACCCCAGGCTGGGGTGTGGGGGCCAGCAAAGTGGGGGCTGAGCATCATCCTCAGTGGATCTGGGGTCCAGATGGCCAGTGGCCAGCAGGTGCCGGGGGATGGAGCAGCAGAGGGCAGACATCTGCTGTGCATGCGGGCAGCTGGCCATGTCCCCCCCACTCTGGGACACAAACCGGAGGGACAGAGCAGCATCCTGCCCTGCACTGTCACACATCTGTCCCCACACTGTGCACCCCATCCCCACACCACCCAGGGGTGTCAGGACCAGCATCACTCCAGTGCCACCAGGGCCCACCCTGCAGCTGCCAGGGGGGTTTAATCCCTGCAGCATGCAGTGGCCGGGGAGCAAGGGAGGCTGGTGACAGATGGCAAGTGCAAGAAGGGGAAGGAAGGTGGCAGGGTGGTGTGGAGCAGAGCGGGTGCAGCTTGGGAATGGCGGCTGCCAGCCCTCCTGGTGGAGAAGTGGGCATCTGTCGGGAGGGGGCTGGAGCTGCATGGCTGGGTTCCTCCAGCAGCACTGCTGCATTGGGGAGCTGTGCATTAAGGAGGAGTGTGATGGGAAGGGAGCTGTGCAATGGGAAGAGAGCCATGCAGTGTGGAGCTGTGCAATGAGGAGCAGTTCACTGGGGAGCTGTGCAATATGGAAGGGATCATGCAATAGGAAGCTGTGCCGTGGGGAGCTGTGCAATCGAGAGCAGTACACTGGGGAGCTGTGCAATAGGAGTCTTGCAAGTGGGAGCTGTGCAAGGGGACAGAGCTCTGCAATGGAGATGGAGCTATGTAATGGGGAAGGAACTGTGCAGTGCAGAGGGAACCATGCACTGAAGGAGCTGTGCAATGACTGATCCATGCAGTGGTTGATCTTTGCACTGGGGAAGGAGCCACACAATGAGGAAGGAGCCGTAATGGAGCGATCCTTGCAATGGACAGCCAGCCATGCCCTGGGGAGCTGTGCTGCGAGGCCAAGCAGTGGGGCAGCCCCTGGCCATGCAGCCATCCCCACACCACTCCCACCCAGCCATGCCTGGCTGGGCCGCATTGGGCCACGCGGTGGAAACACAGCTGGGGGTGGGCGGCCCGCTGTCACCCCACCGTGACGGGGAGCACGAGGCCATGGGGCTGTGCTGTGCCCCGTGGAGCCCTGTGCCTCCATCCAGGCCCTGCACCTCCACGTGCATCCGCAGAGCCCCGCAGCATGGCGCCCGGTGCGAGCCATGCGCCGTCCCCAGCCCGCCATGACACCACGGGACGGCGCGGCACTGCGACATCACGGCCACGCTGTGTTCCGCGCTGTGAGAGCCCCCTACCCGGCCTTCTGCGTGTGTGTGTGTGTGTGTGTGCTTGTGCCACGTGCGGCCAAATCCCTACAAAAGGCCGCGGGGCGGAGGGAGGAGGCGGAACGTTTTGGTCGCGGAACGTTCGTTCCGGGGCGCTGTGCGCCCGCCGGAGCCCGCTCGGAACGGAGCGCCCGCTGCGCACTGCCGCCGGCGCCAGGTGAGGCCCAGGGGGGCTGCGGGGCCCGGCACTGCCCTGCGGCCGGCTGGGAGGCGGGGGTCGGGGCTGCGTTAAGCGGAGGCTTTAATTGCGGAGTAATTAACGTCTCGCTCATCTGGCGGCGCACGGCCTGCTGGTGGTTCCCGTTCTCAGCCTCCTGCGGTGTGGGCCCGGCTTGGGGCGTGCCCTGCGCTGGCCTTGTGGCCCTGCGGTGCGGGTTTGTCCCCTGTGTCGTTGGAATATCGCAGGGAGAGGCGTTTTGCGGCTGCCACTCGTGTGGCAGAGTGAGCGGAGGGAGGGGAACCCCTGCACTGGGGTTGGGCAACCTCGGACCACTGGGCCTTTCCGCCTGCAGGGCACAGGGGCTGTGGCATTTCTATCCTTACCACGAAACGTGGCGGTTCTGCAGTGCCAGGAGCTGATATGAGCTCCCCACCCTGCTCTCCTTTCCTTCTCCAGCCCTGCAGGGCTCGGCCCGAGCCATCTCTTCCAGGGCAGCAAGCGCTCTTAGAAGATCACAGTGCGTTTTGTATTTGGAAGGACCTCTAAAAGCCACCTGGCTCCTCTCCCTGCAATGAACAGGGACACGCACAGCTCCATCAGTGCTCAGAGCCCCTCTGGCCTGACCCTGAGAGGGGGCATCCACCACCTTTCTGAACAACCTGTGCCAGTGCCTCACTGCCTGTATGGTAAAAAAAAAACCTTCTTCCTTATATCCAGTCTAAATCTTTCCTCTTTTGGCATGAAACCATTTCCCCCGTCCTGTCACAGCAGACCCTGCTGAAGAGTCAGTCCACTTCCTTCTTATAGCCGCCGCTAGATAATGTAAGGCCGCTCTCAGATCTGCCTGGAGCCTTCTCTTCTCCAGGCTGAAAACCCTCAGATCTCTCAGCCTGTCCTCGCAGGGGAGGTGTTCCATCCCTTGGATCATTTTGGTGGCCTCCTGTCCACACTCCAACAGGCCCACATCTATCCTGTGCTGAGGACTCCACATCTGGACGCAGCGCTCCAGGTGAGGTCTTACCAGCACTGAGTAGAGGACAACCATCCTCTGCCCAGGAAGACAGATGAGCAATTGTGTTGCTGATTATCTCTGAGCAAAGTAAAGCAAACAGCTCCACTGTCACCCTGCTCACGCTGTCCCAAGTGGCTGTCACTGCAAACACACACACACAGAGTGAGCGCTGCTTCTGTGAAGCCCATAAATGCGCAGGGGCAGCTGAAGGTGCTGCTGTTTATTGTGCCATTAAATCCGGACTGGCGCTGTGCTGGAACACGGATAATGTGATTTTTGGAAGCTGCCATTCTGAAGCAGCATCTAACACCTGCTCCAGAGCCTTGTGAGGAAAGGCAAGCATGCCAAGTGCACTTAGCTGCGCTGGACTAGAGCACGGCGTGATGCTGGCAGACGGTCACTTCCCATTAATGCCCCTCTTAATGCCTGGGGCATTAACATCTCGCCAGCACGCCGGTGCTGGGCACGGGCCGGATGGAGGCGATTTGATTGTGTTCTCTATTTTACATTTTAGTCCGTGCAGAGAAATGGAAAGATGTCATGCTAGTTTTGTCATGACCTGCTTTGTTTTTTTCCATCCTTACGGTACAAGTCACGAGTGCACAGGGGTGACACCCTTTGGGTTTAGAGCTTTGCCCCCACGTTTCCGCAGAAAATCACAAGTTTCTTTTGCAGAAGCAGAAATTGAGGTTGATATGCAAAAGAAAATGTGTGCAAAGCAGCTTCCGCTGGGAGAGATGCTCTGAATGCGGATGAGAGAGTCCACAGCCACCTCTCTGCAAAAGCAAACACTGCGAGCCATAGAACGGCTCAAGTTGGAAGAGAGCTTAAAGATCATCTAGTTCCAACCTCTGCACTCAGCACTTGTTGCTGTCAGTGAAGTATCTGAGCTTTTCGCCTGAGCTCGGCTCTTCCCTGAGTCGCTGCCAGCTCCCTGCATCCTTTTTGTTTCAGCTCCTCCCCATGGTGGGAAGCTGAGCTGGGAGCTGTTGGTGGAGCGGCTTATCCACAGTGTTATAAAATTCACATAAAATGTTACAAAATCACAATTGCCAGCATCGAGGAGATGTCGTGTACTGTATCCTGAGCTTCCAAGTGCAGCTCCGGGCCCTGTGCAGAGGGAATCTTTGGATTTGAGGTAGCTCCTCAGCCCTCTCAGTCTGCCACATCTTGTCTCTGGCACACCGGTGGACTCCCTTGCAAGGTGTTCCTGTAGCTGAGGCATCCATCTCCCATTATGTTCATGCAGGTTTTGCACTGCATTCACTCTCCCAGATGCTCCTGTGAGATGATCCAGGTGCTGGCCAGAGTTATTGCACGGCCTTTTCTCTTTGAAAGGTGGCAAAACATTTCTGCCAGCCCGGGATCTTCCTATAATCAAAGCATCTAATGAATGATCAGCCTTTAGTGGTGCTGGTGCTCCTTCCAGCTCCCTTCTGGAGCTTTTCTCTGGTGAAAAGCCTTGTCGCAGCGAGGAAGCCAGGCTGGGTGCCTGGGTCGAGCTCTGCACCAGTGGCACAGCTGAGCTTGGTGCTTTCAGCGGTGCTAGAACAAACCAGCAGCTGTTGCTTGCTGGGAAAGCAGCTGCGTGGCGAAGGCTGTGCTGCCTGTGGCTGCCCTGTGGTTGTTAACCTCCTGACTGGTCTGTCGTGTAAGGAAGCTTTAGAGCCAAAGCAATGCCTGTGATGGATGGGCCGTCAGGTCACGGGGGCTGAGCACTTGCCTGTGCTTTGGTGTGAGATTGCTTGTAGGAAGCAAGTCTCTGCTGGGCTGGGGCTTAGGGGGCTTGGGGTTTGTGCCTAGGTGCCAAACTGAGCACAGAGCAGGGCAGATGTGAGGAGAAGTGCAAATTGAGAGCGAGTTACCACTGTCATTATTCAACTTCTTAAGGTATTGATCAGCTGAGTTAAGATGGCACCACAGGTAGCCGTTACTCCATGTCCTGATATTACTGATGGATGAAAGCTGTTTTATAGTTTAAGTTAGATTGTTAGGTTGCACAGGGAAGGGTCTCTGAGTCCTGTTCTATCTGATCAGGGCCTAGCACACACCGGGGATACAGCAGTCTGAACCATAAGCATTAATAATACAGTGGGTATTATTCAAATGAAAGCTGCCACTTTTCCTTTGTGGGAATAAACCCCTGGGTAATCGCTGCTCATACTTATCTGTTCCTATAATTGCTTTCTGCAGAATCACTCCAGAAGAAGCTGTGCTGGCAGGATGCTGCTCTCCCTGCTCTCCCCCCGCGCGAGCTGCTCTGCACGATGCCTCCTTCGTGACTTGCGCCGGTGGGGGCTGCGTGGGCAGAAGAGGGCTGACTGTCCCCACAGGGGTGTGCAAACCACATGGACAGCCAGCAGCCACCACGTCAGCCCTGTCTTCACCAGGGCTTTGACTTTCGGTGATAAAGTCGCCATCGTTGACCAAAATGGGGAGCACACATACAGGGAGCTCTTCTGCCACAGCCTCCGCCTGTCCCGGGAGATCTGTAGAGTCCTGCAGTGCTCCAGCAGGGACTTGAAGGAGGAGAGGATCTCGTTTTTGTGCCCCAATGATGCCTCGTATGTGGTTGCCCAGTGGGCTTCCTGGATGAGCGGAGGCATAGCAGTTCCCCTTTACAAGAAGCACCCTGTGCAGCAACTGGAGTATGTGATCGGGGACTCACAGAGCGCTCTAGTCATGGCAGCAGAGGAATATGTGGGGAAAATATCCCCTAGTGCTGAGAAGCTGGGGGTCCCAGTGCTGCCACTCAGGTCTCATGGCAGTGGATCTGCAGATCACACAGCGGAGGAAGACGTGCCCTTGGCATCCAGTGCTTCCTGGAAGGACAGGGGAGCCATGATAATCTACACGAGTGGGACAACGGGGAGACCAAAGGGTGTCCTCAGCACCCACGAGAATGTGCAGGCAGTGGTGAGTGCTGCTTTCCCTGCAATGCTAGTGCTGGGTTAGAGGTCTTGTCCTTCCCGGGTGGTTTGGCATAACAGACCTGATTTCTGCACACAGCTATGGGGCTGAAATCCACAGCACTTCTGAGGTGAGCACAGGGCTCAGTGTTTCATAGAATCATAGAATGGCCTAGGTTGAAAAGGACCACAACGATCATCCAGTTCCAACCCCCTGCTATGCACAGGGTCGCCAACCAGCAGACCAGGCTGCCCAGAGCCACATCCAGCCTGGCCTTGAATGCCTCCAGGGATGGGGCATCCACAGCCTCCTTGGGCAACCTGTTCCAGTGCCTCAACACCCTCTGAGTGAAAAACTTCCTCCTAAGATCCAACCTCAACCTCCCCTGACTCAGTTTATTGCTGAGGTTGCAGCCAGGGGCATGGCTTCTGCCTCCTGCCTTGGAAAGCAGCAGAGGTGAGACCTGTTGTGAAAGGACTGCTTTCTTTGCGGTTTTCTTCACTGTGTCTAGCAAGGTATCTTTGCCCATAATTGGAATATAACTTAGCCCAGCACTGCACAGTGCTGTGTGAAGTCTGTGCATTATTTAGCTATATATCCCCAAGGCAAAAAATCCATTAGCTCTCTGAGCCAAAAGGAATTAAAAGTTTGAACGAGCCTGCTGACTGCCTCACCAGTTTGTTATCACTGCCTGCAACAGAGAGACTCGTGCCATTAGGGAAAAAGAGCAGGGAATGCACGGTGCCATATGGACACGTCGTCGAGCTCACGCCTTTCTGGAGGCACAGATACTGCAGTGGTGGGTGCAGTAAGAGAGCCTTGATGGATAGAGCCAGGGCTTGGCTATATCGGGCAAAGAATCTGTTCCCTTACAAATATGCTGGTCATTTGGGAGGCAGCCGAAGCAGTGACTGTCTTTGGTGCTGTCTCACAGAAAGCTCCCTGCCCTGTGGGAGGGGGTTGTGAATGGCACGACCAAATTCCACTGATTATTATTTATAGAGAGCTGGAAATAAGCTCTCCAGTTGCTAACGTTGGGCTCTGAAGAACTTTGTTCTGCACAGAAGCCTGAGGTCCAACACTTTAAAACACCCCGTTGTGAAGGGATAATTAGAAGGTTGATATATATTCTGTATATTCTCTTCGTGGGACATCAGTTTCCTGCTCCCACTGGTTATTCCTTACACGTGTGAGAAGAGCAGTGTCATCCACCAGTGCCCAAACCGTGTCAGCTGAGTGCTGGAATACTTCAGGTTTTGTTTAGTATTTCTGCAGCAGGCTTGTGATTTTGTGGGTGCTACTTAAAGTCATTGCTGACTTAATTCTCAGTAGCAAGGGAGGTCTGCGATCTGTGTTGAAAAAGTGCAGAAGGGGTTCCTTGTGAATGCCTTGTGGTGGTAATTCTGCTCCTGCTGCCCCTAAGGAAGGGATTTCTGTGCCCAGGTGTTGTTCTGGGGGCGGTGGGGTTTCTGGCACCAGCTGTGCAGGGGGTGCTGGGAGGGTCGGGTGCCCTGTGCTGGTGAAGCTTTCCTCCTGCCCTGACATGGGACTGCGTGTCTTTTTCCACAGACCACAGGGCTGGTTGAAAAATGGGAGTGGAAGAAAGAAGATGTTATTCTGCACGTGCTGCCTTTGCATCACGTCCACGGGGTGATCAATAAGCTGCTCTGTCCTCTCTGGGTGGGAGCAACATGCATCATGCTGCCCGAATTCAGCGCGCAGATGGTAAGCCTGGAGGGATGGCGTGTTGTCTTTGAAATTCAGCAGCAAGACCCCATGTGCTGCAATTAGAGCAGCTCTGCAAAGAAGTTCTTAAACAATTCCAACCTCTTTGGCTGCCGGCTGCGTGTGGTTCACAAACTGGTACAAACCCTTCCTGTTGGACGCTGAGGTTGGGGTAAGTGCGCTCTGCTGGAGGTCACAACTTGTTTGAGTGTGGCACACACGACCACAACACCGTGCTGCTTCCCCTTGATGTGTTGGGGGTCTCACGTTGGGGGTGATCTATTCTTGCTACCCACTAAGAGCATCCACACACAGAACAAGGGTTGTTAATTTCCTGGTACAAGGAGGTGGAAATACTGGCCTTTTCCCTTGCACACTGGCAGTGAGCTGCCCGAAGAGATGCTGTTGGTTGGATATTTCCTTTTTAGTAGCTTGCATTTTCCATGTCCTCGGTGTTTTGTGTTACATTACATGACAGAGCACAGACTCCAGAGTTTCTTACAGCCTGGGTAAGAGAAATACTAATACGTGTCACCTGCATAGAAACAGTGCTCTTGAGTACTGGTACAAGTGTAAACAGATCTGTCAGTTTAGACACAGCAGTGTGAGTGAGAGTTTGCAAACTGAGAGCTGCTTGCAGTTCTGCAGGAAAAGTGACAGGAGGGAAACCTTGTTTATAAGTGTGTCCCTGCTGCATTTAGTGCTGTTTGCTGGCTGAGACAGGAAGCAGCAGTCTCAGTGCTCTGCTTGTATTTTGCTCCTTGCCCACGGTGGCAGGTAGCTGACTTACCAAGAGGATGAAAAGCAGCAACCAGCAGTGAAGTAGAACAGCTTCTACAGTTACTGACTCCTGGGAGCTGGCACTGCTCATCTACGTCCCCTGATGTTGGTGGTGCTGTGGGAGGCACTGGAGTTCTGTTTTGCTCCAAGCTGAGCAGTGTCACTGCTAAGTGAGCGATTTCAGGTGCTGGTGCCACCTCATAGCAGAAAGGGGACCTGCTTTGTCAGTAGGCAGCTCCTTGGACAAGTGATGAGAGCTTGTCAAGCCCGTGCTTTGTGGCTGAGCAGGCTACTTTACGTGTCTGTGTTTATTCATGTGCCAGGCTGCTTTGTCATGCTGAAAGGACAAAGAGCAAATGCACAGGGTGCAGCCAGAACCCCTCGATGCTGGACTCTGCAGTGGAGCTGAGTTTGGACTCTGATCTGAGTGAGCTGATGACCAAGTGATTCCTAGCTGCTTATTTCTGCTTCTCAGAGAGGCAACCACAGAAAGTGTGCGCTTCCCTTCTTGTTTCAAGATGGCCCTGGCACCTGAAAACCCCACTGGTGGCTGAGCACCGGTCCTTCCATGGGAGCAGCCCCAGAACTGCAGAGGGGCAGCTCTGCATCCACATCTCCAGGAGGATGCTGTTGTAGAGGAAGGCAGCGAAGTCCCCTGGCAGCTGGAGCTGGCGATACCTTCTTGATAGTCACAGCCTAATTTACCTGCTGCCATCATTATGGTGTCACCCCAAGAAGCGTTCTATGCTCACAGCTCAGGGTGCAGCAGGGCTGTGTGTCCCACCAAAGGCAGGGCTCTGTGCTCACAGCTCAGGCTGCAGCAGGGCTGCATGCCCGTCAGACCCAGGGCTCAGAGCATTGTCCAGGCACTGCTAGCAGGCAGCTGGTGTGGAGCAGAGGAGCGTGCCGATAGCCTGGAAGCAAAGCCAAGCCCTCTGGAGGGCGCGTTTCTCCACATCCTGTGCCACTGGTGATTGATCGTCCCTTATACCCTTGTGTTTTTCTGTGCTCTCTCCCGACATCTGCAAATCAATGAGCTGACGTTGAAGGATGGGTCCGGGTGCCTGCAGCAGGGTGCCTGCCTGCTGCCTCTGATCAAAGCCCTCTGCTGGAGCCGGCGGTGAGGGCGAGTGAGGACAGCAGCGGGGCCGTCACACTGACCCTGGAGGTTGGACTTGGGCAGAGGTCGGCGCAAGGAGCGAAGTCCCGGGGGCTCTCAGGTGCACTTGGGCTCTGAAGGACCTCATTTGCTTTTCTGTTCTTTTTATTCCCTTTATTTTTCCGAGGGCCTCCCCTGGGAGCTGAAAGTGGTTTGATCGACACTACAAAGAAAGCACACGAGGGTAAATAAGGCTTTCTTGTGGAGTTTAATGCAAGCTGCCTTTCGGTTCCAGTCTATTTTCACCAGCTGTTTACAAAATACCCTTTGCTGCTGAAATCAGCTTTAGGAGTTCCAGTGGAGGATTCTGCAGAAGGAGCCCGAGTTTTGCTGGGCGCTTTTTCTCTTGGTTGCACCTTGAGAAAGCAGCCAATTATAGTGTGATGTAAAGAAACCCGGATGGCAGCTAAAACACTTGACAGCCTGATCAAAACAAGGCTGGGAACTTACTCTCAACCTGCTGCAGGCATATTTAGCCTTGAGTGATACTGGCACGGGTTCAAGAGAAACCGCAGCAGCATACCCGATGTGTGTTTGGTTTCTAATCACTAACACTTCATTATACAAAATAAATACTTTATTATTACAGCCTTTATTAAATTACATAATTTGTGGTGCGCCTTATAGTCGGATGCTGATGCCAGTCTGGTTCCAGTGGTGCTAACAGTGCTCATTATTCTTTCCCCTTGGTTAGAAGGCGCTCTGAGCCCCGGCCCACAGCTTGTCGCTCCCTGCACCTTTCAGACCCTTCTGTCTGTTTTTGGGATCTGTCCAAGGAGAGGTTAAAAATCAAACTGTAAAGTAACCTCCGTGTCCTGACCGGGACCCGCTCTCTCACCAAAGCAGCATCTGATGCCCAGGGCTGCTTGCGAGCTATTGCTGAGGCCACGGGGGCTCATTAAAGTGCATTGAGCTGCCTGAAGCGTGAAAGTTGCAGCATAAAATCAGATTCTTTTTATTAAATGAGGACATCCATTACTTTGCACCAGCTACTGTACATGTTATAATTCACTTTATAGCACCATCTGTTAAGGCTGTCTCGCTTAAGCTTTTTGCAGCATCTTTTTATTGTAAGTTATTAAAAAATATGGCTGCATCTATTAATCATTTATTAATAAAGGGTTTATAAATGGACCCGTGCTTTCCAGCAGCACAATCGGTTCATCCACGCCGTGCAAGTCCCCACTGCATGGGCTGCACTGTGATGCTGGGAGCCCCCCCAGCTGCTGCCTGCCCTTGGGGCCATGGGAGCAGCACCCAGCACTGCAGGAGTGCTTCACTGCTTGGAAGGGACAGCTCTGAGCACGGGGACATCTCCGTGCTGCTGCGGACACGCAGAGTGGGCAGAATGGCATCTGAGAGCTCGTTCCTCCCAGCAGCTGTGTGGGGCGAGGGCTGCTCTGATGTTATTTTTGTTTTCAGCTGAGCGTGAGAACGGGGAGGGCAGAATGTGCTTTGAAGTCAGAGCGAGCTGCGGCCCAAGGGTCCCTTTGTGGTCCTCCTGGCAGGGCTTGCTTCCAGGCTGCATGCTTCTCCAGCTGCACCGCTGTGTGTGCAGGCAGCCAGCATTTCCCAGTGACTTCTGGACCCGTGCTTACGGAGCGGGGGCACCCTGAGCCCACAGCCTGCTGAGGTTTTTGGCCAATGTGGGTTCATTCTGAGTTTGGACAGAGGGAACTGCTTGTCTTGCCTTGGAGCACCGCTGCTCCTGCCTGGACAGGAGGGGGCAAAATGCTTAAGGGATGAATGTTCAGTTGAGAAAGGCGGTCAGCTGGTTGCACTGAGCACAAGGTCAGATCCTGGTAGCTGTTCAGCATGGGGGATGGAGGAAGGTTTTAGGACTCTGAACTCACTGTGGTCCGTGCTGCCCCTTTGGCTCTGCAGGTGCTGAGCTGCGGCGCGCTGCCTGCAGAGGGACAGCCGTGTCTCTGCCCTGCAGGCACTCTGTTGGTAAGCATGTTGAGATGCAGATTCGTCACCCTGAAGTTGTTTTGGTGCCGGAGTTGCTGTGGCTGACTCTGTGCCTCGAAGGTTTGTACCCTCTAAAAATCCATGCCTTGTTTTACAGCGAGGTGAGGGCTGGGTGCTGCCGCGTTGTGCCTCTGGTTGCACGGTGAGGTCCCGTGGCAAAGCAGCACGGTTGCCTGCAGGGAGGAGAAGCATGCACCGTGGTCCTGAGCCTCTCCCCATGATCTGTTGCTTCTGCAGACATCAGCCTTGGTGGTTTAGGGATTATTTTTATGATCAAAGCAAATGCAAGCACACAGGGTTCTGATCTGCAGTAACCAAGCACCAAAAGGACGGTGTGCTGGGATTGCCTGGCCCGTACTGTGTCAGCTGGAGCAAGGCACTCCTCTTTTCATTCCGCTCCAGACTCACAGAGGAGGTGGTGCAGGGAGGAGCAGGTCGCTGCTGAACGGGCTGTGTTTGATCACTTCTCGCAGACCTGGCTTTCAAAAGTTGGTGTTTTTCTTCCTGTCCCCCCTGCTCTGCCGTCTGTGCTCAGCATCTGCTCGGGAGTCTTTTCATGTGTGTGGGGAGAAAGAAGAGGTGGAACCGGAGCCTGTCATATTTACTTACATTCCCGGGTCCCAGGGAAGGCACTTGCTCCTTTCAGTATGCCTGCAGCACAGGAAGGGTTTAAAAGCTTCAGCCTGGAATACGGAGGGGCCGTCGAAGTGCACTGATGAATAAATGATTAAAACCAGAGTGGCGCGGAGCACAAACAGTTTGGGGTTGCAACACACAGGAGGCGAAGCCACCGAGGGCCTGGTTTCCCTTTGAAGAGAGGGCCGTTTCCCTCGGTGCATGCTGCTCCCCAGCAGCAGCTCTGCTTGGCTGCAGCCACTGTTGCTCTCACTCAGATCGGCGGGCAGCGCTACCTGCACGGCAGAGATCGATGCACAGCACAAAGCCAGCTCCCCGATCAAAGGGAGAAGTAAAGGGGTGGTTTAACCTTGCATTAGAGGGATTGTTGCTGCTGAAAGGGTTTAAAAAAAAAATAAATTCGATAACCACTGAAAATGATGCCGTAATTCTACAGAGGAGAGAGGAGCTGTTGTGTCTGTCAATAGGGGTAGCGGTACGGGCCGTCTATTATCTGTTTGGGTGTAATGGGAAAATCCATGCTGATTTTCACTTTCAGCTTTTAAGACGTTTTTGCCCACGTCTCTTCTGGCTTCTTTTGGAGCCCTGCGTCAGGCAAAGGCTCCCTGGACATAGCACACAAATGGCCACTGCCACCTTCCCCTTTCCTCTGCATTAGAAGGTGCCCGGGTTCTGATAGGTCTGCTGGTGTCTGTCTGCTTTATACCGTCACACGGTTCCCTCTGAGGGCAAAGGCTCTGTAAAGGAAGGAAGAATCACTGCCTTTCCTTCTCTGTGCTGCTTCCCTTCCTTCAGGTGACGTTAGCAGATCTGGACGCAGGCTGGGGAGGCTGCTGCAGGGAAGGACGATCTATGGGAGCAGCTTGCACGTTCAGCACCGTGCCATCTGCGTGCTGGAAGAAATACGTGGGAAAATCTTGCAGCTTTGCCTCGCTGGGATTGTTTTCTACCCGCTGGTGTCATTTTTTCCTCTCTCTCTCTCTCTTTTTTTCCCCTCTCATTTCCTGCTGGCAAAATCCCACCGGCCAGCCCATGGAATTGCCCAGATATGCTTTTGTGCAGTGGGAGGGGAAGAAAATCAGGAATGTCAGAGGGCTCTTGGGAACAGAAGGTCTTCTTCTGCTTTGCTGGCTCAGGCAGCCTGTCCTGTAAGCCAGCAGTGCTGTGTGCCTGCGCTGGGCTTTTGCTGCCATCAGTGCTGATGGGAAGCTGTACCCATTCTTGTTTTCTTGCAGCTAGAAACTGTTCGATTCAAGCCCTTGTTCATCATTAAAGGAGTTCTGGTCCACTCTGCACTATCTCCTGAACACATCCCATCTGAAGACTGGTAGTTCCCCTGTGCTTTGCACTATAGTGATGATTTAAAGGCTGAGTGTTACAGCCGGAGGGCTGTGCCCCACTGAACATCCCCAGAGCCAGGCTGGTGGGTCCCAACTGGAGGTGGCATCTCTGAGCTCCCTGCAGGCAGGCAGAGCAGGGGATGCATTTGTAACAGAAGTCTCAGGTGAGCAAAATAAAAGGAAGCGGTGGGCTGCCGATCTCCTGTCTGTGGGTGATTGATGTGGTGACAGTGACACGTAGGGTAACAGAGAGGGAAAGATGGATCTCCCTGCTCTAAACCTGACAGTGTCAGAGGATGCCGTGTGTGGGAAGGGCAAAGCTGGCCCCTTGCTGGAGGCCGTCCAAGTCCCGGGCTTGATCGATTAGTCCCAGGTAACGAGGCTTTCCCAGATCCTTCTCTTAAACCATGAAGTTCTAGTTATAAAGCAGCAGTTTCAGCTGGCTGGGCAGCAGCAAGCCCTCTGGACGCCTGTGGGTCTGCGGGGAGCTGGGGGCTGCCAGCCTTGTGCCGCTGCTCGGTGCTTAGAGCTGCTACAACACATGGTCGGGATCCAGATTTGGCTGAGCAGCAGCAGAACAGGTGGGGATGTTTGGCTGTCAGCAGATCGGCCCAGCAGCGGCTGGTGGCACGCGTCCAAAGGCAGCTGCTTATCTTCAGGAAGGGGCTGCTGCCGGGGCGAGTCGGGCTGGCACAGAGCTGCTCCCATCGCCAGGATGGCGGCACAAAGGGTTTTATCTGGGGCAGGAGCTGAGCAGATGTGCGAGGACAGGGGATCCTGGGGTGCAGCAGAGAGCTGTATTTTGGAGTGATGTCATCGTGCGTTTGTTTGCTTCGTTGTTGTTGTTGTTTTTTAATCCAAATGCATGTGAAAATAAATCTGCTGCACAGCCAGTCAGACTGGAAGTCTGCCCGCACTCCCCACAGCTGCTCCGGGCTTCTGCAGGCAAATCACACGGTGAGGATCGAGCAGCTCCAAACGTCTGTCTCCCTTCAGTTCTTTGGCACAGGCCCGCTGCCTGCTTGCTGTCACCTGCTCCCCTGCCCAAGGCAATGGCTCTGTGGAGCACCAGGGGGAGAGAAGCGGATCCCTGGCTTTGGAGATGTCTCTCTCTGTGCTGCTGCCTCAAATGGGGAAAATGCTGTGAGGCTGAAGAGAAAAAGACCTCTGGGGAGAGAGGCTGGGAGCCATATAGTAGGGGTCAGATCCTCCTCAGTGCAATTTTGCCTATTCTGCCTTCATTTAGGGCTTCGTGCTGGCAAGGGTGCACGGCTGTGTTGTGTCAGTGGGTCACTGCAGACACACTGCATTCCTTTTCTGCTCCCCACCGTGCCCAGGGGGCTCACAGTACTCGTGTCCCAGCTCCACGGCTCTGGGGGTGTCCTTATGTCCCAGCCCCAAGCCTGGTGGCTTCCCAGTGCATGCATCCCTTGGGTGGGACACTGCCTCTGTTGGATGTGTATGGCTGCATGAAGAAGAACAACGTGGTGCCGACGGGGGTTTTTAGGGGCTGATTGTTCTGAAGCAGCCAAGTGAGAGCCGGCAGGGAGAGGTGGTGCTGGTGCAGTGAAGTAGAAAGTAATGAAATGGAGCCCGAGCGAGCGGGACGGAGGGGAAAGGGGCAGCGCACACAGCAGCACCCGGGGTGATAGCATGAAGGAGAATCACTTGTTCACCTCCAATCAATTCATGCTTTTTTTCACCGCCACACGCGCCTGTGTGCAGCTGAGCGTGTGCTGGGAGGGGGGGGGGGAGGCGAGCAGTGTCAGGAGCTGTTAGGAAATACATTTGTCAACAACAGGGCAGGGAGAAAGGAGAGAGGCGGCCGTCACTGGAGCCGAGCGGGCCGGAGCCCTTTATTTATTGATGGCTTTGTATCGTTCCTGTCTAGGGGAGAGCTCACCTAGGGGGAAGAGTGACAACGTGTGGAAGAGATGGGTCTGGTTTCAATATTTATGCTTGTTCGTGGCTAACTGCGCCCACGTGGAGCTGCTCAGCCAGTGCAGTGTCTGGGGTCACTCACTGCTCTCCAGCAGAGCCGGCTCCTGGAGTTCGGCCCAGTTGATGGGTCCTCAAAGCTTCGGGTCCGTGGGCTCCCACCTGCGTGCCGTGTTCCCTGTGTGTGACTCTGTGTCTTTCCTCTCTGGAAAGCTGGCAGCTTTGTGTAGCCTTTGAAGTGTTCCGTATGCTCACAGAATCCACAGCTTCTGCCCCAGGCTGTCTTCATCAGCAAGTGCTTGGCTGTAAGGTGATGGTACCAAGAAGTGCCATTTCCATCGTATGATCACGGAGTGTGGAAGCGACGGGTGATCCCTTGCTGAGACAGAGCTGGGAAGTTGGCACTGACAGTGCTGACCATCGCTTCCCTCTACGCTTCATATTCGGGTGTATATGTGTGTATGCATGTTGCCTCTTTCCTAGGTTTGGAAGAGGATCCTGAGCTCCCAAGCTCCCCGTGTCAGCGTCTTCATGGCAGTGCCCACCATCTATGCCAAGCTGATAGAGTACTACGATGAGCATTTCTCTCAGCCCCAGGTGCAGGACTTTGTGCGTGCCTTTTGCCAGGAGAACATCAGGTAGGCGGGCAGTGCACGTCCTGCTGCCCCCAGCTCTGCACCAGGCAGGGGCTGCTGTGGCTGTCGCACCAGGGAACCTACCAAGTTTTCTTTTGGACTTCACCTCCTCATGCCAGGCAGGCCATAGTGCTGTACGATCTCCCTGACAAGAACAGAGGTGACATTATTTAATTATAAGCTACTCTTGCGTGGTAAAGCCAGAAGGGGTCTGCATGCTTATTATACGTGTCACCCTACATGATACAAGGCTAAGAACTTCATCCTGCAGCCCGCAGGTCCCTACAGATGCTGCTGCTTGTGCTGCAGAATCTCTTCTAGGAGGCTGTCCTGTCTTAACTTAAACCCCCTTGTTAGACAGAGAATATCTTCTGTGTGAGGAATAGCTTTGATACTGGCTGAAGCCTTTGGGGACTTGTGAGCTTTTCTGTACATGCAGGCTTTACATAACATCTTGTTGGAATGCAGACTTCTTAGATGCTTTGTTGTGTGGTGTTCCATGTGCAGGTTGATGGTGTCAGGCTCTGCAGCCCTGCCTGTGCCTGTCCTGAAGAAGTGGAAGGCCATCACTGGGCACACTTTGCTGGAGAGGTATGGGATGACAGAGATTGGGATGGCGCTTTCCAACCCTCTGCATGGAGCCCGTGTCCCAGGTAGGAGTCTCGAGAAGGTGACGCCATTCAGAGATGTTTTGCTGTCAAGTGTTCTTGTTTACTCTCACCATAGAGAGCACACATCTGATCACCATTTGTCATAACTGACGAGCAGACTGTGGTGTGAGCAATGATGCTGGTCACAGGAGCTGGCAATAGGAAGATCAGACAAGCCACAAGTGTGTGTGCAGAGCCTGCAGTGTTACACACCAACCCAGCTAGGCCAGGCCTGTCCTGGAGGCAGAGTGCACACTTGTTTTTCTCTGCTTGATGATTTCCAAAGTCTTAATGAGCTCAAACACTGTGATGGGGTGGCATCTTCAGCTTCTGCTTTGTGAAGCTGTGTTTGCATGGGATGTAGCCACAGGGCTCTCCACGGAGCAGCTCGTGTCCCACCAGTCAGCACTGAACATTTAAAATAGGGTGTCTGTTCACTCTTATTTTAGTGCAAGTTTCTTGACTCTTCAGGAATTAGAAATTGTCACACCTCGTCGTACGCTCTGGCTCTGTTCTCTCCTTGTCTTCCCTCACTTCTCTTAGCTGCACTTTGTGACTCCTCTCAATATCTGTAGTTTTATGTAACCTAGAAATGAATTGATCTCGAACATTAAAAATATAAAATGCCCCCACCCTCCCATTGGTTATAAACGTGGCCATCTGTCTGCCAAGCAACCCAGCCCACCACTATGCCACCTTCTTTTCCCCACATGCTGTCTGCACATGCATGGTACCATATGCATCATTTTGGTCTCTGGTCTCCTGGGGACCGTTGTTGCCCAGGGGGGACTGTCCTGTGCCTTGTGGCTTCCCCTCACACCCCAGTCCTGCTGGTTGTAGCAGCTGTGCCCTTGAAGGGATTGCACAGGGAGAGGAGAAGCCACAGCTTCCCCCAGCATGGGCTCCTGAAACTGAGAACAGCTCGGGGGCAGCACAAAACACAAAGTGCAGTTAACTTCTGCAGTGCAGTTGTGATTCCCCCAGTCTGGCCAGTGCTTACTGCGTGCTGGAGAAGGGAAACTCAATTCCCACCTGCATGAGTTTGAGCTCTCTGTGAGCCCCAAGGTGTAGGATGGTGGTTTGAAGTCGTTTGGATGTCACAACAGCCATGTTATATTTGCTTTTTATTTCATCTTTAGTAGGGGAAATGAGTGGAGGCTCTCAATCTCCCTGGAGACAACAAGGCTGCGTGGATAAGGCAGAAATGGACACCGGAAGGGCAGTTTTAATTCCAGAGCTGGGTCCACGTGCTCTTGAGCAGAGGCAGTGTCCAGTCTCTGGCATTACTGGGTCTGTAGGGGACGTGGGGACAGATAATCTCATACAGCTGCGAGCAGAGGAGCTGGGATAAAGGCTAAGTATCTGTCACACAGCCACTGAGCTGAGGCTCACTGCAGCCCAGCGAAAGGAGGGAGAAGAATCTCACAACGGTGTGGATCAGCCAGGAACCTTACAGACAGAGAGCTACGATTGAATAGGCTTGATTAATTTATTTCAGGAAGTGTCAGTTGGGAAGCAGATGGGTGCAGCTGAGGCATAATTTACTGGAGCTGTGAAAAGCTTTTGATATAGTACCCCATTAGAGGCTGGGATGTAAGGTCACCAGGTACAGCGGAGTATCCACTGTGAACGAGTCAGCTGAGAAATGCAGCAGTGGCTGAGGCAGGAGGAGCAGTGAGCTTCCTGCAAAACCGAGTGTTCTGGGACAGATGCTATGCAGCAGCTGACAGCAGACCCACTTGCTGGCCACGGCTTTATTTTCACAAAGGAGTGCAGCAAGCATGGCCAAGCAGCAAGGGCTGTGCTGGAGGAGGCCTGTGGTTGCAGCACGCTCATAAGGTGCTGGTGGAGATGGGGCCTCAGCAGGCATCGGTGTGTTAAACATAATGCAAGGGCTTGCTGGGCATGGCCAGAGCTGAAGCAGCAGATACTGAGGTTGACTGGGATGACTTTAGTGCTTGAGTTAGGGGTTGGCGACCCACAGCAGGGCTTGGAACTGGGTGAGCTGTAAGGACCCTTCCAAGCCAAGCCATTCTATGACGTCTATGGCTCTGTGACTTCAGAAATTTCTCTCAGTGACATTCCTTGCCACTGGAAAGCCCCAAAGAGGGAATGTGTCTGTGCTGCAAGCATCTGTCCCAAAGGTGATCCATCCCAGCCTTCCGAGGCAGGTTCCTTTGGTTGGGTAAACCCAAGGACCCTCACACCTGCCAGTGGGTTTCTCTCAGGGCAGAAGCGGCACACACGTCCTGCTCCACTGCCTCATGAGCTTCGTTCTGCCTATGAGGAGAGGCGCTGGGGTTGTCCTGCACTCCTTCGCCCCCTGTGGGGCTGGGGAAGGGCAGAGCCCTCCACGTCCAACAGGTGTCCTTGGTGCTGTGGCACTGCCCCGTGGGCGCAGATCCAGAAGGCCGTGGGAGGGGCGAGTTCCCATTTCCTAAAGAAGAAAAGATGAAAGATTTGAAAGATAAATGTTTGCTTGTATATGGTTAAAACCCTGCTTAAAATGCCTCTGTTTTCACCAGCTCTCATTCTAATCCCCCCGGTGCTGTTACTGTGAAGGGAGATGAATAATTCATGGACGGAGAATGCCTCACTGGGCCTAATCACCACTTTAATTGGAGGTTTAGATCAGAGGCAGCTAATAGCTCCTACCGCGGTCGCGGTGTATTGTTGACAGTGAGATCTCTGAGTGCCTTATCGTTGGCCTGTTTCAATTCTCCCAGGACAGCACTGCACATAACAGCATCAAGGTCCCCAGATACTGGAGGACACAGACCGCAGGGCCAATTAAATTTATCTGGGAAGAGCTGACAACTTTTTTAAACAGAGGAGAGCCGGTGAGGAAGAATAATGGTGTCGGTCCTTCCTGACTGCAGCCTGAAGCTGTGAACGTGCTGCCAGCTTCGCTGAGCATCCCCGAGTGTGCAGACTTCGGGGAGCTGGAAGGGCACAGGGAGGGGAAGGAGCAGGGATTGCTCCTGGTTGCCCTTCTGAGAGGTGGGCAGTGCTGGGTTTTGACTCCCATCTGATGATACCTGATTTGGGACTCATATCCCCTCCCTGCAGACACCCGGGGTCGGGCTGGAGGGGCTCTGAGCACAGATGGAGCTGTGGGTGTCCCTGTTCATTGCAGGGAGTGGGGCCAGGTGGCTTTTAGAGGTCCCTTCCAATGCAAACCATTCTGTGATTCTGGTTGCTGTGCCTTTGCAGCCTGCACAGCCAACCACCGAGCTTTGGAGTTGGCATGGCGTGTGTCTTAACACGTCGTGGTACATACATGGTGTGTGTCTTAACACGTCGTGGTACATACATGGCGTGTGTCTTAACAAGTCGTGATGTGTGTTTTAACACATCACCCAGGCCTGAGGAGCTCTAGTCATTGCCTGTGCACAAATTGTATCAGTGCTGTCAGCCCCGTGTAGCTCTGACCAAAGCTGTGGGCATTTTCAGCCTTCACAGATATCCATTTGCAGGTTTATCATCCTTCTGAAATGCCAAAGAACTTTTCCAGGCTGAGCATAAGGACACAGCTCCCCACGTGGGTCTGATTTCATGCTTTAGCCAAACGGTTGTCTTTGTGTTTGTTTGGAGGCATTGTGTTGGTATGTGATATTTCATTCTCAAAGGCTGAGGCCAGAAGTGGCCGCTGTCATTCAGTGCTGCCCATGGGTCAGTCTGTCGTGCTCTGCATCGAGACTGGCAGCTCACATACAGCAAAGGAGCATCTTCCAGGAAGGCATTGATCTGATCTTAATGCGAAGGCTTCCAGGGCTGGCAAACCTGTGGGAGTCTGTGGCAGCTCACTGGGCTGCCTGCTGCTCCCCTCCCTGAGCTCTGTGAGCCTTCATTTACTCGCAGTGTCTGCCTTGCCACGTCTTTCAGCCAGGTTTGGGGCCATCAGCACGAGGTATTTTTCACACGGGAGAAAACGTTCCCATAGAATTCTAGAAGGTGGCCTTGGCAAGCTTGATGTGCAAACATTTGGCTTGTTTTCCGTGATTTATAGCTTGCTTTGAGTACTCTTGGAGTCTCGTGGCAGGTACAAAACTCTGCTGAAAATATATAAATACCTCTCCCTGGCAGCTCAGTGGCACCTCAGCTCCCGGTGAGAAGAACAGAGCACACCTCTCCCTCCTGCTCTGCTGCAGCCCCCTGTCCTGGGCTTCTGGCAGTGAATTTGGCTGTGTCAGAGCAGCCCTATGGCAGGAGAAGGACCTGGCTGAATGCTGTAGCTGACCTAAATGCCAAAGGCAGTCTCAAGCTGAACAGACACACGTCACGGACCTGCCATGTAGCTTTCTGTTTATTTCTTGCCAGATTTGCTAATTGTTAGGGTAGTTTTGCTGCAATAAAATCTCACTCCCTCGTAGCCCATCTGCTCTCAGCTGATCCTGCAGGGATGCCATAAATCTGGGCTACCACGACATATCGATTTCCATGGCAACTGACCAATGTAGCAGACACCAAATCGTGGTGTCACAGGTACCAGACCTCCAGGGCTTGGATGGGAGAAAGAGTGGGACAAGGAAATTGCACCTTGAACTCAAAAGCCTGAAATCCAGATAACAGGAGGAAGGCAGTGCTGGGCTCCTAGTCCTACACACCCCCCACTGTAAGGACTTCCCCATTGGAAAGAACCACCACGACGGCTGGATGCTCTCCAGGTGGAAAAATCAATCAGCTCAAAATAAAGAGCAGACTTACCAGCGCAACCTGCCAGCCCTCCCAAGCCACAGGTTGCTCTGTGCCCGATGCAGGTCTGCATGCTGGCAGCTCCCTGCTCAAGGGGATGAGTGCCATGAGCCTCATCTTGTGCTGAGAGCTGTCATGTGCCACTGAGATGCAGGGAACCTGCTGAGCCAGCAGATGCCCCAGTGCCCTGCTTGCTGCTGTGCCTGGAGCCCCCCAGCAGGCTGAGGTCACAGGAGCAAAGCTGCCCTTCCTCTGTGCCTTCTGCTCACTGCAAGGGGTGTGCATTGAACCAAAGGACAGGGGTGCTGCAGGTGTGGGGGCTCTTGGCAGCAGGGCCGTCGTGGAGCTTAATTGCTGTTGGTGGTGACACCGTGCCACGTTCCCTGGCTTTGAAAATTGAAACCTGGGGAAGAAAGCTGTGGTTTTGATCTCTGCTTTTCTCCTCTGATGCTTTGTGTACAGCGTATTGATGTCTCATAAAACTGAGGTAATCCCTCGCAATGCTGACACTGGTAAGCCTTTGCCTTCTCTGTCAGGTTCAAGCTATAGAGAAGCAGTGAGCCGCTGCAGCAGTCATTGTGCTCTTGCTTTTCACATCTTCGTGTCGGTTTCACGGTGCAAAACAGCTTCATTACTGAGCCACGAAGCTGTCCCAGTGCCTTCAAAGGCCGTCCAAGGGAGGCTGCTCAGGGCTGCAGGCACATTTGTTTTCCCAGGCATTTCCAGCACTGCCTGCTCAGCGAATGGAGTATGGCAGCACGGTGACATTTGCATGCAGACATACGATGTGATCAAAGCCTTCCTGAAGGGTAGCCCCCTGCAAGGAGCTTCTTCAGCGCCAGCGCAGTCTGCAGATGCCACTGAGGGAAGAGAAAAGCAGCTGCTCTGCTGTATCCTTGGCTTCTTGCTGCCCACCGTTTCAGTCCTGTTCCGTTTCCTTCCTAGGTGCTGTGGGGACCCCCCTGCCCGGGGTGGAGGTGCGCATTGCCACCGAGACGGAGCGAGGCGGTGGCCGTTCCTACACCATCCATGCTCAGGGAGATGAGCACGGCACACAGGTAGCACTCAGCTGTGTTTCTGCTGCTTCATTCACTCTCAGAGCCCTTTGAAGCCCCAGGGATCAGGGCTGGGCTTGCACTGTTATTCCCAGGAGCTTAGCGATGCCATTTGATTCTCTCTTGCGTTCATTTTATGGCTCAGTATGCCCACGGTGCGTTATGGACCCCATGAATGTGGTCCTCCCACACGTCATCTGAGAGACAGCAACCCCCTGTGTGGGGTGGGAGGTACAGGCTGTGGCACAAGGGCTGTGGGCAGTGGTGTCAGCAGTTGTGGCTGCAGGCGGGCGGGTGGCACGGCACAGCTCTGCTGCTGGCACACTGCCTGCGAGTGACGGGCTGGTGTCAGTGCTCACACCTGCGGTCACACTCACACAGCCCTACCTGATGCCCTTCCTGCCCCGAGCTGCTGCTGCTGCTGGCACACACTGCCTGGTTAATAATTCATAGCAGAGGGAGTGCAGCAGTGGCATTTATTTAACACGAGGAGGACACCGTCTGAGCACTCGGCAGCCCGAGAGCGGTCTGGCTGGGTTTCAGCACAGAAATGAGCTCCATGGCACTGGGGCTGTCCTTGTTTGGTGTCCTGGGCACCTGCTCCCTC
Organism: Pavo muticus; assembly: GCA_016647715.1. Lineage (NCBI taxonomy): Eukaryota > Metazoa > Chordata > Aves > Galliformes > Phasianidae > Pavo > Pavo muticus. The sequence continues at coordinate 1,577,424 of JACDJE010000182.1, forward strand.
CTGCCTGTGCCAGTGAACAGCCCCACATCCCCTTCTCTTTGCCCTGCCCTCTGGCTTGTGGGAAGGGATCGGTAAATATTTACTCACCTCCCTCACAGGAGGGCTTTGAGACTTCAAGCTCTGTGGTTAAGGGTTATGGAAGCTGTGGTGTGGGAGTGTCAAGGCTGAGGGGTCCTGAGGGAGGGAGGAAGGTGACGGCAGGACATGGCACAGCTCTCCCGGGTGCAATAAGCACATCCACGGCCCCGTCACTTCTCTGGGCATTTCTGCACAGTTTGGTGTTGACGCTGTGAAAAATTACCAAATGTCACATCAAGGCATGCTGGTTCCCCTGTAGGAAATAAACACCTCCTGGCAGCAATAAACGCCTGCCGTCTGCTTTGGCTATATGGCTGTCAGGGCAGGGACCTCTCTCCATACACGCACAGTGTGGTGCACATCTGCGCTGCTGCACTGATAATAACGAAAGCACCAGCACTGAGTGGCCGTGCTGCAGCACCCTGCGCAGGGCTCAGCTCCCCACTTCTCTGCACTGCATCCCTCGGTTCCTGCGGGGTGACCGCGTTGTCGGGGCCATCTGCGAGGCATTCACACCTCGGCTGGGCTGCCACTCACCCGATGCCCTCCCTTTCTGCCCGTGTTTGCCATGGAGATGATTTGCTGAGCTGCAGAGAGCCTCGCAAGGTCACCGCCTTCCCCTCCTGCTCCCTCCTGACAACAGGAGACAACAGGCTGTCCCGCAGCCACCAGCTCCCTGCCACCACCACCACCTTCCCCCTCTCGCTGCTGGGGGGTTCTGTTTGCTGTTGCATTTTCACCCTTTGGATGCATTTGTGCACCCTGCAGACGGCAGCGTGGGGACACCCGGTGACATCTGGGCCAGTCCCATCCCATAGCACTGCTGAAATAAGGGGGGGTGTGGTGGGAGCACTTCTGCGTCGCCATCCGGTAACTGCGAGCCTGCAGCAGGGGACTGATGCAATTTGCAGAGCTGGTTGCTGGCACACCCTGAAGATCAATAATCTACTTAGTTTGCTGGATCTCTTTGTTCCTCTCTTCATTTCCCCCCTGTCCCTGGATTGGATTCCTTTAATGCACACGCTCCCCTTGCAGCTCTGTGAGCCCTGTGCTTTCTGGCTCCCTGCTCACCCAGGTGTTCCAGCTGCTTCCCATGCTTCCTCCTTGCTAATTGTTGCTGCCCCCTCTCCTGAGCACGGTGGTGTGGATTGGGACCCTGGGAAGATGCTGTCCCCCTTCTCAATGCTTCCCAGAGAACCAGGAGTGGTATAAATAGACATGGGCTGCTCCAGGCCACCCCAGCCCATGCAAGAAGCAGTTCCCAAACCTCCAACCTGCCCGCCGAGTCGCCTGACCCCACAGCTCAGCACATGGAATCACAGAGTGCCAGCGTGCAGCAACGCTCCTCCTTCCCCCCCCAGGTGCTCTGTCTTTCCACCCTTTTCCCTGTGACGTTTTGGCAGCCCTGCTCAGTCTGAGCACCTCCTGCTCCCCGTGCGTGCAGGAAAGGGTTACAGCTTTCCAGCACCGAGCAGTTCGGTTTGCTTTGTTCGGTGCGATGCATATTTCATACGCTCAGCTTCCCAGCTGGCAGCGGCCTGCAAGCCCTGGGAGCTGCTGGGTATTGTCTCTCTCTCTCTCTATTTGTTTGTTTGTTGGTTGTGAGGTTTTTGGGTTGTCGTTTTTGTTGGCTTTCTTTCTTCCTTTTTTTTTTTTTCGCTTTCCCAAATTGCTCGCTCACACGAAAGCCAAACCCCACTCCCTGGCAGTGGGGGTCTATCAATAGATAAATGGTTTCACAGCTGTACCTAATGCAGTGCTCTAGCCAGGGCTTTTATGGCCAGCAATTTGCTCCGTGATGAGGCTGTGGAGGGAGCGTGCGGGGCGGTGTGCTGCAGGAGCTGGCAGCAGGAGGACGCTGCAGCCATGGGCTTTTCTCCCCTCCCTTCAAGGTTGTAATTATCTCGTTGTTTATCCATATGCAAGCTGTCGTCCTGGACGGGAAGCGGCTCGGAGGCGGCCGTCCCTCCCCGCAGCCACCAGCCCCTCCTGCCCGCCTGCCCGTGCCCCCCGTGGCTCTGCCATCTGCCAGCAGTGTGCTGCACCGTGGGGCTGCCAGCTCCTCGCCCTGCATGCTGCAGGCAGAGGGCACTGGGAGTGCTGCACCTCGCTCCTGCTCTGCTGGGACCTGCCCAAAGCGGGCTGGCGGGGAAGGTCTTCTTTCAGGTGGTTGGTGGGCATGGTGGGGATGGGCTGATGGCTGGGTTGGATGATCTTAGTGGGCCTTTCAGCTGTTTCTCGGTCAGCACAGTCACTAACTGTGCTCTCATTGGTATTTATACTCCTTTATTCTTTCTGTCTGGTGTTTGATTTGTGGCCATAGCTGTATTTTTCTCTTTCCTAGGTGTAGAGGTGGAGGCAGAGATTACATTAGCATCACCTCCCAGTGTTCCCCAGCTGGAAGGTGTTCTTATCGCAGAGGCAGCTCCCAGGAGCCTGCTTGGCTGTTTCCTTGCACATTCACGTTGAGTCCATCTGTCAAGAGCAGCCTCTTTCCNCTCACTGGGGACACTGAGCCCCCCGCTGAGCCCCACGATGCCCACAGCTCCGGGATTGGGGGCTGCTGTGCCCCCGGGCTGAGCAGTGGGAGGTGTGGGCAAAGCAGCAGCAAGGCCAACATGGGACTTACAACATGAGTAACAACGAGGAGTGTTATCTCAGACGGCCACATCTGCCACCGCTGCGGTGCTACAGGATGGGACAGCTGCACGTTGTGCCAGCCTGGGGGCAGAGAGCCGGGGGGGGGCACAGCAGTGGGGTCAGAGAGAGCTCAGTGGGGTCAGTGGGCTCAGAGGGCTCAGTGGGGTCAGAGGGCAGAGTGGGGTCACAGAGCTCAGTGGGGTCAGAGGGCTCAGTGGGGTCACAGAGCTCATTGGGTCACAGCTCAGTGGGGTCAGTGGGCTCAGTGGGCTCAGAGGGGTCAGAGGGCTCAATGGGGTCAGAGGGCTCAGTTGGGTCAGTGGGGTCAGAGGGCACAGTGGGGTCACAGCTCAGTGGGCTCAGAAGACTCAGTGGGCTCAGAGGGCACAGTGGGCTCAGAGGGCACAGTGGGGTCGGAGGGCTCAGTGGGGTCAGAGGGCTCAGTGGGGTCAGTGGGCTCAGAGGGCTCAGTGGGGTCAGAGGGCTCAATGGGGTCAGAGGGCTCAGTTGGGTCAGAGGGCTCAGTGGGGTCAGTGGGGTCAGAGGGCACAGTGGGGTCACAGCTCAGTGGGCTCAGAAGACTCAGTGGGCTCAGAGGGGTCAGAGGGCACAGTGGGGTCACAGAGCACAGTGCGGTCAGTGGGCTCAGAGGGGTCAGNGCTCTAGCCAGGGCTTTTATGGCCAGCAATTTGCTCCGTGATGAGGCTGTGGAGGGAGCGTGCGGGGCGGTGTGCTGCAGGAGCTGGCAGCAGGAGGACGCTGCAGCCATGGGCTTTTCTCCCCTCCCTTCAAGGTTGTAATTATCTCGTTGTTTATCCATATGCAAGCTGTCGTCCTGGACGGGAAGCGGCTCGGAGGCGGCCGTCCCTCCCCGCAGCCACCAGCCCCTCCTGCCCGCCTGCCCGTGCCCCCCGTGGCTCTGCCATCTGCCAGCAGAGTGCTGCACCGTGGGGCTGCCAGCTCCTCGCCCTGCATGCTGCAGGCAGAGGGCACTGGGAGTGCTGCACCTCGCTCCTGCTCTGCTGGGACCTGCCCAAAGCGGGCTGGCGGGGAAGGTCTTCTTTCAGGTGGTTGGTGGGCATGGTGGGGATGGGCTGATGGCTGGGTTGGATGATCTTAGTGGGCCTTTCAGCTGTTTCTCGGTCAGCACAGTCACTAACTGTGCTCTCATTGGTATTTATACTCCTTTATTCTTTCTGTCTGGTATTTGATTTGTGGCCATAGCTGTATTTTTCTCTTTCCTAGGTGTAGAGGTGGAGGCAGAGATTACATTAGCATCACCTCCCAGTGTTCCCCAGCTGGAAGGTGTTCTTATCGCAGAGGCAGCTCCCAGGAGCCTGCTTGGCTGTTTCCTTGCACATTCACGTTGAGTCCATCTGTCAAGAACAGCCTCTTTCCACGAGCGCTTCCTTTGGGCTGACCTTTGTCACAGCACCCTCAAGCTGCCTATTAATCTCTTTATTATCAGTTTATGCTATCATCCCCCACCTTCCCCTTTTCATCTCCCATCCTTCGCAGGGGAAGGACTTCACCCTGGACTTCCCCCTGCCTTAGGATAGCCATCCTTGGTCCTCTTGACCAGGCTTTGGTTCTCCAACAGATGGATTCCTCTCTGTTCCCATGATGGCTGATGTAGATTTCGCCCCCTCTCTGTGCAGCACACCTTTGGAGCTGTGGGTGTCCCTGCTTACTGCAGGGACCAGATGGCTGTCAGATGTCCCTTCTCAAATCATCCTATGATTCCGTCCCATCCCATCAGTCCCATCCCATCCCCTGGGTGCTGGAGGCTGCAGCACATCTCAGAGGTGCTTCCCTGGGAGGACATGCTGGGGAGATGCTGAAGTGCAGAGCCAGGAGGCAAAGGAGCAGTGCCTGCTCCAGGGAGCTCACAGCCAAGGAGAGGAGGCAGCGCTGCCTTGGGTGGCTTCACACCAGGAAGCAATTAAAGGCCCCGGGCAGCATCTGCAGTCAGAGCACAGCACAGCCCCTCTGACCCCGACTTTTAAGTGAGGCTTATGGCAAACGAACCGAAGGTGGGATGCTAATTGAATCCTTGCCTGCGCTCTGCCTGCCCCCGAGTGCTCCCACTGCGCATTGGGAGTCCTCCCGCAATGCACAGAGCTGGGGGAGCGGGGAGAAGTGCTGACATCTCGCCTCGTTTGTTACCTCTGAGGCTTCCAAACAAGAGCAGCAGAGGGCTGCTGGCGTTCCTGGAAGCGTGTGGTGCTGCTGACTTACAGAGTTCATACAGATCAAGAAGTTTGGGTCCGTGGATGGGCTGCAGGGGGGGCTGACCGTTCCCAAACGTGGGTTCTTTCTGTGGTTCTTTTGGGGTCAGCTGGAGTTACCCAGCCTGGGAACTTCTAAAAAGCGGTGCTGCCTAAAAATATCTACAAGCACTTTTGGTTTTGGTGGAGCAGCATTTGCTGTTAAGTGTAGGGCTGGGTTCTGTGAAAATAAGAGCCAGCCTTCCAGCTGTGCAGCTGCCCTGCTTTTACATCTACAACCTTCCCAAATGAAAAGTAAATTGATTTTGTTAGTTCCAGCCTTTTTTTGTATGAGTTAACATTACAAAAGCAGATGTGAAGTGTGGCCTTGTAGATTACGGTCTGGGTTTGGGTGTTTTGGGATTGTTTTCTTTTTCCTTTCTCCACACCGTGTCTCCGAGGAGCAGAAATGTGCCTCTTTGCAGCAGGAGGAAAATAGCTTGTTGTCTGCATTGCCTCCTGCCTGCCTGCTGCAGGGTGCTGCGGGGCTACGGGAAAGATAATGCCTTTACACAAGCATGCAGCTTAGCAGGGACCTTTTAATTATGAATGTGCGTGGGAGATTGGGCTGCATGGGAATGTGGTGCCAGGGGCTGGGACCTGTAAGCTACCTGGTGTCCCACGCTTGGTATGGTTGCTTTTTGGGGTGTTTTTTTTTTTAAGTTACTCTGAGAACTGCTAACAGGGATCCGTCGCTTCCATAAACCTCACACGTATCAATTACTGCCTTCTATTAGTCGCTTAAAAGGCTGGGTTGCTTAATTATTTTGATTACAGTGATCACTTATTTATAAGGTGGGGAGTGGTGCCAGGCGTTTCCAAGCTGAGACGCGCAGCGCCGGCCGTGGCAGAGGTGCAGAAGCAATTCTTCCTCTCTGCAGATGTAAAGGATTTTGCTTTTCCTTGTTGCAGCAGCACTGGTGCCAGCCCATGCAGCGCTGGGGAAGGAAGAAGCAGGTGGAAAAAGGCGAAAGGAGAACGGTGCAAGGGCTGCAGGGCATGAAGGGCACTGCCCCGTCCTGCCTCCCCGTCTGGGCAGCGCTGCTCTTCTGCTTCACAGGCGTGTGACGGCCCTTTGCAGGCTCCCTCCTAAGAGAGGATGCTCTGATTTGCAGCCTCTGGGCCTGCGGTGCTCCCCCAGAAAGAGGTCCAGACCATTCTTTGGAGGGTAAGGAGGGGGCTGCCAGAAGTGAAATGCTTCCCACTGGCCGTGGCTGTGGCATTGCGCTGCCGCTCCCAGAGTGAACTGCTGCTTTTCCCAGCAGCTCCTCTGCCTCCCTCCCTGCTCTGCTGGTCTAACGAAACCTCATTCCCTCTCCCCTCAAACCTTGCCTTTCAGCTTCCACTCTTTGACTTCGGAATATTCCTGCTCAGGCTTTGCGGTGCCTCCCTGCGTCCCAGCGAACGGCACGCTGCTGTAAGCCTGCCCCCATCGAAGCTGCTAATTCCATTAAAGCCCATTAGGAGCTCCTCTCCCGCGGTCCCGGAGGACAGGGGATGGCACATCCCGGAGACCACAGGAAAACAAATGGCCACTTTGAACAAATCGCGGGGCTGCGTGCCAGGCGGGATTCCCAGCCATTTACAAACCGCCCGCGCTGCCTGCGTGGAGAGAGGTAACCTGGAGGCAGGGAGAACACTCGCTGTGTGATCACCCGCATGGATTCCTTCCGAGGCTTTATTGCAACCTCTTATTTTCGTGCGTGGAAAATGGAATCTGATCTGGCGTGCCTCGACCCGCTGAGCGCATCGCGCAGCAGAGCGCTGCCGGGCAGCAGCCTTGCAGGGCACACCAGGGCTGCTGTTCAAGTTGCCCCAATGCATTAAAGCCGTTGAAGGGTGCATTCGGATACAGCACTTGGGGAACTGGCTGCCTGTGCCCTCAGCAGCTGTGTGCTCTCGGCAGCTGCTTGCAGCGTATCAACACAGGGTACCTCTGAGATTTGATGGGGAAAGGCAACAACGCAGCTGGCCGTGCTGCTGCAGCTCCTGCATGACCTGCGTGTGGCTCTAGCAGGGGTTGGGTGCAGCAGGTAGGTGCCCTGAAGCCTGAGTTTCAATGCACGCTGTTCTCAAGCTGCTTTCAGTGGGGTGGTTCACGTCCTCTGTGCTGCGCCGGGGAGCAGCGCCGGTGACATTCGGAGTTCAGCAAGCAAAATCCTATTAAGATAACGTCACGGCCTTTCTGTTTTACTGTTTGTAAGCCAGCCATAACATCATTAAGTGACACAACAGGGAGGTGCCTGCTGCCAAGGAGCACTGCTCTAGATAAGATGTGGGTTGAGCCTCTGCCAAAATGCGAGTTGATGTGACGGGAAACTTGGAGCCCGTTCAAGGTTTGGTTCACAGGGGCAGCAGTGCAGGTACAGGCAGGGCAGGATCAGTGCCCAGGGCTGCCCCATTCCTGTACCCTTCCTGGGGGCACAGCGGGCACTGAGCTCTCAGCACAGCCACGTTTATGCCACACTCACATCAACAAGCAGGAGGCATCAGATGGGGTGGTGTGGAGGAATGCAGGGCAGCTGCAGCTGGTCCTTGGGGCACTCACCTCTGCCTTCCCCTCCGAGCCCTGTCGGTGGAGTCAGAGGCAGCCTGATAGCTCTGGGGACTGGCTTTGGAGCTAGCACAAGTCATTAAAATGCTGTGATGTGAGGGGAATTCAGATAACTGCTGTCTCCAGCTGAGGCACAGGGGGGTGCTGGAAGGGGCTGGGATGGGATTGCCCTTGGGAGAGGTATTGCTGGTGGGGTTTGAGGTCTGTGCTGCGTGATGTGCAGCTGAACTTGTGGTCCAGCACCATCCTTACCATGCCAACGTGCACCTGAACTTCCCTGGTTGGCAGCGATGGGCTTTGAATCCCAGGCAGTGGGGGTAGGGCACAACGAGGGCTCTGCAGGCTCAGCCCAGCTGCTGACACACGGAGATATTGAAGGAAATGGCAGTTCTGTAGAAGTGCTCGGGCTGTCTGTGCAGGTCAGCACACCCTGCGAGACAGGACGTCAGGAAGAAGTTAGTTAAAACAAAAGCTGCGCCCTAGAAGCGGCTTTCTAAACATTTTCTGTTAGAGAAGCTTTGGTAGCATCAAAGGTGAAGCCGGTCCTGCTCTGTGATCCTGCTGGCTGTTCCAGCACTGCTATTGCTGCGTTCCCTGGTGGCTGCATTTCTGGCATTGCTGCCTTTCGGTGTCCCGGCTGTGTCTGTACTGCAGCAGCTCGAGCGCAGAGTGGCTCAGTGCTCCTGCTGAGCGCATGCTCCCTGCACAGGGTCGGAGCATTGTGCCCAAGCAGCTCTTGCAGTGACCTCCTCTCCCAGCAGTGCTTTTGCACATCCTCCCTGCAGAGTTCAATGTGGTGCCAGGAGAAGTGCTGCAGCCGTGCCTCCTCTCACAGCCCTCTTGCATCCTTGTAATTGCAGAGCGATGAGTGCAGGAGCTGTGAGACACTGTGCTGTGTCAGGCAGGGCTGTAACCTCTCTTGTTTCCATCGCAGCAGGATCTTCATTTTGTTGCTATAGAAAAGCTGCTGGTGCAGGTCTGCAGGGCACCGGGCTGGCACTGAAACCGTTGCCTGGTAGTGAGCCCCAGAGAAGCCGTGTGTCCTTGAGAACAAATCAGATGGTGTTTCCTGCCACCTCCTCGGGAAAAAAAACCAGTGTTGGATTGACAGTTTGGGAAAGTGAGGCTTCCTCTCTGTCAACACAGCAGGCTGCAGTATGGCACAGTCACAGGAGTGTGCCTCGTCCCTCTGCCTCCTGCTCCCATCCCCTGCAGTCTGCAGGCAGAATCCCAGTGGGATGCGACGACCCATCCTGCTCCAGGGCAGCGGGTGGGGATAGGGGAGACCTGCAGGGAGGGGCGTTCTGGGGGAGGCAGGGGCTGCTGTGAGCTGATGGGCACTGTTCTACCCCACGGCCATCTCACGCAGGCAGTCACTCTTTCTCTGTTCCAGGTGACTCCGGGTCTGGAAGGGCAGGAAGGGGAGCTGCTGGTCCGCGGCTCCTCCGTGTTCCGAGAGTACTGGAACAGGCCCAAGGAAACCAGGGAGGCGTTCACGCCCGATGGATGGTTCAGGACAGGTACTGTACTGCATCCTGAGGAGGGGGGCAGGAGCTCTGGTTGTGCCCCCAGGGGTGGGTGTGGAGAATGGGATATGGCTTCACCGGGTGCCCTGCATTGGAGCCGAGGGGTGGAGCGTCTTTGGGTTGCTGGCTGTGAATGCAGTATGCAGGGCTGTGCTGTGTGGGACTCAGCCAGCTCAGCACCTGGAAACAGTCTGTGATTGAGCTGAGTGTAAGCGGGCGTCACATCGGTGACCACAGGAGTGCGAGCCCATCCCTGGGGCAGCTCTGCTCTGTTCCATTGCTGGTATCAAAGCTGGACCTGTATGGGCTGTGGGTGTGACTGGGGGGGGCTCAGCCACTGCCACTGCAATGGAGGTTTCAGTGGGATTTCCCTTCTTCATTCCTAACGCCTGGGAAGCTGAGCTCTCTGGGGAGGAATCCCAGGGAGAGCCCTCGAGGTGGGAGCAGGTCAGGAGGAGGTTTTGGAAAGGCCAGGATGTTGCATTCTGAATTAGTTTTAAGTGAAAAGTCCGCGTCTTCTGAAGAAAGAGAGCTCTGAATAAAGAGAGCTCCAAATAAAGAGGCCTTTTGTTTTGAATCTGAGGCTGGCTTTATTGTTATGTGCTGTGTTTATGAAATTCAAAGGGAGTGTTTCTTCTTCTCGGGATCTGCCTTTCCTTTTTGCCCACAAGTGAGACACGGTTTTGATGTTTGCAGGGATGGGAACAGCTCTGGTGTTTGATTCTTTCAAATCAGATTTCACCAGGAGGTAGTACTCCAATATTAATAACGTGTATTGCGGGTGGATCCTTGGTAGGTTTTATCTAATGCCTTGAAAACATCCCGTTATGCTCTGCCAACAGCGCTGACCGCTCCTACCCAAAGCTATGCTGGGGCAGCAGGGCCCGGGAGAGAGCTGATAACATGGGATGACAAGCTCAGGGGGGTGGGATGCCTGATTCCCACCCAACCTTCACACATGAGCAGTTCTAACCTTCCCATTCCCCCCTTTTTCAGTACACCATCCCAGGAGCACGGGGCTGGGTTTGGGGTGCCCTGTTTGCCGTGTTATTTGTCATCCACTTGTGAGGAAGCAGCGATCTCCTGCCGCTGCTGGGCGGCCCGCCGTGGGCGCAGCGCGGGCTGTGGGGCAGTCAGCTTCAGGAATTTGTTTTAGTCGACACTCCTGATGAATATTTCAGATGGAAAGGAATAGCATGCATTAATTATTGCAAAGAGATGTCTTTAGGAGAAAATGATTTTGAAATTCAGTTTAATTTCATTGTAATGCGCCGCAAACAGGAAGGGAGTATGTGTGTTTAATTGGCTCTCGGGGGTAAGGCCTGGAAGATGGCATGCCTTTGTCACAGGCCATTAGTGATACAGACTGCATAATGAGAGAGTACAATCAGCTCACAGCTGCCGGCTCCTACGGGGAGAGAATGATATTAAATAGAAATCAGTATAAATTAAACTTAACCCTTTCGCTGGCTGAACTGAGAGGAAAGCCTGGGGCTGGGGATACCGGGGGGTGCCAGCAGCGCTCCGTGCCCTCACAGCAGCCCCAGGAGGACGGCAGCTCCTCATCCTCTCCTCACCCCATTGCCCTACTCTTTGCCTTTCGTTTTTTCCCATCTCCTGGCTGCTGCCTGCGGGCTGAGCGGTGCTGGAAAGGTGAGGCTGCTGGAGAGCAAGGTGATGCCCCGGGGACGGTGGCAGTGCCACCCCGTGTGGGTCAGCACCGGCTGACAAAGCGGCTTGGCACGGCGCTGGTGGGCAGCGCCAGGTCCCTGCGCTCCACTGGGACTCGGAGATTTGGAGAGAGCGAAGCAGGAGGCAGTGGGGAGCACACAGCAGCTGTAATTTAGCACTCTGCTGATTGCTAATGGCAATCTGAAAAAGCAGCGGGTCAGCAAATGAAGAGTAATTACTGCAAGGGAAGAGCAGGCACTGCTCGTGCTGCACCTCGTGGTGAACCCGGCGCGGCACCGTGGTGGGGCACCGCATGCCTTCCTCAGTGCTTTGCAGCATCTGGTGCCCTGCTTCCCTGCTCGTGGAGGGGGTGTGAGCAGTGTGGGGCTCTGCCTGGGTGCTGCGCTCAGTTTGCATACACGGAGGCAAGAGTGGGTCTCATTTCCTCCTCCTGCTTTGTGATTTGGGGTAGCCCAGGAGCCCCGAAGCCCAGGGTGCTTTCCAGGCTGCGTTCTGCAATGTGAGGCTCACAAAGGAATCTTTCATTTCGGAGCCTTCTCTGGCTGCAGGTCATTTATTTCCCAGTACTTTCCTCAGGCCAGTTCTCTTTCTGCTTGCAGCCCCTGTAAATCATGCTAGAATGTGTATTTTTCAGAAGGTGTTAAAAGCCAACACTTCCATGGCAGCAGTCGTTTTCCTTCTGATTGACAGCTGCTTTATTAAAACCCGTTTTTCTCCCATGAAACTGTCTCACCAAGGAGAGCAGCATCGCACTGAGTGCTGGGGTGGCCGCTGCCTCCACGGCAGGAAGGAACAGCAGTGCTGTGAGCTCAGGGCTCCAGCAGCTCCCAGGGAGCAATGAGGAGCTCTGCGCGACACCTGCACGCCTGCGAGCACCGGAGGGCAATGCCACACATGCAGGAACACTGCACAAACATCCCCCTGCAAATGTGCCCGCTCTGGGGAGAAGGAACACGTGTGTGAGTGTGCAGTGCAGGAAGGAATGCAGCACGGTGCTGCTGTGACCTTTAGGTGCATTCAGGATCTCGGCTGCAGTGGGGTACGGCTGAAGGCTGGGTGTTGCAGAGGTGATTTACTGCTGCTCCCTGCCTCTTGATTTCCTCAGATTTGCACTGTTGTCTGCCTCTCTGCAGCTCTCGTTTCCATTTGAGTGAATTTGATTATTTTTATTGTATTGTATTCATGTTGTTGACAGAGCTGCTTAGATCAGAATCCCCTCCGGCCATTCCCAGGGAGACTGCGGGGTACCCCCGTCTGCAGCGAGAAGTGCTGAGCCCCCCAGGAAAGTGCTGAGCCCCCCAGGAAGGTGCTGAGCCCCCAAGAAAGGTGCTGAGCCCCTCAGGAAGATGCTTAGCCCCCCAGGAAAGTGCTGAGCCCCTCAGGAAGGTGCTGAGCCCCCAAGGAAAGTGCTGAGCCCCACAGGAAAGTGCTGAGCCCCCCAGGAAGATACTGAGCCAGCAAGGAAGGTGCTGAGCCCCACAGGAAGGTGCTGAGCCCCACAGGAAAGCACCGAACCCCTCAGGAAGGTTCTGAGCCCTCCAGGAAGATGCTGAACTCCCAAGGAAAGCACTGAGCCCCCCAGGAAAGCACTGAGCTCCCTAGGAAGGTGCTGAGCTCCCCAGGGAAAGCACTGAGCCCCCCAGGAAGGCGCTTCCATTCACATTTGCCATACTTCCAGAAAATCAGAATCTGGTGTATTCAGGGAGATTTATTTTCAATTACAGGTTAAGGCTGAGACGTGAAATAGCACCGGGCCGGGAAGCAACGCATAAATCCTGCAACAAATCCATGTATCTCAGCTCCATACAATAAGATCTTATTGATTGCTATATTCTATCTGTCAGAATAAAACTCTCTTAATGCGCGCATCGGGATGGAGGAGATAGAAAGCTTGTTGGTGGTAGAACCTGATTCAGGAATCAATGCACTTTGATTAATAAGTCGTTAAGAAAGTAAGAGTTGTTTAACTTGTTTGATGACCGTTTTGAAATGGTGACTCATCTCTTAACTTTCCTCAAGCTGCATTTAGTGCTGTAGCTGTATTTCACATGGTCAGGTTCTCTTTCTCCTCTTCCTCTCCTCTTCCTCTTCTCTCTCTTCTCCTCTCCTCTTCCTCTTCTCTCTCTCCTCTTCTCTTCCTCTTCTCTCTCTTCTCTCCTCTTCCTCTTCTCTCTCCTTTCCTCCTCTCTCTCTTCTCTTTCTCTTCCTCTTTTCTTCATCTTCCTCTTCTCATTCTCTTCCCTCTCTCCTCCCATGGCTCCAGCACAGCACTTTGCCCATCTCTGGAGGCAGGCAGGTGTTTCCCTGCCGAGGGAATTACTTACACTTGTGGGAGTAGCGCTGACACCTGAAACAGAAAACACTTTTGCTTGATCAAGGCAGATTATAAATAGAAATGCATCTCATTAGCATCCTAATCTGCAGGTTTTCTGTTTGTTTGCAGCGTCTCTCCTAGTCGTAAATTCAGTTCATGCAAATTCTGGGTTTTTTAATAATGATTCCTTAATTAGAAGGTGTTGCAGGTAGAGCCACAGACCGGTGTGAGCAGTACCCATAAGGCAGCCCCGTGCTCTCCAGTGGGGCAGGCCAGCAGCAACATGGGCCCAGACCTCCTCCAGCCCTCACTGAAGAGGGGTTTCTATGCATAAAGAGGTTTATTCTTTCTCTGGGAGCAACAAGGGGACAACATAGGCAGGTTTGCCTGACGGTTGGAAGCCCAGGGGCCATTAGAGCACAGTGAGATGAAGCCCGTGTATTTCCATGTCTGCTTGTGAGAGTGATGTCTCCAGCGGTCCAGGGAGTGACTTTGGGTTTTCGTAGCTGTAAATGAGAGCAGCTTTTGGCACAGAACTTGTTTACTGTTCCACAAGGCTACGCTCTGGTTGCAGCAAGCATTGTGGGTGCCAACCATTGACTGTTGGAGAGCCTCCGGTGCCCAGAGCCCAACCTCAGAGGGGGGCAGCAATCCCACAGCAGGGCAGTGGGAGCAGCAGGTGCCCGCATCTCCCTAACCCAGGCTCTGCTCTCAGCCTTTACCTTCCGGGGTGTGCTCTGTGCTTTGCTGTTGCAGCACCTGGAGGAGAAGGGCTCTCTCCATTATGAGCACTGGGGATGACTGCCCTTCCCATCCCGGGGACGGACGCGCAGAGCCCCATCCCAGCTCTGGCCAGGTTGTATTGCAGAGCTCTGTGAGCCTGATGAAGCAAGAGAGCTGCAAGCTCACAAGTGGGCTGAGAGGGGAACCAGTGGTAGCAGGAGAGAGCGTGGAATGCATGAAGAAACGGGCCGAGCAGTGCTCCTCCTGGCACCAGGCAGACCTGGTTGCTTGCACCAAGAGTCCTCCCATTGCTCAAGGCTGGCTTACGACGAATGGCGTAACATAAGCAGAAGGGTAGGCTTTGGTATCTCTAAGCAAACAATTTAAGCAGATATCCTGCTGCATGTCCCATCGCTGCCTCTCCAGTCAACATCCTCCCTTCGTTATCTGCGCTTTATTTAATAATCCATCTCACAAGGGTTGCAGCACAGAGAAGAGGCATTGCATTCCTTAGCTCAGGTGTAATTGATCCCTCAGCCGTTGTGCAGAGGGGCAGAAACCAAAGCAGAGGGGTTCTGCCTGATGTTTTATGATTACAGTCACCATTTTGAGCCGCGCACGCATGGTTACCACGCTCTGCAGTGCTCCCAGCTGAGCAGCAGCCGCGTTCCGCCGGGCTGCCGCACCTTGCAGCGCTCACTTATTTATCACCCTTCGAGTTTTCTTTTTCATCTCCTTGTCTGCAGGGATTTCTATCAATATTTAAATGCTAATGTGAAAAAAAAAAACCCCAAAGTTTCTCATTTTTACTTAGCCGTTTTCTTTTCTGGCTTGTCCTCTGGGCAAACCCATCTCTGGCTGTAGGGGGGGTCCCTCCGCCCAGCCTGCTTGTATCAGTCACCCGCGAGCTCCTGCTAATGATGAGCCTACAACGCCCTGCCTGGCTGGCTTAAGGGAGCCTTGAAAGGTTGGGCTGGTTTATCTGCTGCTTTCTGTGATTGAAATGCAGTGCCCTTAGAGCAGGGTGTGAAGCTGTGGTGTGGGGTGATGGTGGTTTGGGATGGATAGTAGGAAATGTGGATTCTCCCAATGGCAGAGACTGCAGGGAGCGGGGGGGTCACCGTCCCTGGGGGTGTCCCAGAGACGTGGCACTGAGGGATGTGGTTATGGGCATGGTGGGATGCGTTTTGGTTGGGCTTGGGGATTGTAGGGGTCTTTTCCAACCTGAATGATTCGGTGATTCTGTGACTCAGTGTGTAGGGACCAGCCAGCACAGCTGGGCAGTGTGGACAAAGCCTTCGTTGGGTCCAAATAGCAGAGAAGTCCCACTGCCCAAAGTGGGACCATCCAGCTGGGGATCTCAGTGACGTGGTGGCATGGGGCATGGCAGCTGTGGCTGGGCTGGGGTGCAGGACACAGCAGGGGAATTTGGACCGAGTGGGCTGCAGGGCAGTAATGGAGCTAAGAGAGCCAGCAAGCTGCGAGGGGAGGCCTGGGTACAGTGTGGGGTCAGCAAGCGTCGTCCTGGCATCTTGCCCCGCTGCAACAAGCTCCAGAAGCTGTAAGACTGCAGCTGAGAAGTGGAGGGATCACTGATGTATCAGCCAAGACAAGGCCAGCGGCACGTCCCCGGCGTGCCCTGCAAGCAGCGTGTGAAGCAGGGCTCAGGATTACCACCCAGCAATCAGATTTCTCTTATCTGCAGCTCACTCCTTGCAGGTAGCAGCTCCATCTGTGCTCGGCGAGCGGTGCCTTGCTAGCACGGCGCTTTGGGAGATGCCCTTGGGTGCAGTTTTGTTCCAGGTGGAAATGCCAGGGGAGGCTGTGCAGCCTTTCATCTCTGCAGGGCTCTGCCCTTTCTCACCACGCAGCTCCGCCGCATGCAGAATGCAAACAGACATCCCCGCACGGAGCGTGACACGAATTCATTCCAGGCTGAGCAGGGTTTCTTTTTTATCTTGTTTTTCCTTTTCCCAGTGCTGTATGCAGGAGTTTGGAAGCGGGGAATCGGCTGCTGAGCTCAAAGCTCTTGGAATGGCTGGTCAGGGTGGGCACGGGGTCCATCCTCTGCCCGTGTGCCATCAGCGCTGGTGGGAGCCAGGCGTGTGCACGGGGAGGTGAGGATGCCCCTGAGCTGCAAATCTCCTTGGCAATTTTATTATGTAAATAAATGGTGCTTGCACATCCACCTGCTGCTGCTGCTGCTCGTGGTGGTGTTCGTGGCAAGGTATGTAAACAATCAGCGATTCTGCTCTAATAGATTTATTTCCTTTCTCGTGAGCCATTAAATTACCTCCAGGTTTCATGCAGGTTCCGATCTGCGGCGGTGTCACAGCCCGGCTCTGCCTCAGTGGTCTGCAAAGGGTGGCAGCCACCCATCACCCCCGATGTTGCAAGCACCCTGCCCCACATAGGGGGGTATTTTGGGATGTCTGACCTTGCTGCAGACTCCCACCATCCCCATACCAGATCCCGTTTGCAGCTCAGGCAGCAGCAAACCCCCCATTGCTGGGCTGGGCTGGGTGAAGGCAAAACCCTCACTTGGGAAGTGGGGGAGTCTTCATGCCAACCCCTGGGAGCAGAGCACTGAGCACCAGGGGGTGAAGCTCTGCACCTGGAGGGGGCTCTGGGCTGCAGGTCGGGCTGCAGAACCCACTCCCTTTGGAGGGGCTTTTGCACTTCACCCAAGCAAGCCAGAGCCCTGGGAGATGCTGGGGAGGGAGATGATTTCCTCATTAATAATTGCTGCGTTATCCATATGCATGCGTTTCATAAAGAAGTCCCAACCTCCCCCTCCCTTGCTTGCTTTCCCCCTCCAGCAGCTTCGATGCGTTATTAATGCTCACAGCACAAACCAACCACTGCCCTTGGTGTGCTGGCAGCTGAGCGCGCCTCGGGGCGGCTGAGGGAGCCCTGAGCTCAGTGGTGGAGCAGGGGAGGAGTGGGGCAAGGCAGCCAGACCTCAGCTCCGTCCTGCCCTGCTGCGTGTGAGCACTTCTGTCCCAGCAGCAGCTCGCTCCGGCAGCCCAGGATGAGGAGATGCTGCAGTCAGCTCTACTCTTGGCACACAGCTTGGATTCTGGGCTCCTCCATCTCTGTCCTCCTCCTGGCACCGGTGTAGCTGTGGCTGTTGATCATATGGGTGTTTTGCTTCTCCTGCCCGGGACGTTCTGCCTGCACGTTTGAGAGGGGAGGATGCTGAGGGGTCCTTTGTGCATGCTGAACGCACGGGAGAGGTGAGCAGAGAGCCCTCTGCACCCAGGGCAGGTAACCTGCATAAGGCCCTGCTCCACGCAGAGCCCAAATCCTGCATGTCAGAGGTGCTAATTGCTGCTAATTAGCTACAATTTGTTCTCTAACCTCTGGAGCAGCCTGTTCGTAGCCAAGATGTCTGTCAGCAGTGACACACATTATTCATCCCGACGCCATAAATCAACCTATAGTTGCTTCTGTTACTTAGCTATCGTTTAGCATTTCATTAGGTAGGTACACGAGCACGCATCGCCCTCAGAGCCTGCATGGAGCCCAGCACAGCACGCAGTGACCTCCCCCGCAGCGAGCACGGAGGTGCTGAGCAGCACGGGGTCAGAGCTTTATGCACGCAGAGCTGCTCCCCCCAGAGCTGGAGCTTCCACCCTTTGCCATCTCCAAGGAGGTAACGGGAGAGGCTCCGGCGTGTCCGCGATCACCGCATGCTCCATCCCTCCCTCTCCCATCGCTCCATAAATAAATCCCCCCGGTCCATCCCAGCGCACTGTATCAATCTTGTTTAATAGACTGGAAAGCTTATTGCGTGGCGGCAGGTCGCGAGGAGTGTCGAGGTGATGGATTGCGCCTTCCCGCAGCCGAGCGTCGTTGATGTATAATGAAATATTTATGATTTATTCCAGCTAATAAACCAGAGTGAAGTGTGTGATGTATGCGAGCAGATGGGGGATCTATCGATGCGGTTTGCGTTGCGGAGGGGGAGGGAAAGGTGTGTGTGTGTCCGCAACGCGTATCGCACAGCCCCGTCCCTCAGGGTGGGCGCTTTGCTGGGAGGGGGTGGATTAATTCCCACAGGAGTCCTTCAGTGCTCACCTGCCTGTCCGCCCCCATCTCCTCCCACAGCTGCTCTCAAGCAGTGGGAAGAGATCTTCTTTGAGCGTTGCATCTGGGGCTGTGCTGGGAGCTCGCGTCGGCAGGGATGGATGGAACGGGGGCTGCAGGGGTGTCATTGCCATAGAATCATNATCAACGAGGTGGGACGCGGCGCTGCCCCCACCCCCCGTGCCCGCCCCGTATCCCATGGGGCTGATGATGCCGCCCCGTATCCCGCAGGGGTTGGAGGCGGCTGACAGCGATCCCAGCGTTCCCCCCTACGACACTGCGCTCATCTACGACTACGAGGGCTCGGGCTCGGCGGGCAGCGCGCTCAGCTCCATCGTCTCCAGCCTGACGGACGGGGACCAGGACTACGATTACCTGCGGGAGTGGGGGCCGCGCTTCCGCCGCCTGGCCGACCTATACGGGCCGTGACGGACCGCCCGCCCCCCTTCCAGCAGCCGGGCAACGCGGTGGCTCTGAGCGCAGCGGGTGCCGCTGCCGGGCCCCGCAGTGGGGAGGGTCCCCCCTCCTCCCCCAATAAAGCTCCCACCCCCGGCTGTACCCCCCCGTGTACAAACAAAGGCACTTTTATTGGCAGCACGTCAGCACCCGCTGCATTCCTCCCGCCCTACCCCCCTCCACCGGGGCATCACCCCCCGCCCCAGGACTCCCAGCAGCGCTCCTCCCGGGGCAGGATCCGGCCCAGCGATGTGGGGGCGGGGGGGGGCACGCAGCCCTTTCCCAGCCCCAGGGCCACACGGGGATGGGGGGGCTCGGAGCAGCGGGGGGCCCAGCGCTGTGCTTGGCCACTGGGGTGCGGGGTCTGAGTGCACCCATCGCTGGGCTTGCACCCCCCGGCCAGGTAGCATTGGGAACCCCCCCGGGGGGGCCGTGGCTATGTCTCCGAGGGGGGACCCGCGGGGCCGCGGCCCGATCCCAGCGCCCTTTGGGCGGAGGGGACGATGCGGGAATAGTCGTGGGGAATGCCGCGGGGGGCGAGCAGGGGGAGGTGGTCCTCGCGGGGGGGGCGGCGGAAGAGGGGAGGCCGGCGCTGGCTCTCGCCTTCCTGCAGGGAATGGGGCAGGCGGCGGCCCTGGCTCTCGGGCAGCAGCATGATGCTGAGCACCGCCAGGATGGCGAAGGAGGCGAACACCAGGTGGTGCAGGAAGAACCCGCGGCTGCTCGCGACGGCGGCGATGGGGGCGGCCGCGGAGCCCACCAGGTTGGCCCCCACCACCAGGCCCAGCCCCGCGCCTCTGCGGGGGAGAGAACGAGCTGAGAGCTGGAGGGGGGGTGAGGTTGAAGGGGCTTAGGGGTGACGTCGTGGGGGGTTGGGAACCGCTCACCTGACCACGGTGGGCAGCACCTCGCTGGCGAAGAAGATGCTGAGCATGGTGACGGCGTGCGAGGCGGTGACCCCCAGCACGGACAGCATCAGCACGATGAGCTCCAGGAGGTCTGTGCGGGGGGGAAGCCATGAGAGTGCAAACCCCAGTGCCCCCCAAAGCCCCTCCCCCGGCTCCTTACACTGGGTGAGCGCCAGCAGCAGCAGCGAGGCGGTGCCGGTCAGCACGGTGCACAGCAGCAGCACGGCGCGACGCCCGCAGCGCTCCGCGGTGACGCAGAGGAAAAGGCACGCGGCCGCCTCGGGGCCCCGCAGCGCGAAGTACGCGGGCAGGAAACGCGGGAGGTGCGGGGCCAGATTGCGGGTGAAGCAGTGCCGGATGCCGGAGCCGATGAACCTGCGGGGTGGGGGTCGGGGTGGGGACGGGGGTGTGATGGGAAGGGCTGGGGATGGGGGTTTTGGGGAACCCCGGTGCCGCTGCGCTCACGCGGTGAAGCCGAGGATGACGGCGTTCTTCCAGATGACCCTGGTGCCGAAGATCTCGCACACGGTGTGGTAGTGGGGCTGCGGGCACCGCTCTGCCAGCGCCTCCAGCTCTGCGCGGTGGCACAGAGCTCAGAGCCGGCACGGCACCATCGGGATCGGGAAGGGGGCTCCCGACCACCCCCCCACGCACCCGCCGTGGTGCTGCTCTGCTCCTCGGCCTCGCGCCCGCCGCTCCCCGCCAGCGCCCGCAGCGTCCTCCTGGCCCTGTCCAGCTGCTGCGTGGCCAACAGCCAGCGCGGAGACTCCAGCAACAGCGCCGGGCACCTGCGGGGACCGACATCACGGGGTGAGAAAGGGACCGACCCCCCCGCTGCCACCCCCACCCCGTTCCTGGAAACCCTCAGCTCGAGATCCGAGCAAACATTTACCCACGGCGCACGAGAGCCTCGCAGCCTTTGATGCCGGGGTGTGCCGGCAGCGGGCACCGCCCGGCCCCGCTCCCCCCGTGCTCACCACCAACAGGCTGCCAGCAGCGCCAGCACGGCGGTCACGGCGCCCTGCAGCACCCGCCAGTCCCGGCACAGCACCGCCAGCCCCGGCAGCAGCAGCTCTCCCGCCAGCCAGGAGAAGCCGGCGATCATCGTCACCTCCAGCCGGTGCGGGGGGTCACACAGCTCCAGCCCTGGAGTGAGATGTGGGGACAAATGGTGCAGTGTGGGGGTCATGGCCATGGGGCTTCTGCACCCCGCAGGGCCCTGAATCCCACAGCATCCCTCATCCCACAGCATCCCTCATCCCACAGCATCCCTCATCCCACAGCATCCTGCACTCCACAGTATGCCGCTTGCTGGAGCTTCCTGCACCCTGCAGGATCTCTCATCCCGCAGCATCCCGCATCCCTCATCCCACAGCACACCACTTGCTGGACCCCGCAGCACCCCCCGCCCCACAGCGGCCCACACCCCACTCACGTGCCACGTAGAGAGAGAGGAAGGCTCCGGCCAGCGCAGCCCCGAAGAGCAGCCGTGCCACCAGCACCATGACAAAGTCGATGGCCAGCGCCACGCTGAGCCCCAGCGGCACCGCCAGCCCCAGGGACACCAGGAAGGTGGGACGGCGGCCAAACCTGGGGGGTGGGGGGGCGAGCTGGGCTGGGGGCCCTATGGGGGGATGCCCCACCAGCCCCCCGCCCCGCTACCTGTCGCAGGCCATGCCCGCAGCGATGCTGCCCAGCGCCCAGCCCAGCAGGTGCGTGGTTTGCTCCAGGGGCACCTTCCAACGTGCAGCACACACCAGGTCCCACTGCGGGGGGAGGTGGGGGTCCATTGCCTGGGGGGCTTCTGGGCACCCTCCAACCCATCCAAGGAGTGCCAGACCTCAGGAACGCCCTCCAGAGCCCTCTGAGGTCCCTTGGACCCCCATCCTGGACCTCAGGATTCCCCAGAACCCCCAGACCGGGATCCCTC
This sequence comes from Pavo muticus, assembly GCA_016647715.1. Taxonomy (NCBI): domain Eukaryota; kingdom Metazoa; phylum Chordata; class Aves; order Galliformes; family Phasianidae; genus Pavo; species Pavo muticus. The sequence continues at coordinate 1,598,601 of JACDJE010000182.1, forward strand.
AGGTACCCATAAAGTGCAGGGATTCTCCCAGACTCTCCAACCCTCCCCAGCCTCTCCCAAGCCCCCACCAGGCCCCAGGACTCTGCAGATTCCACTCACATCCAGAACCTCTCAGCCCCTCCTTAACTTAGGGAACCCCANGTCACCCCCACACCTCGGGACCCCCTCCCCACGGCCGGCCCCGACCTCCCCGCTCCCCCGGCAGCCGTCCGCCACGTCGGGCCCCGCGGTGCGGGCGGGCGGGAGGAGCGGGGGGGGAGCCGGGGCAGCTGCCGGCCGGGGGGGCCCGGCCCCTGCAGCACATGTGCTGTCACTCAGCCGTCCCCGCCGTTATTGTCGCTCCGGGCCGGGGCTGCGCCATGGGGCCCCCGCTGCTGCTCGCCTGCCTGCTCGCCCCGCTCTGCGCCAGGGTAAGGGATGGGGCCGGGGGGTGGGGGGCAGTGGGGGGCAGTGGGGTGGTGCTGGGGGGAGCGGTGGGGTTTGGGGTGCGGAGCCCAGACCCCCATGGATGCACTTTCCCAGGGGTGGCGGGGATGGGTTTTGGGAGCGCTGTGGCATTTCTCACCCTGTAGGTCAGAGAACAGTGAGATGGGACTGGGGGGGGGGGCTCGGAATCACCCCACCGCCCTCAGCACCCCCCAGCGGTGCTGCCGGTCCCCCTGCACCCCACTGCCTGTGTGAAGCTCCTCAGAATGGCCTCAGCCCTGAGTACTGTGAGGCCACTGGGGCTCTGGTCTGGGCCCTACAGCTCTGGGGGGGCTGTCACACGGTGGCTGCCCCCCATTGTGCTGCCACCCCCTCCCCACCTGCCCTGAGCTCCCACAAAGGGGGGTGGTTGTCCCGGGGATGGGCAGACAGAGGCTGTGGGTCAACCCCATCTCAGCCTCACTGCGACTCCCCCAGCCCCACAGCGCAGCTCTGCACCTCACTGTGACCACCCTGCAGCCCCCCTGTAGCCCCTGCTCCCCTTCTTAACCCCTCCGTAGCCCCCATGCCTGCCTACCCCTGCAGCCCTGTGCTCCTGACCCATGCGAACACATGACTCCTTCCTCCCCAACATTCCCCCCCTGCAGGATGCCAGCGCAGCCCTGGGCAGCCCCCCCAGCTGGCGGCACCACGAGGGGTCCCGGCGGGTGAAGAGGGCCTGGGTGATCCCCCCCATCAGCATCTCCGAGAACCACAAGCGCATCCCCCACCTCCTGGTGCAGGTAGGCAGGGCCGGGGGGGATGGAGAGACCCCCATGGCGTGGGGGGGGGGACAGCCCCCAGCCCCATCCTCGCTACCCCCCACTCAGATAAAGTCGGACAAGCAGCAGCCCGGGGGGGTGATCTACAGCATCAAGGGGCCGGGGGTGGATGAGGAGCCCCTGGGCATCTTCTCTATCGACAAGTTCAGCGGCAAAGTGTTCCTCAACGCCACGCTGGACCGTGAGCAGAACGACCGGTTCCGGGTAAGGACGCTGCACAGCCACGTGTCCCCCCCGCCCTGAGCTGCCCCCCCCAGCCCCGGCCCTGTGTGCCCACAGCTGAAGGCCTTCGCGCTGGACCTGGGGGGCACAACGCTGGAGGACCCCACGGACCTGGAGATCATCGTGGTGGACCAGAATGACAACCGGCCGCTCTTCCGCCACGACGTCTTCACCGGGCGCGTGGTGGAGGGCGCTGCGCCAGGTGGGTCCGGGCTGGGGGGGTTGATGGGGCGGGGGGGCACAACGTGGCCCCATAAGTGGTCCCCCAGCCCCGTGGTGATGGCAGGGACCTGTGTGCTGACGGTGGAGGCCACTGATGCTGATGACCCTGAGACGGACAACGCGGCGCTGCGGTTCTCCATCCTGGAGCAGGGCCACGGGGACATGTTCCGCATCAACGCCTCCACCGGGGAGATCTGCACCGCGCGGGAAGGCCTCGACCGTGAGGTGGGGGTTGGGATTCCACGGCCACGCGTGGGGCCAGATGTGGTGTGGGGAGCTCCGCGGACTGCGGGCTCAGTGCTGTCCCCATCCCGCAGGCCGTGGCGGTGTACAACCTGACGCTGCAGGCGGCTGACATGTCCGGGGATGGGCTGACCACCACCGCCACCGCCGTCATCTACCTGGAGGACATCAACGACAACGCTCCCGAGTTCACCAAGCAGGAGGTGGTCGGGGCGGGCGGGGCTGGGTTTGGGGCCGCAGCCCCCCGGTAGGTGCCAACCCCCCCCCTGCTCCCACAGTTCTCCATGGAGGTGGAGGAGCAGGCGGCGGGCGCGGAGGTGGGCCGTGTGCTGGTGCACGATAAGGACCTGGCGGGATCGCCCAACTGGGCGGCCAAGTTCACCATCCTGGAGGGTGACCCCGAGGGGGCATTCGCCATCCGCACCGACCCCCACACCAACGACGGCGTGCTGTCCGTGGCCAAGGTGGGCGGCGGGGCAGTGGGGTGGGGGGATGTGGGCGCCCACAGCCCGGCCGCTGACCCCACACCCTGCGCAGCCGCTGGACCACGAGGTGCGGGACCGCTTCCAGCTGACGGTGTCGGTGCAGAACCAGCAGCCGCTGGAGGCGGGGGTCGCGAGCAGCCCGCGGGCGGTGGCCACGGTGCGGGTGCGGGTGCGGGACGTCAACGAGGCGCCCGTCTTCCGCGAGAACCCGCGGCGCGTCAGCGTGCTGGAAGGGGCCCCCCCGGGCACCGCCGTCACCACCTACACCGCCAGCGACCCCGACACGCGCCGCCTGCAGACCCTGACGTGAGCGTGCGGGGTGCGGGGGGNGGAGCCATGGAATGGTTGGGTTGGAAGGGTCCTTGAAGATCATGGAGCCATGGAATGGTTGGGTTGGAAGGGTCCTTAAAGATCACAGAGCCATGGAATGGGTTGGGTTGGAAGGGCCTTAAAGATCACGGAGCCATAGAATGGGTTGGGTTGGAAAGACCTTCAAGATCATAGAGTCACAGAATGGACCCTCCCATGTCCTCAAAGACCATGGAGCCACGGAATGGGTTCTCCATTGGCTGTGCTCTGTTAGTCTGACCTCAGTGCCTGGGTTTTCCCAGCTCAGCCCTGGCTCTGCATCCCAACGCAGTCCCTGCTCCTCTGGGTTCACCTGAAGGGCTCCCTTTTGTGCATTTCTGCTGTCTCAGAGCTCCTCCAGCATTCCATTTCTCCAGCTGAAGTTTTCTCTAAGTCAGCAGTTCGCCCAAATGTTTGCTCATGGCACCTTTGATGTTGCAGCACTGCAGTGTTTGCCAGCAACGCGCTGACCATCGTGCAGGGCTGTTAGCACAGGAACCAGGCAGCGTTTGTTCTGCAGCGCTGCTCCGTGCAGCCTTTTGTTCAGCTTAGGACTGCTGCTGGGAGAGCTCTCTGCTTTGCAGACCAAAGGCCACGAGGGCTCTTCCATCTTCGCAACAAGCGTTTTGCAACTTGAAACTCATTGCGGAAATCTCTGGGGCTTGCATTTGGAAATAGGGTTTCCATTGCAACTCGTGGGTTTCCAAGGCGTGCGTGTGACTGTAGCAGCCACATCCAAGGAACTCTCTGTAGTCAACCCTTCCCTTATAAACAGAAGCACTTTTACCCCAAAAACCTCATTTTGAAGACAAAGGTGGTACGGCACGCACCTTCCTTCAGTGCCCGCTGGGCTGAGCACTGCGAGGTGGAGGTGCTCCATGTGGGCAGCACGTGGGGATGCCCGGCCCCATCCTGGGGCTCAGCACTGTGCCCTGGTGCCTCGCCAAGCTCCCTGCCCCCAGCTTGGCTTCCTCAGCACGAAGCAAGGCACAGCCCCAGCACCTCGCCAAGCAGATACCCGCTGAGCATCTTGAAACGAATCCAAAGGCAGCACTGATGGCTGCTGTCAGGGAAACAATAATCCCACGGCCTCGCAGCATCAGCTGCGCCCCGGCGCTGTGCTGTGTGCCGGAGGCTGCTGCTGCCTGCTGGCTTTGTTCCATGGGAGGAGCACGGCGTGGGGTCACAGGGTGCAGTCTCACCAACCCGTACCTCCATCCCAGTGTGGCTGCGAGGAAGGAAGCGATGGCTGTGCCCTGAGGAGCTCACGGTGCTGCACAGAGAGGTGGCAGGGAGCAGCTGTGCCACAGCCAGAGCCGCTGGTGCAGGAGCAGGGTGACAGCCGTGTGCACCTCCCGCTCCTGTGCCGGGAATGCATGGCAGCAGAGCGTGGCTCAGGAGCTGCTGTCATTGCACGGTGCTCCAAACATCACCTGTCACCTCTGCTGTCCCCTGGGAGCAGGGTGCAGGGATGCTGGGAGCTGCCTTCCGCGGCAGGGAGACACAAAGGCAGAGATGTGCCGTGAGGGCGAGGACGGGGGGCAGCACTGAGAGCCCCCCCATCTGAAAGCACAGCCCCCTCCTCCTCCCCCACCGCTTGGCGAAGGCGCTATTAGCAGGATGTGAGTAATCATCTTAAGTAGCTATCAAAGTGCAACAGCTTGTTAAGCATTTAGCCGGGCTGCGCTGCCGTGACCCCTCCTCAATCTTCCCGCACCCCCCCCCCGTGCCAGCAGGAATTACCAGCACACACCTGCCCCCCACCGCCCGCCCAGGGGGGATGGAGCCTCCAGTGGGGCACTCATCTTCCTGACGTTGCCCCCCACCTGATTGCAGCCGCAGCACCCGCCCTGCTCCGTGCATCCCCAGGAAGGCTGGCACCCATCCGTGGGGTCCCTGGGGATGCTGTGTGGGGTGGCAGGGGGAGCTCTCAGGGATCCCGCTTTGTTTTCCAGGGGACACAGCAGCCTACCACGATGGTGTTTACTGGATCAAGGGCCGCACTTCGGTGGACATCATCAAGAATGGGGGCTTCAAAATCAGCGCGCTGGAGGTGGAGCGCCAGCTGCTCGCGCACCCGCACATCGCAGGCAGGCAGTGTGTGGGGCGGTGGGGCCGTGGGGCTGCGCTGGGGCCCATGCCTGCAGCCTGCAGCCCGGCCCTGGGCTCGGAGCAGCTCCGTCAGCCTTTGGGATTGAGCCCCCAGCCCCTCAGCCCGCATCCTCTGCTCTCTCCCCAGACGTGGCCGTCATCGGACCCCCGGACATGGTGTGGGGGCAGCGGGTCAGCGCCGTGGTGCAGCTGCGCAGGGGGGAGATGCTGTCGGTGAAGGAGCTGAAGGAGTGGGCCAGGTGAGGCTGCAGCACCCCACACTCACTGCTGCCAGGCAGCAGCGCTGATGTGCTCCGGCATTGCTGCTACCACCAGGGCTGGGGCAGTCACAGTGGGGGGAGCGGGACTGGGCCGACATGGAGGAGACGCTGCCCAGTGGCTGCTGGAGGAGTGGGGGGGGACAGGGCCAAACAAAGAGCCCAAACCCTCACTGGGGCTGTGCCAGGTCCCCCTATGCCACCTCGCTGCTGTCCCTGTGTCCCGTTGATGCTGGGGAGGGGATGGCTGTGGGCACTGCTCCCCCTCGCCCTGTCTCTCCACATTATTTCTCACGTCACTTCCATCCACTCGGCCCTTCTCTCGCTCCCTGGCAGGAGACACATGTCCCTCTTCAGCGTGATTCATTCTGTGGCTCTCACAACACATATGGCAGCGGGGCCACGCCGACGGGCACACTTGGCACCTCGTGTCACCATCAGTGCCAGCACGGTGCCGGGGGGCCGGGCACGGCCCCAGCTCAGTGACACACAGCACAGAAGGCAGAGCTTCCCCACTGTGCCCTGCAAAGGGCACGGGGACATCGTGCCACACCGCTGCTGTGCGCAGCGAGACAGCTGTCAGCATCCTTGGGGACACGCAGTGGGGACACGCAGTGGGGACACGCACCCTCAGCAGCAGCCCCCAGAGGTGGGCATCTCAGTGGTGAGGGGCTTCGGGTGGGCTCTAACGGCGTGTGCCCACATTGCAGGGACACCATGGCCCCCTACGCCATCCCCACTGAGCTGATAGTGGTGGAGGAGATCCCACGCAACCAGATGGGGAAAGTCAACAAGAAGGAGCTCCTGCAGCGCTTCTACCCGGCGTAGCGCACAGCCTGGGAGCCCCATGCTCTGCCCCGGGGGCTCTCCGCTCCTCAGCGTGGAATAAAGCCCCCAGAAATGAGATGGGTGGACGCACAGCGACCGCAAGGGGAGGGCAGCGCAGGTAATGGTGGCATGGGACGCTGGGCCCGGGTCACCCCGGCACGTGGGGGGCTCCCGGCCCCACTCCTGCTCAGCCCCACTCCGCACCAATCCAATCCTTCGTGTTACGCCATCAGCGACGCAGTAAATTTTGTAACTCACCAAATAGATCAATATCAAATTATCATGTCTCACATTCATAACTCTTAAGCAAGCAACAATGGGGAGAGACAAGGTCACCGGAGAATAAATCGCAGCCAGAGCTCTTCGTGATCCATCATCCCGACAAGCCCAGCACCCCGCGCCGGCGCCGTGACAAGATCATTAATAACTCTCCATAGGAGCGCGATCGATCGCTTTGATGGATGATCACAGGTAGCAAATACTGTAGAACACCAGGCTGTCACCCTGCAGTGAGGGGCTGACACGGCCTGGGGGTGTCCCCGTGGCCCCACCGCCCTCCTGCAGCCCCGGCCCTGTGGATGGGGTTGGTTATGTGAGGTCACCGTCTCCGTGCCCACTGAGCAAGGCAGACCTTGGTGCGTGGAGCTGAGCACCGATGTGGGGACGTGTGTCCCAAAGCCACGTGCTCTGCTCCCTCCACGCTGGGGGTGCTGGGGCTGCGTGCAACCCCCGCTGAGTCTCCCAGCACTTCATTTGCCAGCCACGTCCGCGTCGACGCTCCCATCATATGTACACAACCATTCAATTACGTGTGGTGGCCACGGGGTATGAAGCCATCCATCTCCTTCATGGGGGGCTGCGGGGCTGTGTGGGGTGNTCAGTGGGCTCAGAGGGGTCAGGGGGCACAGTGGGGTCAGTGGGCTCAGAGGGCTCAGTGGGGCTCTGCTGCTCCCCTGGCAGCGCTGCCGGACCGCAGAGACGAAGGTAATTTTAATTAATTTATTTATTTCTTTACACATAACTGAAAGTGATGTTACAGTACATAAGTTATTTACAACTGTGCAGTAATGTGTTGCAAAATAAATTATCTAGAAGGCAGCAAAAGTACATTGTTAATGTATATAAAAACTGTACAGCATTTATGGGATACAATTTTTCTTTATATGAGTATTGGCTCTGTAGTGTTTTTCAAGTTATGTTCTCAGAAAGAGAAACGAAATGCCCAAGATTAAAGGAAAAAAAAAATATATATATATATATAAACCACATGGATTTGACTCCATTAAAAACACAGTTGGCAAAGTCCTTTCTCTGCGTTACCGCCGCCCATCGCCGGGCGCTGCTGGGCTCCGCCGCCCGCACCGCAGTGCTGCCCGCGGGCACCGCCGTCCTTTGTCTCCGGTCGGGTCTCTGTGTCCTTTCGACTCAGTCTTTGTCGAGACATCCCCGGGATGGAAGAGAAAATCGCCCCCTGCCCCCCCGTGGTCTCCTCTCCGCGAGCAGAGCGCCGCCGCTGTGCCCAGGCAGCACCTCCTGCAGCGCCGCCCGCTGCTCCCGCCCGCCGCCGGGCACGGAGGGGACGCGCCGTCAGTCCGGCGCCGAGGGCCGCGCTGTGAAGAAAGTGCAATTTTTTGTTTCGTTTCTGATTGGGTCGGTTGGTTGGTTTTGCTGTTTTTCTGCCGATAGCTGCTTCCTCCTCCTCTGACCAAGGGATTCATCAGCAAGCGGGAAGGGTGAATGTGAGCGCGACCGCCCGACCTCGGAGGGCTCCGTCCGTGCCAGTGTTCAGTGACGTCTCCCGGTGCAGAACTGTCATGCCGGCAACAGCACAAAGTCATCGTTCACGTCGACCATTGGCACGTAGAAGGAGGGCACCTCGTTGACGCAGAGGGATTTGTGCCCCGCGGGGTCCAACTCCTGCACCTTCAGCTGCCACTCCATCCTCTGCACCGCGTTCAGCGCGGCGGCCTCGTGCTGCTGCCGCATCAGCAGGCACGTCTGCAGGAAAAGGGGACAGAGGGGGTGAGGGCAGGAGGGGACACTGCACGCCCCCGGGGAGGACGTGTGGGATGTCCCTGCGAAGCCCCGCCGCAACACCCCGCCCACAGAACGGATCCCTCCAGCGCTGCTCCTGCACTGCTAAGGGCACTGCAGTGTGGCACAAAGCGCCCACCCGGCCCGTGCCTGGAGGTGACACGGAGCTCAGGGCTCTCCGTCACCACGTGCCGACAGCAGCTCGGGGGAGCCTGTAGTGGCAATGCTGAGCCACAGCCTGAAGCAGGAATGGAGCACCTCGTGGGAAGGCAGGGCCAACCCGGGGGAGCTCAGCTGTATGCAATGCATCTGAGTGTCTGGAAGGGCTGGAGCCAGGATCCACCCCTTCCCAGATCTCATTTAAGGGCTGGCAGAGGAGGTGAGGGCATCTCTTGCTGGAGATCCCTGTCCACCACAAGTCTTCCAAAGGTAAGGAGCTCTTTTCTTTCACTTCTGCCCCTGTGGCTGCTGCATTTAGGCTCATTCTCATCTGCTGTAGCCAAAGACTTTACTACCCTGCTATTATCATCCCATTATAGCATTACAGAGCCACACAGCACAGCACAGGAGGTGCAGTAGCTTTGGAAGCCATGAGCACTCAGAGCTCTGACTCTGCGGTGCCAGCAGCAGAGCACTCAATGCCCAAGAGCAGGGTGCTGCTCCCTGCACAGAGCTGCCACCTCTCTGTCACCGATGGACCAATGTCCCCCCCCTGCTCTGCCCACCCAGAGCCCTGCAGAGCACTCTGGACCCTGCCCAATTCCCAGTTTGCTGCAGGTTCTGGGCTTGCTGCAGCCAGCCAAGAGCAACCCTGGGGGTGAGCAGAGCAGGGAGGCTCAGGACGACAACACAGCAGCAGCCAGATGGGCAGCCCCAAGCAGAACATGTCCCCATCCCCTGGTTCTGGCCCAGCACCCACGTGCCTCGCTGCAGAGCTTTTGGAAGCCACAGGAATGCAGCTCCCAAAGCTGTGCCTGCCCCACGGCACTGAGCAGTGGGATCTGTGCCCAGCACTGCGCCCACAGCCCTCACCTTCATCCGGTCATACTTGTCGTCCACGTCTTGCAGCCAGGAAATGAACTGCCGTGCGTTGAAGCGGTCCCTGACCGACTTGTTTTCGTCTCCCTGAGCAGAAGGGAATGACGTGGGAGATGGGTTATTTACTTTCAGCACTCCAAGGTCTAACAGGCCGTGCTCAAACCACTCTTACAGCACATGCTCGCTGCAGTCAGAGCAGGGGGGACACGGAGCACACCCTGACGTGCAGGCACTGCCCGCTCTGCGGTGGGTGCAGGGGATACATCAGCACTCCCAGAACCCGGCACAATTCCCTCCCAGCAGAACTGAACTCCTTGAGCAGAGGAAGGGATCCCATGTCCTGTGTGCTGAGAGCAGCCCAGCACTTTCCAAGCCAGCGTTCAGATTACTTTAATGGTTCTCTCCCTGTAACTCAGCCCAGATAAACCCATCTGCTTGGGGTCTTGCACAGCTCCCCAGAGACAGCCCTGTGCCAGCAGGCACTACTGACCTGATTTTCTAGAGGCATGTTGTAGACCTCGGAGTCCAGCAGCATGGTGCAGGCACTGAAGGGCACAGCCTGGTTGGCAATAGTCCGTGCTGCCCGACAGTGCACTCTCAAAATCTCCTGCTCGCAGGAGACGATGAGCTTCTCCTGGGGGAGAGCAAACACAGCAGTGAGCACGGCAGCCTCAGTTTCCCTCAGCAAAGGAAATTCAGGGTTTTGTCCCCAGCAGGAGCTGCCAGCAGTGCCTTACCCGCTCGATGCTGTGCTGCAGCCGCAGCTTCCCCCGGACGGCCTCCTGCTGCTTGAACAGCTCCTTCAGGGGCTCCGCCAGCGACGGCGGCGGGGCGATCTGCGGGGACACAACGGGGCAGTGAGGAAACGTTGCTTTGGCCAGGCAGCAGCGTGGGCTGCCCAGGGAGCTGCAGGAATCACCAGCCCTGGAGGAGGCCGAGAACTGCAGAGATGTGGCACTTGGGCCCTGAGCTGCTGCGGGAAGGAGCAGGCAGGTGTGAGATCAGCTACACCCACCGTGGTGCTGAGCAGGCAAAGGGTGAGCTAACTCGTCAGACCAGAACTGATGCGTGGGTTGTGCTGTGTGGGCAGCAGAAATAGCCGGGGCACCTGACCCTGGCTGCAGCAGGGAGGGAGGCAGACACACTGACCTCCTCCTGCAGGATCCTGGAGTTACTGCCTGCAGCACCAAGCAATCTGCATCAAGCACATTCATGAGGAGCAGCATAGGAAGGTGGATCCCAATGCCAAGCAGCGTGTGCTGTCAGCAGATGAAATAGCAGTGCTCAGTGGGCAAAGGCAGGAGCTAAGAGCAGCTATCCTGCGCTCTAGTAGGCTCATTACTGCACTGCCTTTAAAAGCCATTTTGCCTTCTGGCCGCAAATCCGGTGCATTCATACCACCCTTCTCTAAAACCTGAACAAATCTCGGGCTCCTAAGCACAGCCTAAGGTCTTCTCTGCAAAAACACATCTCAGAGGATGCATTTACCACGCAGCCACCTGCTCCTCGAGGCTTCATTCTGTCATTGTGAGTACTGTCTAGCAGTACAGGAAAGGCACCGCTGGGCACCATGGAAGTGCTCTGGGTGTACTGGGGGACAACGTGGCTGTGCTGGCAGACAGGGCAGAGCCTCAGTGCTGCGTTTTACACTGCAGGCAAAGAGAGGGGACTCACCACGGGGATGTGGAGCTTGCTCAGCGGTTTGCCATCCAGCAGGTAGGAGCCTGTGTAGGTGACGTACTCGGCGTAGCACTGCGGAGCCTGGGGCGTGATGTAGCAGAGGATTTTCCGCTTCTCTTCGATCTTTTTCCTGATCTGGAGGTACTCGAAGTAGGGGTTGGATCTGTCGCTGTGGTACGGCTCGATGTCGTCCAGTTTGATGGCGTCGACGATAGCTGCCAGGGTCTGCTGGATCATCTCGCGGGTCTGCTGGGTGGACGTGTTGATCTGCTGCTGCAGCTGCTGGTTGGAGCGCTGGAAGCGGCGCTTCCGCGGGTGCTGCGCCTGGGAATCGTCCTCCTCGGTCACGCGGCCCTTGGTGCGAGTGGTGGGCGCGGGGACGGCAGGAAATTCCTTCTCAGCAGCCGCGGCGTTCTGCTTGTTTTGGTTGGCGAGCATCTGCGCCCGGTTCCTGGTAATCCGCTGAGGGATCTCTTCTATTTTGGGGGGTTTGGGAGCTTCTGCTACCGGTTTCTGCACTGGCTCGACGACTTCTGCCTGAGCCGGAGGCGCCTCGGGCTGTGAGGAGGGGCCCTGGCTCCCGGCGCGCCCCGCGGTGCTCTCAGGGCCGGCGCTGCCCTCGGTGGGGGCTGCAGGAGGACCGGAGCTGCCCTCCACCACCGCAGCGGAGGCGGCCGGCTCATCCTGCGCACCCTCCGCCTCTCTGCCCTCGGCCTGGGCAGGCTCCGACGGGGCAGCTGGGAGCACCTGTGCCTCTGCCTCCTCCCCACCTTTCTCCTCTGCCCCGCTCGTTGCTTCCGAGGTGGCTTCTGGCACAGCCCCATCGGGTTTCTGCTCTTCAGCCGGTGGCTCAGTGTCCGTGGGTGGGGCGGGTGCTGCCGGGACAGCTGCGGGCTCCTCTGCCTCTCCGGTGGCTGTGGCAGCCACGCCGGCCTTTGTGCTCCCAGCACTCACCTCTGGGGCTGCAGCCACGCCCTCCTCGGCCGGCTCTGCCTCGGCCACCTCCGCCTCAGCCACATCCTTGGGCTGCAGCGGGAGCTCAGACAGCGTGAAGGAGCTGAGGTCCAGCTCATCCTCAGTGGTGGTGAAGGGGTCCGGCCACGTCACCGCCTCCTCGCCGTTTGCCGGCGTCGTGCTGTTGTTTTCCAAGTAGGTGTTTTCCGGCACGCTGACCACCTCTGCCTGAGGTTCTGCTGGCACGCAGGGGGCCTCTGCGGGGATCTCAGGCGCCTCCTCGGGAAGGGGCTTGCAGCCGGTGAAGAACGTGTCCAGCCTCGTGGGGGACATGTATGGTGCCTGCTCCTCAGCGTTCGCCATTTCTCCCGGTACCGCCTCCTCAGCGTCCTCCTTCACTTCGTCCAGCCCCGGCTCCGACACGGACAGAGGGTACGAGATGGGAGAAACGGGGTAGGAAGCGTCCGTGGGGATGAAGGCGACCGGCATAGGATGGATGGGCTCCAGGGAGCAGAGCGCAGGTTTCGGGGACTCGGCAAACTGCTGGGGTGATTTCATCAGGAGCTCAGAGCCCATGGACCAGCCGACAGAGTGCTCGGCCGCGTTTGCCATCAGGCTGGGAGGGATTGCCGTGTCGGGGTTCCGGGCAGGGGGGGTATCCCAGTCCATGCCGGTTTGTTCCGGCATTGCCGAACCAAAATTACTCTCTTCAATTGGTGGCAAGTAGGTGGGCTCTGGCGGCATGATGGAGGCGGTGGCCTGCTGCTCCTCCGTGGTATCCAGCGGCATGCCCAGGTCGGGGGGAAGAGCACTTTCTACCGAGGGAGCCAGAAGCTCGTCTCTGTGCGAAGGGGAGGACTTGGCTTGTAAACCAGAGAAGACACTTTCAGGTGAATGGGAGACCCCGCTGACCGCCGCTGGTGGGCAGTGCAGGGCTTCCACCTTGGGCGACGAAACCCCATAGTCCGGTGAGTAATACCCAGGAGACAGACACTGGAACTTCTCAGCGGGAACAGAAGGAAGGGGAACCTTCTCCTCCATTAAATGCTGCACCGGAGAGTCGTAATTTGACGTCGCTGGGACGCTCTGCTGTCTGAAAAACTTATCTCCAACACTGAACTCTTCCTCGGGTGCCCTCCTGATGTCGACAGAGATGGAGCGGTACAGGTTCGAGGAGGGGATGGTCCGAGTTGGGGTCTGAGCAGGGTTCTCGGGGAGGGCCCCCGCAACGTTCGCATACCTGTCAAAGAAGGACGGCGAGCAGGCGTTCATGGACATGGTGGATATGGGCATCGAGTGCTGCGAGTCCGCGCACTCAAACATCAGGTCGGTGTAGTCCTCGTTGCTGCAGGAGGGCGTGCGCGGGGTCTGCATCACCTCCTCGTAGCTGGGGCAGGACACGACGGACGCCGGGGTGGGGACGCCCGTTGGCCGGTTCTGGTCTGGCCTAGGGGATGCCGGGAGGATCTCCTTCAGCTGCGGGCCCGTGATCCAGTCCTTGGAGTCCGCCCCAGCTGTGGGCTGTGCCTTGCTCTCCGGTGACAGGATGGGCGTCAGCGGGCCCAGCTCTTTGAGCTTCTTGTCCTTGAGCTGAGTGTCCAGCGCCAACGGCTTCTTTGCGGTCAGATCCAGGCTCCTCTTGCGGACGTCTTCAGAGCTTTTAATTTTGTCCTTCAGTTTGGGGTCTCCGGACCTGTGCCTCATTTTCTCCATTTGTTTCATTCTCTCCTTGTGCCGTTTGTGCCGCTCCTCGATCTCCAGGTCCTTCTGGCTCAGCATCCTCTCAAAGCTGGTCATCATCAGATCTCCGTCCCCCAGCAGCTTCTCCCTCGGCCTGGCATCCTTCTTGCCGCTGTCTTTGGAAAGGGTTATTTTCTCATTGCCGTTGCTTATTTTTATTGACTCTGTTTTGTCTTTCTCTTGGGTCTCCTTGAGCTTCTCCTTCAGTTTGGTCTCACCGAACTTGAGGTTTTCCTCCTTCGATTTATCCTTGAAGGCAGTAACCTGAGGACTGTCCTTGTCCTTAAGCGCTGACTTTGGCTCGTCTTTGTGATGCTTGAAGAAACCATCTGCGTGTTTGTCTCTGTGCTTTTCCTTTTCCTCCTTCCATTTTTCCTTGTGTTTATCTCGCTTCTTTTTCTCTTTAGCTGTGCTGATGGCGCTGGAACTGTAAGTCTTTTCCTTCTCCGCCTTCTTTGACAGCTCTCTTTCAGAATCATTTTTATCTTTCTTTTCGGAAAATAAGTAATCAATGCTTTTCTCTGGTTCCTCATCAGGCTCTGCCTTCATGCCGTAGGAAGTGCTGAAAGCCTCCCCATCCACAGAGAAATCCTTTTCATAATGAGTGGAATCCTTTCTGCTGCTGGAGTCCTTGAATTCGTCTGTTTTCTCCTTTTTCTCGGTCTTCTCCTTCTTCGCCTTCTCCTTCTCGTGACTCTTCTTTGAGGAAGATGAGGAATGTCTGTGCCGCTCCTTCTCCTTCAGCTTGTCCTGCAGGCAGGGCAACGGGAGGGAGTCCTTGAACTTTTCTTCGGAGGCGTCAGCAAGAGAGAGGTTCGAAGACTCGAAGAGGCTGCTGAGCCCTGGGTCCTGCCCTCTATCTGTGAAGCTGTCGGAGGAGATCTCGCTGATTTTGTCGTTGGAGTCGTCTCTGTAGTCATTGAGAGCCTCCTCCTCCAACTTCTCCAGCAGGCTCTTCTCCGGCTCTCCTCCTTTTGAAGACTTCTTCTCTTTGGAATGCTCCTTGTCCAGCTTCTCCTTGTGCTTGTTTTTCACCTTCTCGTCGCTGGCGTGCTTCTTGTCAGCCTTTTCTGGGAGCTTTTGTTTGTTCTTCTTCTCCTGATTGGAATCGATGGACGTTCTGTCTTTCCTGTCTTTGTACTTCTCCGAAGATTCCTTATCTTTCTTCTCTTTGTGTTTTTCAAAGGAGTTCTTCTCCTTCTTCTCCTTTCCCCCTTCCGATGTCCCCTTGTCCTTTTTCTTCTCCTTGGACTCCTTGTCCTTCTGCTTCTCCCCGGAGTGCTGCCGCTCGGAGGAGTACTTGCGGTGTTTGTCGGAGTACAGCTCCTTCTCACCCTCGTCCTTCTCCTGCAGGCTGTCCAGCCGGTGCATCTCGCTCCCCACCGATTCGCCCACTTTGAACCCCGTCAGGCTGTAATCATCCCTCTCATCTTCGCTTTCATCAGTGAAGATGTCCGCGATGCTGTACCAGCTCTTCTCCTTGCCCTTCTTCTCATCCTTTTTCTCAGAGAAGTCTTCTCGGTCCGTGGAAAAGCTTTTCTCCTTCTTCTCTTTCACTTGGTCGAAGGAACTCTTCCTTTCTTTGTCTTTGCTGTGCAGATCTTTGTATTTCTCCTTGCCTTCCTTCTTCTCTTTGAAGCTCTTCTCCAGTTCTTTGTCTTTCGCGATTTTCTCAGGAGCCGCTTTTTCATTTTTCTCCTTGTCGCCTTCTTTGGATTTTTCCTTGTACTTTTCTGGCTTCACTTTTTCTTTTTTTTCCTTCTCAGAAGCATCTTTCTTCTCCTTGTCCTTCCCAGAGTGGTGCCTCTCCCAGCTCTCCAGGGCCTTACCGCTGAACTCAGCATCAGACTTCTCCTTGAAGAACGCCTCGCAGCCGAACTCCTTGAAGTCCTCCCGGTAGGGCTCCTCCTGCTTTGTCTTACTCTCCTTCCGGTCCTTAGAGCCGTCAGAGGAATCCTTTCTATCCTTGTTGCTTTCACCTGTATCTTTCTCCTTCTTCTCCTTGACGCCCTCTGCAGAATCCTTCCTTTTCTTATCTTTTTCAGGCAAATAGCTAGGAGCAGCTTTGTGCCTTTCTGTTTGGTCCTTTTTCTTCTCTGAGCTTTTGTCCACGTAGTCTCTTTCTTTCTTCTTCAAGAAGGAGTCCTTTTCGCTACGTTTCTCGCTGTACTCTTTCTTCTCTTTCGTTTTGTTTTCCTTTTTCTTGTCTTTAATTTCCTCTTTCACTGGCTCTATGATTAGTTTTGCCACAGTGTCGTTTTTAATCTCCCTGAAATCTGTTACCGGAGAATCCCAGCTATCCTCGCCTTTGAAATCGAAGGACGAGTCAGAAGACAAGTCTGAAAACCACCTCTCCTGCTGGTCATCCGAAAGGCTGAACTTGGTGTCCTCGCTTTCGGGAAACTGGGCTTTGTTGTTGAACTCATCAAACCCAGGCTCCTCCCTGTACATCTTCTCTTTCTTGCATTTTTCCTTCTCTTCCTTGAAGGATTTTTCTTTCTCCAGCTTAGCAGCTTTCTCCTCTTTCAGTTCGTTCTTCTTTTCGGATTTGGACTGCTTGTCCTTTGACTTCTTCTTTCTCTCCTCCTTGTGTATTCTCGGCTTCTCCTCTTTGGGAGACTTCTCCTTCACAGGTTTCTCTTTTTCCGATTTACTCAATCCTTCCCTGAAGGATTTGCTCGCGTCTTTGCTACCATCTTTGACTTTTCTCAATGATTTCTCCTCCTTAGAGGATTTTCCAGTCTCATCTTTAAACAACCAGTCCTTCTCCTCCGCTTTACCTTTGGGGAGCTTGTCTTCCTTCTTACAGTGTTCTCGCTCATGCTTTAACACTTTCAATTTGTTTTCGACTGGATTTTCTGTCTCTACTATCAAGCCCTTCTCAGGCTTTTGTTTAGAGTCCTCAAACTCGAAAGAAAAAGTTTTGATTATTTTAATGTCTTGGCAGATGGGACACTGCCCCTTGTCCTTGTTTTTATGTTTATGTTTCGTTTTATGCTTTTTAACCACCTTCCCCTCCTTGTCCAGCTTTGGAATCGCTCCATCCACGTTGCTATGGAATGAATTCTTTTTCTCAGAAACGGTGCTGTGGGAGGTGTTTTTCTTTTTGTGCTCTGGTTTCTTCCTGACTGGCTTTAGGGACTCCAAGCTCGACTCCTCGGACGAGTAGTCTGACTCGCTCGTCAGCCTCGTCCTCGTGGAGTCCGACAAGGAGCTGACGTCTGACCAAGCTGGAGAAGATATGGTTTTCCAATTGTCCGTCCTCCAGTGCTTGGAGTGCTGTTCTGTAAGGTTAGCATTGTGTTTCTGGGATCCTAAGCTCCCGTGAGAAGAGGTCGATGAGGCAGACAGAGAGTTAAACAAGGAGGATTCCTTTAGCACTAGCCTGGAGTCCTTTACACAGCTAGAGCTCTGAAGAGAGTCTCTATCATCCTCCTCACTCTCCACGTTTTCGCTCTCTGATTCAGAGGAACAAAATTTGTCATTTTTTTTGCCAAACCGAACCTCTTTGCTTTTCGTCTCCTTCTTCCGCTTCTTTTTTACTTTGCTTTTCTCCTTCGGTGCCTTGGTGCTGGCGGGCTCCCGGACCTTGCTGCTGGGCAGTATTGAGTGGGTCGAAAGGCGCAGCTTCTCGCCTGTCCCCACAGCCACGCCGGTCTCCTCCTCATCCGAGCTGTCCGACAGGATGCGGTGGGCAGCTTTCTTTGGTGTAATTGTGTTATTTTTAGTATACGTTTTCACTTCCATTTTGGGTATGGAAATGAAACTGTTCGCTTTAGTCTCTTTCCTGTAATCCTTTTTCAGCAAATGCTTGTCGTCGACTGGCGGGACCCGGTCCTGTTCGTCGTCCTCATCGAATTCATACTCATCCTTCACCGGGGTGATGGTTTTGGGGGGCTCCTGGGCCTTGGGCTTGTGCTTCAAACCCTTCTCAAACTCTGAGTCTGTGTTATTGCCATCAACAGAGCTGGAGGGCGCGAAGGAAGGGGCATCCTCCTCTTCTGAGGTCTCTGCAGAGAGAACAACAACATGTTAAGGCCTGCAAAGAGGATTACGACTGCAAACAGTGCAGGCCAAGACACCCCCGAGGACAGGAACCTCTCCTCCAGTTAGTGCTAATGAAACCTGCAGCACTTCCCACCTGGCCCAGCCATGACAGCAGCACACAGCCTGGAAACGTCCGCATTGCTCCAACATCCTCCTGTCCAGGCACGGGCTGGAACATCACCCACATTTTAATGTCAGATACCCACTTACCTGCAAAACGACTTCCAATCCTATTATCTTAATTGCACCAGGCAAGCTACCTCAACTTCCAGGGCAAACAGCCTCTGCTCCCGGAGCTCAAGACTGCACTTGTCTGAGTTGGGCTTACGGCTACAGAAGGACTCCGGACTGCAGCAGCAGGTGGGCACTCTGACAAGTCTAACCTCGCTGTCCTCCTAACAGCTCTGTGCTCACAGACAGCTGTGGGCCACAAACACCACCCCCACATGCACAAAACTGGCCTCACCTGTTGAGCTCTCTTCGCTGGAGGGGTACGTCGTCTTCCCCAGGAGCAGATTCACCATGGTGGGAGAATTGGCTACTTTTAATGGCGTCTCTCCCTTCCTGTTGCTTTGATGAGGGTTCCCTCCATAATGCAACAACAATTTCACCACCTGGAAACAGAAATTGAGGCTTTAAATGTTTATAGAGATTTTTTTTTCTGAATGTTTTTGATATAAAACAGAACGGGGCGCATCCTCAAGCTGCAGAGCAGCCTTTTGCCAGGGACAAGCCTGTGGCACTAACGGATACTGGTAGGAAAGAAGACAAAACCCAGCAAGGTGGATCAATTTGGGCAAGGAAGGAGGGAGCAGAATCAGATGCAAGGCCATGCTCTCTCCTCCTGCTCCAGAAGGGATGAACTCCCCTCCTACACAAGAAAAGCTCTCGGCAGAATGGGACAGGGAGCTCCCACCTGCTATGTAGCTATCAGCAGCAAATGATAATAAAACACCCAGAATCTTGGTGTCTGCACAGCTGGCTGCTTGAAAGCACAGGAAGAAAAAAAGTCATTTAAAAAACCACGTCCATAAAGACCAGCAAAAACCAACCTTGAAGTGCCCGTTGTTTGCTGCATCGTGCAGGGGGGTGTCGTCGTCCAACCCCTTGGTGTTGACTTCGGCGCCTGCAGCAAGCAACTGCTTTGCAACATCATAGTAACCCCGGTTGCACGCCTCGTGCAATGCTGTCCAGCCTGCGAGCAAACACACATTCAGAACCAGGCATCACCTTCATGGAGCTGGAGGCAGTGAGGAAGAACACCCGTCTGCCTCTGCTGCCTGTGCCACGCAGCCCTGTGGGACGGCCAGCCCTGTGCCCGGACCTGCAGCTCTGCCCCACAACTGCAGCCCTGCAGGAGCCCCTGCAGCCCCACCTCTCCTCAGCTGCGCCCAGACCGTCTGATGGAAACAGAACAGACCCAACAAAACCAATGGTGAAATTTGGGGTATGGAATTAGGAAACTTGATGCTGTGTGCAAGTCATGGCTTAAATCCTTTCCCTTTCCAGCCTGAGCAATAGGGCTGCCACACAGAGCAGCGTGCTGAGCTGCAGACACTCCCCCAGAACATCCCCTGCACAGACCTACCAAACATATTTTGTGCTCTCCAAGCGAGCAGCCCTGCACAGCAAAACAGGGCCTGATCTGAGATACACCAAACAGCACATCTCCAAAGTAACAGCGGCCCCAGTTCTCAAACAAACCTCTGCAGAGCACAGAACGAGGCATTTTATCATGTTCAAACAAGCTATTTTTAAGCAGGCGCTGTTTTGAAGTCTCCCAGCTCCGGGTGTTTTGCTGATAGCGCCGTGGGAGATCGCTGCGGTACCTTCACTGCAGAGTGAGAGAGAGGGGCACCTGTGACCAGAATTAATCACCACGGAGCTTCAGTCTCACGCTGATGTTCATCACACGGGCAGAGAACGTGCACTGCTATTTATAGCCCAAAATCGTGCCAAGAGAACAGAAAGAGTGAAGTGCGGCTCGGGGATGTGCCAGGTGGAGCTGCCTGGTGCCAGCACAGCAGGGGCGGGTGGGCACCCCACGGTCAGCACGTGCACCCCAGAATGCAGGCAGCATCAGCCACCCAGCCCTGGCGTGACGATTCCACAGCATCTTTTCTAACCAAAATCCTTATCCCGTGATTCTACGATTATTCTGGGATCGTCTCCCCTTGACCAGCAGCAAACCTGCGACAGAGGGGAGGGCTTTCTCTGGTAGCAGCAGTTCTCCAGGTGGAAAATCCAAGGCAGCTCCTGCTGCTGGGGCTGCTCACCTGCAAAGTCCTTCACGTTGACGTCGGCACCCTCGATGATGAGCTCCTTGATGCGCCGCGCGTCCCCGCGGATGGCAGCTCGGTGCAGCCGAGTCTCCCCCCGCTCGTTTCTCTTATTTACTTTATCTTTGGTTTTGGAGGCAGAGTTAGGAGTTCCCTTCTGACAAACTGTGGACTGAGAGGGATGCTTTGGTGTTGTGTCAACTGCAGGGAGGAGAGAAGCACAGTCACCGACTGCCGCTCACAGGAAGACCCAGACCCTTAGAGGGAGCTGTTGCACCGCTTTTCATCTCTCCACCAAGGCGCTCCCCACAAGGCACTGAGTTAACTGATGCAAAGGCAGAGGAAAGCCTGAGCGTGCAGCACAGACAGCACTAGCAGGCTGCCACAGCCGCTGCAGAGAATCACGCTCCTTGCAAGGACTGTGGTACGTGCAGATCCTCACCCCAAAACCTCCCTTCCTGAGGGAAGTGCCTTTTCTGAGTGCCTGTGAGCTCCAGCAGCCCTGGGAGGGCGACGTTTCCTGGGACAGCAGCTGAATGCTCCCAGCACTGCACAGCTCTGTGCTGCTTTCCCAGTACAGCAACCTGAGCTGCTGGACTAGGGCTACAAAGCAGAGTCGGTGGCTAAGGCTGCAACATCTATGTGGGATGCAAGGTATGCACAGACAGCACAATGCCTGCACAGACCCCACAGCGGGTGGGGTATGCATACAACAGCTGGCTGCAAGTCTCACCCACACAAACCACGCTCCTGAGCTCACCTGGGCTGTTTGCAGACTCTTCTGCTGTCATCTGCATGAGCAGAGCAACTTGCTGGCGCTCAGAGAGGGGGTAGCCTGCCCGGATTCCTGAAAGGCCCATCCCAAACAGCAAGCCAGGCTTCCTCGTGGCGGGCTCCTTTTTAATCCTCTTCCGCTCTGGACCCTGCTTTTCTGTGACACAAAGCACAACCGGTGAGTGAGTGCTGCTGTACTGGGAGCAGGGTGCCAGCAGTGCTCTGCGTTCCTGCTGCTATCTCAGGGATCAAAGCCTCTGGGGGAGAGCACGTCATGCTGCTGGGAGTGCTGGCACCAGGCTCATGCCACCCTTCTGCTACCCGTGGTGGGATGGGCCGGGATGGAACGGGATGGGATGGAACAGAACAGACCCAGCACCAACAGGGCTACTGTGCTGGACATTCCATCCAGCTCCTAGCAGCCTCCATTTCATGCCACGGTGCTTCAGGGAGTGCTGCAGCCTTCCACCACCACAGAGCAGCCTGAACTGCAGGCAACAGCAGCATCAACACGAGAGCTGCAGAGGTGCAGGCTGACAGCTGGGCAGCGCTGCCGGCTCACCCCAGCTCACCAAACCACACAGAGCTCGGCCTGCTGGACCACCCCACCGCCCTGCCATGGCAAGAAGCCTGACCACAGCTTTCTGAAGTGTTTTTCCAGTTCTCTCTTGGCAAATATCACTCCCTTCCCCAGGCAAGGAGGGCTGGCAGCCCCTCCCCTGGTGCTGGTGCTCCCGCAGCCGCCCGCGCCCCACTGCAGGGATGCGGCCAAAGCTTCCAGCTCTCACTTGAGGAAACCAAACTTCAGTTTCCTTTCGTGCAGCCAGCCAAGCAGGAGGCAGAACGTGTATCTGCAGAGCAGCAAGGAGACTCCTTGCCAAGCAGCCTTGCTGCGTGCCTCCTACCAGGCAACTGTCCTAACCCTGCAAAAAGCATAAGGAGGTATGGCGTGTGTGCGTGGAAAACCCAACGCTGCTCCCACCCACCTCTGAGTGCCGGCACAGCCTGCAGCCTGGCTGACTGATGGGTCCTGCTGTGGACAGAGGGATGGTGACAGAATTACTGGGGCCACGCAGAGGTTATCAAACGCAGGTGAGCAATCTGTGCTCCTGACACGGCATGGGGCGCAGGCCCAAGGCAGGGCAATGTACCACCACGAGGCCCCAGTCCCATGGGGTTACGCTCACGTTTCGCCTTCCCCCTGCATGGAGGCTGCAGAGAGCAACCCCAGATCTCTGCTATTCATCAATGAGAGGTGACAAAATAGTTGGCAATAGCCACTGAGACACATCTCACTGCAAACATTCCAACTCACACCTGAGCAGAACATGCACCTCTCTGAGAGGCTCTGAGAGCCATACATTCCTCCCCCGGCACTGTGAATCAATACGAAACAACATTTCTTTCCTGTTTCTCCCTTCCCTCAGGCACACCGCTCACATGCAGCACAGGGCTGAGCCCTGCCCCACTGCGACCAGCCCCAGGGGCCCAGCCCCGCTCCTCTGCTCACCGCTGGGGCTGCAAAGCCTGATGTGAGCCCAGAAACCCCAAACCCACGTTGTGCTCTCTCCAGAAAAGCCTCAGCACTGCGCCCACCGCCACCTGAGCACCAACGGGGCGATGCTCTGGGCAGCGTTCCTTAATGCACGTGGCTGCTGCAGGCTGTCAGCGCGAGCCTGCGATCTGCAAAAATTCATTACCAAGTTCAACCCCAAACCCCTAAACTCCTATTCCTTCTGCAGTTGGAGAATTCTCCTCCTCCACAGAACATTTAGCATCGAAAAGCATGTGATCGACACGACAAAAATAACCCGGGCAGCGCGTGCTGCGCAGCTCACTGGCACCGGGCTGCCTGCGGGACGTGGGCCCTGCCCCACAGCTACAGCCCCTTCCACGCAGCCTGGAAAGCTCTGCTCAGAGCACAGCTGTTGCAGGTTCACGAGGGGAAGCTGCATGCAGAGCTTGGCTCCAGGTCCCAAGTGCCCCGTGGATAATGTTTAAGGTCCCTTCCAACCCAACCACGCTGTGATTCTATGAGCTCGGCACAGGCAGAGGTGAATGGAGGGGCAACCTTTTGGGTTCAGGTGGGTCGGTCAGGGAGCAGCTCCCCGCTCCCACCTACCCTGTAATGCAGGCAGCGTCTGCCCAGCCAGCTCCGACATGACAGCACAGGCTTACAAGGTGGTACCCCGAGGAAAAATACCATTCCCAAAGCTGCAGCTCGTGCTGAGCAGCTCAGCAACCAGCACCGCTCACGGGTCGGGAGTTTCGGGTTTATTCACCGAGCAGGCACGCAAACAGAAGATCAATAGGAATAAATTAGAATGGCACAGACAGCAATGGAGACTGCATTGCACCCCGAGAGACTGCACAAGCTCTGCTTTCCCAGTCCCCAGCTTGGCATGCGTAAGCGTGACTCATCCCTGCTGCAGCAGTCGGAGGGCGCACGGCGAGGGCAGCCTCGAGCCCAGCACCGAGGGACAGGGCAGGAGGGCAGTGGGTGGGCATGGAGTGTGCAGCCTGCAGCAGGGAGCAGGGCATGCTTTGCAGCAGGGAGCAGAGCAGAGTTTGCAGCAGGGAGAGTGCAGCCTGCAGCAGGGAGCAAGGCATGGTTTGCAGCACAGAGCTGGTGCGTGTGCTGCAGAGGCTGCAGGATGAGCACATGGTGGTGCTGCCTGCATGCAGCCAAAGGGAAGGCAGAAGAACAGAGAGGGGAAGTGGAGCTGACACCCTGAGCCCTGCAGCCCCAGCATCCCCAGAAGCAGGATTCAGCTGGGAGAGGCTCGGTGCCACGGCCCGGGTCACCAGCAGCCCAGGCAGCACGGTTTCCCTGAGCTGTGCTTGCTGGACAGGCAGCACAATCACGCAGAAATGTGTCAGTGTTCCCATGCAGAGCAGCCATCCACTATCCAGCTGCTGCGGGGGGAGCCCCAGAGTTCAATCAGAAGCCCATCTCTGTGATAAATACAGATAACTCCAGGAGAGACCCATTTTCAGGGCCCGACTTCTCATTTCCCACGAGGCCAAAAGAAGGAGGGGCAGGAAGGCTCCCCCCAGCAGCTGGGGGCAGGACACTCCTCAGACAGCGCCGATAAAAGCTCTTCTATGAAAGAAAAAGCCATCATTGATAGATGCTTGGCACAGCCACGGTGTGCTGTGGCTGCTCCCCTGCATGCTAAGGAGGGCTGGGGGGCAGAGGGTGGCTGCCCCCCCCCCCCACACCCCTCCTGCACTGCTCCCAGCTGGCTGCTGCATGCAGGGAGCTCGAAGGGCCATGTGAAGGCTGCTGCTGCTTGCAGCCCATCCGCACCGTGTGGCACCATGGAGCGGAGCAGCTCTGACACGCGTTCCCTCCCCGGTTGCTAGGTGAGAGCAGCTCCTCGACTATTTTAGTGAAAGAAAAGGGCTGAAATTATCCAACCAACGCGAGCCCCAGAGCGGCACAGCCCGAGAGTCCCAGCTGCACACATCCGAGTGGAGCCACGCAGAAGAACGAGCGCGTCCATAGATGCTGCCTTGGACACGGCAGTGCCTCGCTGCCCGCGCCGCCACCCCCACGCAGTGACTAAGGAGCCGTGCAGAGCAGTGCTGGGCCGTGCTGAGGGGCGGGAAGGGCTGGGCCGGCTCTGACTCATCGCATCGCTGACCTCGGATCGGCGTCACGCTGCAGGCCGAGCCCAGAGCGGAGCTGCACATCGGGTGCCGCTGGAGCACGGCGGTCCGCAGCTCTGACACCACGGGAAGCTGCTCCCCGTCCCATGCCCTGACCCACGCCAAGCCCCCACTGCTGTGCGGGGAACGTTTGGCTCAGCGTGCGTGGCTGTAACAACACAGAGACACCGAGCGCCGCTGAGAAATCCCACGACCCAAAGCCACAGCGCTACCAACCACGCGGCATCGGCCCGGCGCTCCCAGCCAGGGCTGCTCACAGCCACAGCTTCTGCTGGGGGAAGAACGCAGAAACAACAGCCTGCCCACTCCCCACAGCCCTCCTGCCCACCAGAACCCCTCCTCAGAAGGCTTCAGAAGGAGAATTTCCCTGGTATTCAGGGAGCTCTAAAAAGGAGCAGTTGTTTCTGAAGCACTGCTGCTGAGGTCCGTGCCTGCAGTCACCTCTGACACGGAGCAGAACGTGCTGCACCAGCTGCATGGCTACAACGCGAGCACAAGCACGGGACGGCTCCCATGCCTGCAATTTTAAGAGCTAGTTAATTCAAGCCAGGGTGTCACCTAGCAGCAGCAGGGTTTAGGCATGATCTGGACAAAACCGAGCTCCTCTTTTCCATACTCCCATCCTGCAAATGTGCATAACCTGTCCAGAGATGCCACCCAAGCCCTGAAGCTGCAGTGAGGCCGAGGGGCCAGGGGCAGCAGCCAGCAGTGACCCCATCAGGGCAGAGCTGCCCCGGCGTGCTCCTCTTCCTCCAAAGCATGGGGAGAGGCCGTGCCCGGAGCCACGAGCACCTGCTGGCAACTGGGAGCCTGCCCTGCTCCGGTCCTGCCACTCCCAGGAGCTCTCCAAGTGCCCTGGAGATTTCCACTGCGTCCTGCCTGTCGCCAGGGATGACTGAAAGCCCCAGAACAACACTCCTCCCTGCAGGGAGCTGGGGGGCCTCGAGTGGCAGCCTGAAATGAAGCTGAAGAAGCCATCCCCAGCAAGGCCAGTGTGCTGCGTTCTGCATGCCAGGCTGCACACTTTGATCCTGGAGCTTCCCAGCAGGGCCACCCTTTCCCCTACAGAGTCCTTCTTCACATGACCATTTGCTGTGCTGCTTTAACGCCAAAGCTCCCTCCAGCAAGGCGCCCAGCAAGGAGCTGCAGGCAGCCTGGGGTTGCTGGGGAAGGAGCTGGCAGCGCTGGCTGCCAGGCAGCACGTAGGATCCCGGCACGCTGCGGGCGTGGGAGCTGCACTGGGGGGGAGAAGGAAGGAGGAGAAGTGGAGGCAGAGGGGTGCTGCTGGGTCTGTATCAGGCACAGTTCGGAGGCTCACAGATTGGCGCTGTTTTTTTTCCCCAGCACCTGAGATCCAGGATTTCTGCTCTAGAAACAACTCTAAGGAATAATCTGTATGGGTTTTAGGACTGGGTTAGCGTGGAATCACCTCCCTGCTCGCAGCTCGTGCAGCTCGCTCGGGGCAAGGCACCGCTGTGCTTCACAGCACAGCTGGACGAGGCTCCACGCTGCTGTCTGAACGTGGAAAGATGGAAAACATCCCACCAGAGGCACAGTGACCTCTCCCAGCTCCCAAGTCTCCCAGCTGCATTTCACGTGGCCATGGATCACCCCAGCAAAGCTGTCCTCAGACGAACATGGACACCCGCGTGCGGCGGCCCAGGAAGCGCGGCTGCGTGGAATAAATCATCAGAGGTCAGCCCTGGGTCTGGCACGGCACGCACGGGTGTTGCAATCCCACTGCTGGATCCCAGGGCTGGGAAGGGAAGGGAAAAGCACTCCGATGGGGTGGCGGGGAGCGCTGCAGCCCGCAGCTCGGGACCACATGCAGTTGAGAAGCACGGCTAAATGGGAGCTGTGGACAGCTCTGTTACATCTGCACAGGTCTGGGGGACCCCATCAGCCTCCCCAGGTACTTCTGTGCACCTACAGGCCCAGCTGTACCCCAGCAGAGGAAGGGTTGTGGCCGGTGGCCCTGTGCGGGGTGGCACTGGGCTGTCCCTGCCCACCCGCTCTGTTTGAGTTGCTTTTTCTCCACGCCACCAGCAGCATTTGTGACATTTCTGCATCCAGAAGCAGACCCGAAGCTCTGAGCCGCTGCTGTCAGGGTTGGCCCAGCACACCCCTAACACCCAATGGCACTCCAGCCCCAGGAACAGCCCACGGGGTGGCTGTCCTTTACCCACACACACCCATGCTTCGAAACTCTCAGTCAGGAATCAGAGTTCAGCAAGTGGAAGACAACACTGAACTGCCCAGACAAAGGAACGCACCGAGGCTGCGGCCAGCCCAGGGCAGACACCACACAGCCCCACTGTAAGGCTAGCAGGAAGCAGCCTTAGCTCTCCCGAATTTCACATCTTTTTACCATTTTTAGGAGTATTCTGATCTTTGAGTCCCACTTCTACAAGTCTATGATTCTCTCTCCTCACAGCTTGTGACCCTGACACGACTCCTGAGCACAGGCTTCCAATCAATGCACCAAAAGGACCAATGTGACCACAGAGCCTCCTGCAGACAGCCCACCACGTCCCCTCCATCTCCAGGTGTCGGACAGCCTTTCCCCTCTGCTTACAAAGCCAGCAGTGAGCTCAGGAGCCGCACACTGGCACAAGCAACTTGCTGGGGACACGCTGCTCAGCCGCAGGCAAAGCAGTGAGCACGGCAGTGCGGGCTGTGTGCGCACCGATCAGAAACGATCTCTCTGTTTTAAGACAACACCAGAAGTCAAAAGCCCCGAACTAACAAAGCAAGGCGAGAGAGGAAACATACATCCATACAGACACAGGTGCACCACATCTGCTCTAGGAGCACGCACGCAATCTGAGAGCTCTGCCCTCTCAGAGGGCGCTCCTGTTTGCGCCGTGCAGTCCGAATCACATACCTGTATCCGAGTCCTTCTGATCTCCATTTGTTCCAACAGTGAAAGGCAACTTCCTCTTGGTAGCCCTCTCTTTCACCTCTTTGCCGCCATCGCTCCGGTCCAACTTGGGAGTTTTGGTTAGAGAAACTTTATCTTTATCCTGGGAAGAGAAAGGAGAGCACGGGTTA
Source organism: Pavo muticus (assembly GCA_016647715.1). Lineage (NCBI taxonomy): Eukaryota > Metazoa > Chordata > Aves > Galliformes > Phasianidae > Pavo > Pavo muticus. The sequence goes on from JACDJE010000182.1 coordinate 1,625,834, forward strand.
GCAGCCGTCCCCTCACCAGCACAGCACCCGTGTGCGCCTGGAGCCACAGGCACAGCCGTGCCCCACGCTCCCAAAGCAGAGCCCGGCCGTGCACAGCGGGCACGGGGTCGGAGTGCTGCGGCAGAAGGATTGCTGCGGGCTCTGCAGGAAAAAGCACTTTGACAGAGAGGGCAGCACAGGCTGGAGGATTTAGCTGCTTAGTTCTAAGCTGCTTCCTACTGGGATTTTAAGAGGAAAAGCGACCTGAAGCATAAATCCAATCTGTTGCACGAGAGAGCGGGAGGCGACGCTGGGGCTGCTGGGCACGGGCAGTGGGAGGGCCGTGACACCGCGAGCAGGGCGACGGCACAAAGCTCTGAGGCAGGCGAGGATTTTCACACCAACAGTGAAAGCTGGTACAGAACTGAAACCCCGGGTGCCCTGCGCAGCCCGAAGTCACACACCTGCAGGTTTTGCGTGACAGAAAGCACACGACTTGGAGCAGGCAGGGCTGCAGGGCCGCTCCGTCTGCCCGCTCCTCCCGGTCCCACGCGGCTCTGCCAGCGACACCCGGCCCCGCTTGGCGTCCCCACCCACCACTGAAGTACAAAGGAGCCCTGTGCAGAGGGAGGCCAGGATGCAGTCCAGCCCCTGGCACCCCGCGGTGGGATTTCCTCGACTGCGAGCGCTCCTTGCAGCCCTCAGCCCGGGGAGAGCCCCAGCAGGAGCCCGGCCATGCTGCGGCACTGAGTGCGGCTCTTTGTGGGCTTCAAAGTGAGCGCAGCTGGAGCCGGGCTCTGCCGCCAGCACACCCGGCCGGGCAGCAGCAGCACCCAGCCCTGCTCTGCCAGCGGGCTGCAGCAGCTCCTGTGAAACACCCGCCCTGAACTCCCTCCATTTTGGGTTTTGATGCGGGAGGCTGAGCGTGCAGGACTCTATGCTTGCCCTTGTGTTACAGCAAGATCATCTACAGGTCCATGTTAGGGGAGAGAAAGAAGGGGGAATTAGGCAAAGTGTGTTCCCAGGCACAGAGGAAAGCCCAGCACGGGCACCGGGCAGGCCTGGGCAGCTCCACCCGCACTCAGAGCTGCTGATCCAGAACCCAACCTGAGCAGTGAGGGATGGGGAACCTCTGCCCCCCATCAGAGCAAGGAGGGCCACGCTCTGCTCCCCAGGAAGGCAGTGAGCTCTGAGGCGGCCTGCAGGTGCTGCAGCCAAAGCACCACAGAGAAGTGAAGGCAGAGCAGAGCACAACTTTCCTGGAAATACCGTCTGCTTTCACGTTCTTATTTTAAGCTTTTCTTCTGTAATTGTTTCCAATATTGTAATGACAAACACCATCCTTTCTTTGGGTAAAGTTTTCGCTTTCAGGTCACCTCGTGTCTCAGCTAAGCTGGACCCATCTGAGCAGTGCTTGACTCGGGTTCTGCAGAAGGAAGGAGCCGACCGGATGGGTGCAGCACAGAAAGGAGCACCGAGCACCCGAGTGCAGCACGGGCTGCTGGCGCTGGGCACAGCTCTGCAACGGGGGCAAAGTCCCTCGCTGGGTGCTGCTGGAAACCGCCTGGGCAAAGGGCAGTCTGCAGAGCATGACTGCAGGAAACCCCCCTGCTGTCACGTTACGCTCTTAGTAAGATTTACTAGATGAGTAAGCGGGGCCACCTCAAGTCACCCTCAGCCCAGGGGAAGGCTGCAGCACCAACTGCTCCCAGCCACGGTGCTCTCAGCACAACCCGGCACCGAGCGCCCAGCAGCACCCGTGCCAGCTCCTCTTTGCACAAACATCTCTGAGCAGCGAGGCAGGCAGTGACAGCAACCTGCACACAAACAAACACCACTTTCAACCTCCATGCAGAGCTCAGCCTGGGCCAGCTCACTCTCCAAACGCCGGTTCTCACAGCAAATATAAACGGCGTTCTCTCGGAGGCACCGCTCTGCAAGGCAGAGCCATGCGCAGCCCCGTGCAAATGGAGCTGCACCTCCAGCAGTTCGCAGCCCCCTCCCCTCTGCCCAGCAGTTGGGGTGCCCACGTGGCCCCGCGCTGCTCCCACTGCAACACCGGCAGAACCTGACTCACATCCCGGCCTCTTATGCAAAGCCCTGCGTGGAAATCCCCAAACCCTTTGTTCTCCAAAACATGTTGGAAGTGTTTCAGGTTGCAACGCTTGTAAAAAAACAAGCTGCAGGGAGCAAGCAGGGGAGCTGGCAGCCTGCGCTGTGCGTGAGGAGGGGCAGGGCTGGACCCCACAAGGACTGATTGAGGGTGGGGGAAACGATCCCCGGCACCACCCCAACCCCTGGGTCCCTCGGGGTGTCCCCAAGCCCGGGGTACAACGCACCACGTGTGGAGCTCACAACAGTCTGAACGCGTCCTGATAGGCTGCGACAAAACATTCAAAGCAGAGGGAGACAGCTGGGACTGTGCGACCACGTGGAGCACCACGGGGCTGCCCGACCCCGAGCAGCATCACCTGCAGCTCAGCACGGTGCAGCACAGACCGGGCACAACGATGGGACTGCTGCCCTGCACTGAACCCGGGAGGAGGGAGGAAAGCCCCGAGCGAAGGCTGAGCCCTGTCCTGCCCCACACTGTGTGACCACTGCTCGGCCAAGCATTTCCCACTGACACAGAACCTGTGAGCCACAGCTCCCGAGCACAGCTCACAGCGAGCCGTGCAGGACGTGGTGCAGTGGGAAGCGGCTCCAGCGGGGCTCTCCTTCTTGCTGCTGCTCTGGGCTGGGCCTCAGCTGTGAGCACACAGCCGTGGGGCAGCACGGAGCCGCGGAATTCCTCATATAAGGCGTGCATAGCTCTGCACAGCCCTCGGGCCGTGCTGCAGGCGGCAGCCCAGGGCAGCAGCAGCCCTTATAAGGCCCCGCGCCGGGATCAGGCCCCAGCTCCCCCCGGGGCCTGCGGAGCCTTCACAGAGCCGCAGCCCATGCTGGCCACGGGCAGGCAGCAGGGCTCACCCCCACCCCCCAGTTTAGCAGCACAGTCAATGTGTGGGGCGGGGAATCCTGCACCATGCTGCTGCCGGGCCGTGGGAGCAGCAGCACGGCACGGAACGGGTGAGAGCACCCAGGCTGCGGGCCCAGCGACGGCCAGGGTAAAGGAGGGGAGTGGGAACCCCGCAGTGTGGCTCTGAGCTGGACCCAAACACACGGACAGGGGAACCGGGCTGATGCTGCCAGTGCCACGACCACACTTCTGTTGGGGACTTCTCCACCGGTTGTTTGTTGTTTGCCTCCTTTTGTCAATAATGTGGCAGCGTGGTGGAATCAGAGCACAAGACGTGGCAACAAGGCACTGCGGGGCTGGAGAACAACCAGGGAAGGACGGGAGGGGGGGCAAAGGAACAGCAGGCCATGTTTGTTTCCACTGCAGAATACAACAGAGGAGGGGGTCAGTTTTTATTTACAGGTAACACCTGAATGCAGCTCTCTTCACTGGAAGCCACACTGAGGAAGGCCAGAAAAAGCTGAAAGGGAGGAGGCACAGCACAAGTCTGGAGCAAATGAGCATCTGGGTGTGGGAAAGCAGGGGAAAAGCATGTACTCACTTACCCTTACGCTCAGATTTCATTGTTACAACCTCATCTCAGGCCCAGTCAGGCCCTCAAATAAACGCCAACAGCTATTGTGTAGAGCAGCTGCTGGCCAGGCTGCACTCAGCGCCCAGACCTTGTGCTGGCAGCTGGGAGGAGGAGGAGGAGGAGGAGGAGGATCCCCTCCCTTGCACAGCACTCACAAGACCACAGTGCTGCTCGGCCCTTAGCAGAGCTCCTCACACAGTCCCAGCCCTACTGGAAGTCTCCCCACGCACTCCCATTGCTCACCAACACAGGTCTGGGCGGGTGCAGCACTTCCCAGGCAGCATTACACTCACCTGCAGGCAGAGCGCCAGCAAGCAGGTTTGGTCTGGGAGGAACAGCCCTGGGCAAAGCACTGCTGTGAGAAACGGTGTCCCAGCTCAGAGATGGCAGGCACGAAAGGAAAGCAACAAACAAACCACGCTACCTTTTTCCCCGTTTGTTTCTCCACCATGTCGTTGCTGAGAGAGAAATCTTCTGGCTGTGGTGTTTTAGAACACCCACCCTTGGGCATCGTTCTGCCTTCCTTACTTGATCTTCATTTATGCTGCCATCGCTTCATCATCAACCGTCTGTTAGAGAGAGGAAAAGAGAAGTCAGACGTGGCCAAAGGATGGTTTCACTGGGGATACAGGGACAAACCTCCCTGGGGGACAAACCTCCCTGGGGGACAAACCACACGGAACCTCCCGGGGCAGCAGCAGGACGGCACCGCAGCGTGGCAGCAAGCTGAGACCTGCCCTGCAAACATGGCACGGGAGCCTGGAACAGACCGTGTGCCCGGACAGCGAGCCACCTCCTCCGCCCCTCAGTGCCCCACAGCCTCCTGCTGCTCCAGGGACGGAGCCGGGCACGCTCCAGCACAGGCCCTCCTCCCAAACCATGCTTTTGGAACCTGGGGAGGAGGGCAGAGCCGCGCACGGCGAGCACTGCAGGGCTCTCCCCGGGGCTCCCCCTCACAGCAGCCGGCTGTGGGCCTCGGCCTGCACGGCGATCCGGGGAATAACAAAGCGCTGCCTGCTCTGCCATGTGTTGCCTGGTTACAGGGCTGAAAAGGCAGCTGACATCTGAAATACGGCGAGGCATGAGCTGGAACGGCGATCAGAAAGGCGGGCTGCAGCCAAGGCCGGCGAGGCCTTTTTAGGTGAACAAAAATATCTCCTCTCTGGAGACCAGAGGCTAAAAAGCATCTGTGCAGCAGCAGAGCTCCGAGCAGCGACCCGTAACTCCTGCAGCAAAGGTTTCCCTGCGCTTACGCTGAAGCAGCCAGAACAGCGACCATTTGCAAACTCCTTCCCCAGCTAATTACCACCTGACAACGCTACACACTGCTCCCATTAACTTCTCCTAACAGCAGCCGGGTTTCTGCACGGCTACAATTGCAGGAAATGGTCCAGGAACAAAGTCACGCAGAGCTGCATCACAAGACTGGGAATCCTGTGGGCGGGGAGAGAGAAAGAAAACAGAGAGAGCACAGCAGGCACGGAGCCGCAGCCTGCAGCACTGCCTGCAGCCGGCCGTCCTGCAGTGGGAACCCCGGCACGGGGGGCTGGGCACCCCAGGGACGGGGGGGGGCAGGAGGACGGGGTGTGGTGCTCTAGAAGGACCTTAGGAACGCCATCATCATTCATTTCAGCGCTTCGCTTACGCTTCGCAGGGCCCTTGGGGTTGGTCTGCGGGTTGGTTTTGTCTTTAAGGAACTTCAGAAGCAATGTGCAGGCCGCCTCCCAGCCCCGCAGCAGCAGAGCCATGGAGCAGAGGCAGTGTGAGGACACTCCGGAGCAGGGACACCCTTCTCCTCCTCCTCCCACAGACGAGCAGGCTGTGCTGGTGGCCCTGGTGCTGGGTGGCAGCACACGGGGCCGGGCACAAACCCAGCACGTCCATACGGTGAGGATGGAGAGCATTGCCCGGGCGAGGAGCGGCAGCAGAAGGCTGCATCTCTGCATCTCTGCTCCTTGCTAAGCGCCAAAGCTCACACACCACCAGGGCTGACTGGGAAAAGCAGCGGGGGCTCAGCACAGCCCCGCTCTCAGCCAGGGTCAGGCCCTCGTGGCCCAGCACTGCCGTGAGCTCCTGGGGAGGCAGCTGCAGCAATTTACAGCCCCGAGAGCCTCTGCCAGGTGCCGTTACCGATTTGTGATGTTCAAGGCTTTTTCCCCTCGGTTTCAGCTGCTGGCCCTCACTGCAGCACAGGTAACTTCCACGCTCACCAAAAGCCCAAGCAGAGGAAACTCAGCTGGCTTGCTGTGAGCAATGGAAGCTTGTGTGTGCTTTGCAAAAGACACGGAAACACTCAGCTCTGCCTTCTGCCCCAGGAGCCGCTCCACTCCCGGCAGATGCAGCCCGGCGCCGTGCTGGGAGCGCTTTGTGCCCTGCACCATCCACGGACCCCCCCAGAGCTCTGCTCTCGCCGCCTCTGGGGCTGCGTGCAGCAGGGCAGGTACCCGTTCACGTGGAGCCACGAAAACCCGTTTAACTGCGAGAAGGCAGCCGGGTGCCAGATTAATTCTGCGCCCTTCTGTTCCTCTCGCTGACTCATTACGCTTGGAAAGCTGCTGCTCTCGGTGAGCACACAGCGCCCGCCTGCCCGACAGCTTGCAGGGAGCAGCGCATTTGCACAACAATCAGCAGCGAGCCGCAGCCCTCCATTTGGAGCGGCTCGGCGCAGGGGGGGCCGGGCTGGGGGCTCTGATCACATCTGCCACTGCCCCCAGCAGCCCCCCAGCGCTGCCCATCGCCACCGCGTCTGGTTTGTGAACGGCCAACGAGGCTCCCAGACGGGATGGCTGCACGTGGGTCACACGGCGAGGAGTGGGAGGGCGAGGGAGAGCAACGGAATGGCATCCCTCGTGCTGCTCCGTGAAAACAAAGGAGCTGCTCGCCTCAGCAGCCAGGGCACTGCATGGCTGTGAGCCCCGCACGGGTGCGAGTCCCCAGCAGCCTCCAGCCCCGAAACATCTCCCAGCACACCCTCGCTCCTCTCTCCCTTCTCAGGGCAAGGAACCAGCTGAAAATGTTGTTTATTTTGCCCAGGGCAGGCCAAGCCCAAGGCCACACACCGAGACCAGACGCGGCTGCAGAGGACCTCAAAAGCGAGGGTCCCAAAAGGGAAAGGAAAGAGGCAGGAGCCATCCACTGCCTGCATTGCACAACGCGGCCGTGCCGGGAGCAGGGAGGGCTGCTGGGATGACCCTGAGCCCCTCGTGGACCAAACCTGGCCCTGGCTCGATGGCAGCACCGTGGCTGTGACACGCGCTGAAGCCTTGGGGTCCGGTGCCCACCACCCATGCACTGCAGCGTGCCCACATCCCGCCAGCTGGGAGCAAGAGAAACTGTGCAGACGCCTTCCAGCACCAGACAGTGAGAGGAGAGCCGGCTGCAGGCTTTACCCACCGCAGAAACTCACAGGCAGGGATGAAGCGAGAGGCGCAGACGCTATTTGTGCAAACCCAACACATTTGTTGGGTCTGTAACGGCTGGAATAGGAACAAGCCTTGTCAAAAGACAACACTTCGTAAGTCTCACGCTCCCTTCCGTCCCAAAAACAGGTGTCCTCAAATCTTTGAAGATGGAGTTACCAGCTCAGACAGATCACATCTACACGGTGACACGTCCCCACTCTGTGCGGCCCCCGACAGGCAATCGCCATCAGCATGGCACCGTGTGCCACTCCGAGGGCTCTGAGCCCCCCTGCCCTCACCCAGCATCCTCCTCCTGCTCCCCGGGACACTCGCTGCCCTCCTGCTCTCACTGTCTGGGCAGGGATGTCGCTCCCTATCGGCCGTTCTCACAGACTGAACATCTGTGTTCATCTCTCAGCATGGATTCTCCTCTGGTTCACAGAAGCAGCACCTGGTCCCCCCATGACCCTGCCCTCTGCCTTCTGCCTGACCCCGCAGCAGCCGTGCCCCCGCTGCCCCCAGCGCTGCTCCTGCCGGGAGGGGTTTGCACAGCGCTCGGGGAGGGCGCAGCCAAACAGCCCCCCGTCCTACAGCAGCTCTCAGCACCTCCACCACGAGCGCATCCCCCATCGCTCTTAGGCCCCGAACAAGGCCAGGCCTGAAGCCACGCTGCGATCCCTGTGAGCATCTCCTCCTGCCCAGCACTGCTCCCACGTCCCAGTGACAACTCCACGCTTTTCTACAGCACCAAGCCTGCTGTTGAACACGAGTATATTAGGAAATCTCTGCCCCGCTGCCTCGGGATTCAGAACATTCCAGATGGGGCCGTTCTCAGGATGCACGGCGCTGGGACCAACGCGAGCCCCGGCCCCAAACCACCAGCAGTGCCGGCCGGGAGCAGCTCCCGCTCCGCAGCCACAGCTGCGTTTCGCAACGGCAGGACCAGGCTGTGTGCTCACATCGCTCCCACGGCCCCGGCCGCCCAGCCCAGAGCTGCAGCTGAGGACCCGCACTGCCTGCAGCCCTGTCTGTGCCCAGCCCGGCGCCAGCAGGCACGGCCTGCCCTGAACCCAGGGCTGCCAACTGTGTGTGGTTTGCACGGTTCTGTTGCAATGAATTCCTACTGCACGCTGCCAGCACTTGTCCCCGTGCGCACGCGTGCACACACACATGAACACACACACAAGCAGTGTGTGTATAACCCCAAAGTTTGTGCTGCTAAAGCTGGGTTTAATCTCTCTCAATCTCAGTCACCCCAAAGGGTTTTGCTCTCTTGTGGTCCAACCCCATCCCGTGCTTCAGCATAGGGAAGCTGAACACGAAGCCCAGCTCCCACTGCACAGAAACCTGAAGGACTCCACCAGCAAAGCACCTCTCCTGCTCCTCGCACAGCTCCATTTCTCTCTATCCACCCCACAGCCGCCTCACTGCCGCACAGACCCAAAGCTTTCCCCATATGGGACACCTCAGGAAGACTTGGGGGAATCTCAGAGGAAGCAGCCAGCAATGGAGCCAATCCCACTCCTCATGGCGTTCCAGGCAGGGCCCTGCAGGTACCACCGGGCTGTGGGAACAGGCACACAGAGCATCCCCGCTGCCCTGCTCTCCAATCAGGCTCTGGGATGTCCCGCTGCCCAGCACAGCTCGCAGCCAAAGCGCTCCCTCACTGCTGGGCACCATGGCCAGGCTCAGCCCTGTAGGCGCTCTGCGATCCGCTCCCTGGAGCCCTCCTGAGCCCCACTGAACCCCAACACCTACAGCAGAGCTGAGCATTTTCAATGCGTTTTTCAGCCCTTCCAATGACTTCCTAGCCTGCTTCCTTAGCAGTTTTCTGCTTCCCGCTGACACTGTGGTTCAGTGTTCTTCACCAACCCCTCCAGCCATGGCCAGCCCTGCTGGGGAGGAGGGACAGCTCTCGGTTTGCCAAGTAGGAACCAGCCCACACCTGTGGGTTTCCCCTCCCACGGCGACGTGGCTCAGCATCCCCATGCCTGGAGCTCATACCGACAGGGCCAGGCTGGATTCATGCCGGCCTCCGTGAACCCCTTCACCTTTCTGACTCGTGACTGAGATTGAGAGAGATTAAACCCAGCTTTAGCAGCACAAAGCGTGGCTGTTCACTGCCGGTGTGGGTCGGAGCACGGTGTGAAGTCGCTCCCTGGCCCAGGAATGCCTCCGGTGGTGGCCACTTGCAGAGGACAAACCCGGGCAGCCCCAGCCCTGTGCCACGGGACCCACAGCACCCGCGTCCCCTTGGCCTGCTGGGAGCTCAGCAGACGCTCCCCCAGCAGCGGCACTGCCCAATTCCTGCACAGGCTCGTCCGTGTCTCCACTGCCCACTCTGGGATGGACGGACTCTGCCGTCAGACCTGAGGGTGCCGTCCCAGAACAGAGAGCCACGCGCTGCTCCAGTGAAGACACACACACCTCCCAGCGCACCACAGCTCCGCTCCACGCTGACGACGCCGTGCAGAAGGATGGTATCGCTGCAGGGACTTTGCGAGGCCAGTTCTGGTTTTAAGAGTAAGAAGACGGAGCAGCACTTTGCCAGCTGGATCCCCACTGCCCAGAGCAAGGAGCTGCTCCCCTTCCTACACCTTAACCCAACAGCTGCACTGCAGCAAGCACACCGACCACATTCCTTTGGCGTCACAGCACTCACCCCCAGCCCAGCAAACGGACGGACAGACAGACAGAGGGACGGAGGGATGGGGCTCTGCATGCTGATTTACATGAGGACCGTTCCACCTCCATTGTGCCGCTGTGAATGGGCGCATTGTCTGGCGCTGGGCGTTCTTCATACCAAGCCCCGGCAAATGGGAGCCCTGGTGCTACGCAGCAACAAAAACAAAACCCCAGCAGAAGTCCATTAGCATCCAAAGGGCCTGGAGCCTGAATGCATCAGAAGAACTCTTTGAAAAGTGAGAGTGAAACGAATGTAATAAAACGCTGCTATTAAGTGATACTCATTGTCCAAATTAAACCATCAGGAGCGAAGACCTTGACTCCCCAGCTCGGCGCAGCACATGCTGCAGCACCGGGACAAGGCTATTAGGAGTTCTGAGCCCTGGATCTGCCCCAAGTATGGATTACTCCATCTCGTCATGAGCACCTGATCACACGGAGCTATATCTGGATTCCCAGAATAAAAACCCAGACCTGGGGGGGGGGATGTGCAAGGCAGCAGCCCCAGTGCAAGGCCCCACCTGCAGCAAGGCGCAGGGCAGGGCTGTGCTGCATGGAGCAGCCGTGAGGGGAGCCCAGCGAGACCTATAGGGATAAACCCAGCATCAACCCTACAGGGACAAGCCCAGCAGGGACCCTATAGGGATACACTCAGCACGGACCTGCAGGGAGTAGAGACCCTATAAAGATAAGTCTGACATCGACCCCATAGAGACAAGCCCAGCAGAGTCCCTGTAGGGACAAACCCAGCGGCGACCCTACAGGGACAAGCCCAGCAGGGACCCCAGGGACAAGCCTGGCTCACAGCCCTGTCCCTGCAGCGGCCCCAGAGCACAGCAGCCAGCAGGTCAGCCCTACACTGCCACATCCCAAGGCACTGTTTGAATAAAAGCTCTTTTCTAATGTGGCCGTGCCCCCGAGCCTCACTGCTCCGCCTCAGGCAGCCCCAGCAGTGCCCCACACCACGACCCACACATGGCAGCAGCAAGCAGCGGGGAGAGGGACAGCATCACCCCAACGTCAGCTCCACACTCATGGCATCGTTCCTGCAATAGGGCCTGGCCCATCAGCACTGCCCGTCCGCACCGCCGGCTGTGGCCGCTTTGGTGGGAGCGAGACAGTGCAAATGCCTTTCCAAGGCCCTCACCTCACCGCTCCCTGCACAGAGAGTAATTAACGAGATTTATATTTTACGCTAAAATTAGCTACCCAGGCTCTCGCTTCCCGTGGCAGTGCCTGAACACCTGTGCCATGTGCTAAATCCTGTCCTTACGGGGGGGGAAGGGGAAGGGGAATGGAAGGGGAGAGGAATGGAAGGGGGAGAGGAATGGAAGGGGAAGGGGAATGGAAGGGGGAGAGGAATGGAAGGGGAAGGGGAATGGAAAGGGCAGTGTGAGGTTGTTTCTGCCCAGCCCACCGAGCAGGAATGCAGGGAGCTGCGCTGGGTGCACGCAGCATCGTTCTGCAGCCAAACTAGGTCAAGCCCTAGCGTGCATCCTTTAAAAAAAGGAAAGGAATATCCGTGGGAGAACAGTGAGCTCCCAGGGAAGAAAACGTTTGTCATCATTTGAGATGCTTGGTGTGCACTGGAGGACTGGAAAACAGACATGGATGCACACATACCCGCGTCTCCTCACAGCTGAAATGGCAGACTGATTTTGCTGATTCCTTTTTCTCTAAAGGGCATTAAGGCACCTCAGACTGGGAGGAGTTTTTTCACACGCATCTCACACACCGACTTAAACCCCCATCACACTCCTACAGCGGCATCTCGGAGGGCAGCTCCAGGCGGGCACTGTTATTCCATTCCCCACCACGATCCGGCCCTGCTGCGCTGGCAGCTGGGTGCCGCTCACCGCAGGGAAGGATGGTCCATTCATTTCCATTCCGGGGCAGATATGGGAGATGGGCTCTGCCTACGGGAACGCATCGCCCACATGCGGCGCTGCAGGGACTCAAAGGAGACGCGGGACAGACCCCCACCAAAGGGACACGAAGGGGACGCGGGATGGGCGCCAGCCATCGGCTGCGTGGATGTGGGGCAACCGCCGCCTGCCTCTGGGCGAGGAGCAGCCGCAGCGCTGATCGCAGCCCGCGGTGCAGCGGAGCCACTGCGAGGTGCCCGCTGCGTCCCCGCGGGGCGGCACAGCTCCGCGGCTCTCGGCACTCCCCACGAAGCGGCGGTGGAACAGACGCTGCCGAGCGGCTCTCAGCCTTTCATCGGGGCTGCGTGGGCGCCCGCGCTGCAGCTCATCACCTTAGCAACGGCTCTAAACATATGTGCGGTGACATCAGCTGATTTCAGAAAGCTGTAAATAGAGGATAATAGCACGAAAAAATGTTGGATTGGAGCCAGGGCCTAAAAACCATACTATTAAAGCCCTGCCTGTAATTCAATGTATGCAAACTCGTTAGCATCCCCGGCTCCCCCCCGAGTTGGGTGACCGCGCACCGAGCGGCACGGCGCGCTGCTGGCCCGGCACGGCACAAGGAGCAGGCGGAGCCCAAAGCCTGCAGAAACATCTGTGGATCGCTGCAGCACCGTGCAGCGAGGGCACGGGCTGTGGGCGTGCAGGTAAGGCCACTCCCCAGGCAGGAAGCAGGAGCCCAAGCACAGCAGGGCTGTGTGCCCGTACCCACACAGACCCACACAGACCCACACATACACGGAGAGCAGCAGCCCAGCGGTGCCCCCCCCGAGGCGCTGCGGCTCAGTGCTGCTCACTGCTAGCAATAAAGCGGAGCAGCAGGGCCGGGAGCTGCAGCTGCACGAGGAGCCGGGCGCAGCGCAGTGCCAGGAGCACCGCGTTCCCCCTCCTTCCCTCCGAGGGGTGGTTCTCTCCCGTCAATTAGAGCCGCGAGGAAACTCAGCCAGTTGAGATCAGCGGTGTTAATCGTTACTGCCTTTGAATTTAATTAGCATCATTTTTTAACTACAGGTAATTTACTGCGGCTCACCTAGATGTGGAGGCCGGGTAGTGCCTCTGGATCACCAGCACGCCACTACGTACCGGCTGCTGTCAGTGCACGGTGCCCGGGTGCCAGCCCCACACCACAGCTGTGCTCCGAGCCCTGGGAGCAGCTCCCCTAAGGGCAGGAGGGGAAGGAGGAAAAAGGGCCCGGGACCGCGTGGCACCGGGTGCCCTCCGCACCACCAAGGCAGCAGGCAGGTGTAAGCACTGTGGTTGACGCTGGGAAGCACTGGGAAGGCACCTGCACTGCTGGGGATGCCAAGGACATGCTGCGAGGCCAAGGGGAGGTGAGTTGCTGGGATGAGGAGAAGCAAAGCTGCACCGCAGGTCCCCATGCAGGGCCCAGGGGGACAGCACGGGTGGCTCTGGGTGCGCTGGGGTCCAAGTGTCCCCAGGCACGGGAGGTCCCATGGAGCTGCTGGGCAGCACCAACACATGGCCTGGTGTGCTGTACGCCGAGCTGCCCTGCAGCACCTACACACAGACGGTCTGCCAGCGGAACCCACACATCTTCAGGCAGCCCAACACAAAGCTGTGCACCCTGCTCAGGGAACGACACCACAGAGTCACAGAATGGCTCTGGGCTGCAAGGGACCTACAGCCATTTTGCTCTTGCAAAACAAGCGCCAGGCACCCATCCACCCCAAGGAAAGTGGAGCACACGTGCCCGAGATAAACAGCACCATGGGACAGGTGAGCAGCTGCTCCCGATTTATCACACCATCGCCCCATCTAACTGCATAGCTAAGTGGTCAGTCACCGTAATCTGCCGTAAGCTGCTTACACTTTCTGATGCAGCTCCGTGACATTGCTCACTTCCTGATCGGAAACAACAATTCCTTAAGTCCTGCTGCAAAAGGTGAGTGAACAAAGCACCACCTCTGAGCAGCCCTGCTGGCACGGCATGGCACGGGGCTTCCATGGGGACACCGACCGACCACGGGGACAGGGACACAACCCGCTCGGTTCCTGCGCAGCTTTGGTGCACGAACATTCTACCATCACAGTTATAGGATATATTTGCATTGCATTTCCAAAAGCCCAGCTGGAAGGCACACAGACAGGCCGCAGCATCCATCAGAAAGGGTCCCTGTGAGCACCGGGACGCCTCAGCCCTCCCCACTGCAAACATCAACAGCACGCTGGGATTGCAGCAAGCTTTGGGTTATCTCAGGCTTTGTGCTGTACCGCACTTTAGTTTGTAAGAAGTTTCTTTCACCACTGGACAACTACCCGTGCTGGAAGAAGCCAAGAACAGCCCTCAGGCTCCCAGCAGCACAGCCACCACGGGGACTTATGCCATCTGCACCAGCGCCGGCCTGTGCCCAAGGACCCCGCGCCCACGCCTGGCAGGGCCGAGCCCCGGCCACGAGGAATTTTCTGCAGCCTGATGCAAAATTTATCTTTACCGTATGTAAAATTCATCTGTGTGCCTGCACACCCCGGTAGGCTTGAATGGGGCGAAGGAGTATTTCAGCTCCCAGCTCAATTTATTATTTAAAAGCAGTAAAATTACAGTGCTGATAGGAGAGCCCGGCGCGGCGCTGACGTAATGGCGAAGCAGCGCTGAGCCGCTCCGTACATTAGCGTGCTGGCCGGGGTGCTTGCTCCCATCCATTATTTATGGTCCTCTGGCGTGCAGCCTGGAGAGGGTCACGTCGCTGAAAGCCAACTTTACCTTCATTGTTCGCAGCCTCCTGCCCAGCTGTCGCCCTGCTCGCTCATTTAATGCGCTCGCAGCGGTGTAAGAGGATGCGCGCGGGCTGCGCGGTGCCTCCCGGCACACGGGGAGATGGGATCTTGGTTACGGGGCCACGCGGTCAGCCCCAAAACCACCACTTTGCCCCCATGCACAGGGAGGCTGCTCTCCAGGCTCGCCCCTCGCCCCAGAACTCCATCTGCCACGGCCAGAAGGCAGACCTTCCAGCTGCCGCGGGGACACTGCGCTGCCCGGGCACTGCGTGGGGACACCGCCTGGGGACACCGCTCGCAGCCCCACGAGGCAGTCGGGCTCTGCTCCCTCCGTGCTGGCTCCCGTGGGCCTGTCCGCATCCTCGGAATCCAGGATTATTGCCATGGCAACTATCTCGAGAACTTATTAAGTAAAAAAACAAGAACAGTTTGAACACACAGAGCCTACATTTGTAACGTACGAGCTGACTAAATTAGCATCGCGAGGAGTTTTAGTAATCAAAATAGATTCTGTTCTAGCAGCTCCATCTCCACCTTACAGAGCTGCAGGGAAAAACCTGACAATAATGTCAGCGTGGGGGAGAGGGCACGGCAGATTTCCCTGACCATGGCCCTGCATCACACCCAGCCTGAGCCCTGTTTGGACAACTCAGACAGCAGTGCCAGGGTTTGGGGGTGGGGACAGTGATGGGGATGGGGAGTTGGGGTGGCTGGGAGGAGGCAGGGAGCAGCCAGGCTTGGATGGAGATGAAAGCAGGGAGAGGTGGCGAGGCATGGACAGAGGGAAAGACAGATGTCACCTCCCCAGCTCCATGGCTTCACAGGTGCTGCTGCACACCAGGAGGATCTAGGCTGCATCCCAAAACCATATCCAGTGGGTATGGAGAAGGGATAAACCATCCCCATCAAAGCATCCTGCTACCAGCAATTTGGGTATGTGTCCATGGGGATAGGGTGCGCTGAGCAGCTGGAGCAACAAATGTTCAGGGATGGGGAAACTGAGGCACAGTGCTCACCTCCACCAGGCAGTCGCCCACCAGCCCCAGCAGTAGGCGTGCCCCGTTGTGCTCCCGCACAAGTGCTGCATTCTCGGAGCGCGTCATGCAGGTGAAGTCGAACATGTCGACATCTGGCTGGTTGCGATGGTTGAGGGCGAACTCCAGCTCAGGCAGGCAGTAGTTGGTGGAGAAGTTGGCAGCCTCCTTGGCATAGCTGAGCAGTGCATCCCGGTTCACGTTGTCTGGGGACAGGAGGCTCTCAATGTCCGCTTTGTCCTACAGGGATAGGTGGGTTCAACCAGGGTGGGAGGTGGCATTTGTCCCCATCCCAGTGGTGGGACAAACCCACTTGCCTCACCTGCAGGATGACACCCTTCTTCAGCAAGCTCTGCTTCTTGGCTGTCATGACGAAGTAGTGTGTATCATCCTTGTAGTAGACGATGTTCTCCAAATCAATCCCTGGTGATGAGGAAGGAGTTCAGCTGAGCTACCTACCAATCGTCCCCACCAACAGGATCACTGTGTGGGGATATGCACCCACCACAGGGTGCATATCTGGAGCAGAACGCATGAGCTTTATGGGGCCACCGCATGTCCCCACTGGTGTGGTGACCATGTGAGGACATGCACCCACGATAGGGTGCACACCTCGGGACCCCCCCACTGACCCAGGACCACCAACCTGTTTTGTTGTAGAGGTTTCGGAAGAACTTCTGGTTGTAGATCCGGGCCACGCCACTGATCTCGGCCACCTCCACCTCTGCCCGGCTGTGGCGGTTGATGAAGTTGGTGGTGATGCCAATGGCTAGCTTGCCCCGCATCTCCTTCCGCTTGAAGCCTTCGGGGACAAACTTGCCTCCCCCAGCCGAGATGAGGACATCAAACTCATAGTGGCTGAGGGGAGAGGAGCTGGGCTGCAGCACAGCCCGCCAGCCGCCTGCGGGACAGGGGAGTCACTGGGGTCTGCTTGCATCCCCAAAATGCCACCAACCCTACAGCCATGCCTTACCCTGTCCAGCTGCTTTGCCTGTGGGGGGATGGAGGCCTTTAAACTGAACCTTGGTATGCACCTCCACACCCAGCAATAGGGCCACCTTCAGCAGGATGAGCTGCAGCTGTCGAATACCTGCAAGGGGACATGGGGAGCAATGAGAGCTGCACTACCTGCCCAACTCTGGGGTGCACCCAAATCACTCACTGATGTGGTCCAGTGTGCCAGTGCAGAAGCGCCCGTAGAACTTCTTGGCGCCCAGCGCCCGCAGATCATGGATGGTGAAGGGCCAGAGGTGCAGCACATTGTTACGGGAGAAGGAGTCACGCTTCTCCAGCAGCACCACGCGGGCGCCCAGCAGCGCCAGCTCGATGGCAGTGCGCAGCCCGCAGGGACCAGCACCCACCACCAGACACTGCAGAGGGGACAGATGGCATGATGTCCCCATGGTGTGACATCCCCATGGTGTGACGTCCCCATGGTGTTACGTCAGGCTCAAGGCTCATCTCACCCTAATCCACCCTAAACCATTGCTCCATCCCTTTCCACTCCCCTCCTTCCTCCCCATGCTGTAAACAGGGTGCCCTGTGGGGTGACCTCCACCTCCCCGCAGGCTGAATCTTGCCTTGGTGTCACGACAACGGCAGCAATTAAGCGCCAGGCAAGATAAGGCGCACACACTTCCCCTCTGCTGCAGATGGGGAAGTTTCGCTGGTAGCAGACTCAGTAATGAGACTGAACTTTGAACTGCTGCCAGACAGGAAGTGACAGTGGGGATGAGAGGCAACAGCGGGGAGATGAGGGACAGAATTGAGGTCCCCAGCCCCAGGGGGACATGTGGTGTTGGGTCACTATGTCCCTCCACCCTTTTGCAGTCCCCGCAGTGGGGTTAGGATGGACACTGCCAACTGAGCAGCACCAAAGGTGGCTTTGTGCCATGGGAGGGCATGGGGGCTAATTAACACATCAACCCACTTCAAGACATTAAACCCCATTGCTATCCCAACTGGCACATCCCACATCCTCCTCCAAGGACTTCCCAATGGATGCTCCCACTTTGCGGACACAGCATGGGGACCCAACCTCACATCCCACAGTTACCTGTACCTTGGTGTTGGCACAGGCAGTGCCCTGGTCGTAGTCCTTGTGTCCTGCTTTCTTATCCAGTTTGCCCCACAGAGCCTTGGCACTCCAAAAGTTGAGGGCAGCCTTGAGGCTGTGGTACAGCTGCAGCCCATTGCCCCGCAGCCCCAGCTGATGGCACAGCTCCGCAAAGCAGCTCAGTACCTCCTGGCACTGCCTGGCGCGTACGAAGTGCTCAAACAGTGCGTGGGCTGGGTTGGTCAGCTCCTCATCGAGTGCACTCATCCTGGGGGGACAGCAGAGATAAGAGGAGGGCCCCCAAGTGCCATCCTCCAGTCCATCCCCATAGGGATGCTGCAGGACCTGGGGTCTCAGCAGGAGGTTTTTTGCAGTGCAGGGTGCAGCAATCTGGGTGACGGTGACACTAGAATCAGGGCCCTTTCCGGCTGCACCCAGTGAGCCACGGTGTCACCGTGCAGGGTGACGTCAGGGAAGGGGACGGCTGCAGCTTCCTTTGTGCTCTGTGTACCTGCAGCGAGTGAGAGCACTGTTCTGTAGCAAAGATACCGCTTCCTTCCTCTTGTTGGTGGGGCCCCAGCTGCAGGGACAAACCACAGTGCCCTAAGAACAGTAAAACTACTGCTGTGCAGCCAGGACCCTGCTGTCCTGGTTTGAGAGCAGGATTTGCTCTGCGACAGCCCAGCAAGGTGGAAGCTGACAGCCTAGATGCAGCCAGAGAGCAGCACAGAGGAAGCAATGTGGGGAAACCAAAAATAACCACATGACACACAGACAGCCGTGGCAGCGCGCAGGGAGAGTTCCAACAGAGCTGGGGTGTAGCGCTCCCCCAGACCCTGCCCTTGCTCAGCACCTGCCCAATGCTTGCTCACCTATCTCCACGCACCTCTCCCCAGACCTGGTGGCACCACACCGCTGTCCCATGTCACACCTAGCACCAAGCTCTGCCCTTTCCATCCACCTCCGAACCACAGGGCTGGGGGATGCTCCCAACCTGGCAGGAGAAGCAGCATGGTGGAAGTCTCGTCCTGCTGCACTGCTCCTCAGCTGCTCTGCTCCCCTCTTTGAACGCCGAGCTTTGCCTTTGCGCTGCGCCCCAGCTCCCTGAAGCTCTCCAGCCTTACCAGTAGGAAACAATGAATTTGAAGAGCTTGGGGAAACTGAGGCATCCTGCCCACAGCCAGTGGTGTGGGGCCAGGGCTGTGCCCCATGCCAGGGCAGCATTCCACTGCAGTGCTTTGGCTCTGCATAGAGGAGGCAGAACAACAAGCTCTATGTTACTTTGAGTTTCCTACGGAAACGATGCTCATGCTGGCACTCCATGTCCCCTTTGGCGTGCTTCAACCCCCCCACAACAACAGCTTTTAGCAGTAGTAGGAACCACTCTGGCTGCTCAGCTCCTTCAGATTTGCTGCCAGCAAAAGGGGGCAAGGCACTGAGCCCCCACCTCTGCACTCCCCAGGTGAAAGCACAAATGCTTTGTGCATTTCTTCCCTTAAAGGTGGAGGGAGGAGATGGGTTTGTAGCCAGCTCTGACTCAGCCCAAGACAACTCTGATTGGAGCAGCTGCAGAAATGAGGCTTATAGGGAAACCATCCAGCACCAGTACATGCAGAGCAACCCTGGAGTGGGGATGCCCAGTTGTGATGATGGGGTTTCCCCTTGTCCTGATCCATGGGGATGCAGAGGGGAAGCAGTCCCAGGGGTGCAGCACTGCTGGCAAGTTCACATCCTCTGGCACATGGAAACACGGTGGGGAAGGACACAGAGCAAATGCAGGCTGGGAGGGCTTCCAGCAGCACAGCTTGGCAACTGGGCCTTTCCCTCCTGCTGTGCATGCTCCCAGCACAGACGAGGATCAGCCCAGAGAGCCCACGGGCCAGGCTGCGTGGGATTGCCACCCAGGCAGGGTGTTCTCTGTCAAGGGCTTGTGAAAGTGGGTATCAAACCCCCTTGGGATGCAGCAACCTTGTGCAGACCCTGGGGGGGGTCTCAGCCACTCGCAGTGGAAGTGAGCATTTCTCCAGTGCATTGTGGGGTTGTTCTGCACAGGGGATCCATAAACCACATCCTGACTACATCCCCAAGAACTCGGGATGAAGACATCACTCAGGGGCATCAGCATCCCCGAATGTTGTCTGAGCTTATGGAGCTCAGCCATGCCCCCCACTCAGCACCAGCCCCTCAGGCTGCACAGAGGTCACTGCAGCCAAGGGAATGGGGACAGCTCTGTCCCTTGTCTGGTGCTGTTTTGCACTGGTACTGCTACCAAGAAGCTGCTCTTGCTTGGGCTGGGGCTGAGATGGCTGCAGGCAAAAACAACCTAGAGTGTCCTCTCCTCTAGGCTCCCACTGCCTGAGGTGGGGGGGGGGGTGGGGTGGGATGCCCAGCAGTGCTGCTCTGCAGCAGATGTACCCTGGAGGGACAGCAGACTTGCAAACCCCAAGTTCAATTGGCAAAATGTCCCAGAGGCTCCTGAACACCAACTGAGCATCTTCCCCCCGCACCAAGCAAGGGGCCAGGATGGGGATAAGCCTCTCCCCCTGCAAAGCTCTTCCTGCTCCGTTCTGCTTGGTACTGGGAGCGCTGGTGGGACTGGGAAGAGTGCAGGACGAGGAGGGGACTGCTCCCTTTTCCTTTAGCCCTGATGGGAGCAGAAAGTAGGGGCTGGCAAAGTGAAGACCAAGGGAAGACCCATGCAGCTCAGCATTCCAAAATAACCCCCAGGACTTTAGCAACTTGCACAGCATCAAACCGGAGCAATGTTTCCGGCGGCACTCACACAATGCAGTCCCCGTTTCACCCACATTCTTCTTGGAGCAGGACA
Organism: Pavo muticus; assembly: GCA_016647715.1. Classification (NCBI taxonomy): domain Eukaryota; kingdom Metazoa; phylum Chordata; class Aves; order Galliformes; family Phasianidae; genus Pavo; species Pavo muticus. Next base: position 1,646,073 of record JACDJE010000182.1, read on the forward strand.
CAGAGCTAGGGTGGGCGGGAGGACAGCAGGGTGACCCCTACATCCCTCCACCCATCAAGGATGCTCTGCCCATCCCCTCCCACTCACCTTCAGGTCTGCGCGGTGGGGGAACAGCGCAGGGATGGGGCTGGATGAGGTCTGAAAGGGGCTCCGGCCACTCGGTTCAATTCCTCCCGGCTCCTTTATTTCTGATTCTGTTCCTTTCCTCTCTGCTCGACTCCTTTCCTGCTGGAAGGCGGTGCTGCGATCCCAGCAGAGGGGGTAGGGCTGTCTCCGGGTCTGCCCCGTTTTTCGCTGCCACAAATTGTGCTGCAATCGTGGTTTTGGAGAGCGGTGATGNGCTCCCAGCACGGCCACTGGGTCACCAGGAGGAAAAGTTGGTGTCAGGTCTGAAACCACTCCCTGCCATGCAGGAGAAAACGCAGTTCAAAGCTGCTGTGCATCACTTCTGAGGGTGCAAGAGACTAAAAATAATCTGTATTTAAAACTACGTAATAGTTGCAGCGTCAGGAGAACAGAGGCAGAAATACACCTGGAGAGAAGCGCTCCCTCCCGAGCAGGGGCAGCGGGGTCACTGCGGGTGCAGAAGCAGTGGCCCCATGGAGTAATGGGGCAGATGGAAGGGAGGCAACTGAAGTCGGAACAGCAGAAAAAGGAAATAATGCCAATTAATACTGTTAATCACTTTCGAGGCCAAAAGGACGGCTGCGGTATCTTAGCAAACAGCCCAACAGGGACAGAACTGCCCCGAGTTCGTTCTGCTTCCACACTGCACCGATGCAAACCAACTGCAGCAGATAAAAAACCAAGGCAGCGCCCAACAAACCCCAGCACCACAGGGCTGCAGGGCCTGCTGCGGCCACACACCCACTGCCCTCACAGCAGTGCTCTTCCTGCAGCGGCTGCCGGATGGCTCTGCAGGCACAGATGCCCAGGCCAGCTCATCAGGGAGGCACAGCACTCTGTTTCCAGCCCTGAGCACGAGGAAGCCATTGGAACCCCACTCCTCCAACCACAGCGGCGCAGCACTGAGCGCCGGGGCACCCTGTGCAAAGCGGCGCCTGGGGACAGCAGTGATGGACAGCCCCAGGCTGGGCCCTGCAGCCCAAAGCAGTGGGAGCGCAGCACAGATCAACACCGCATCCTGCAGCTCCAAACAAGCCATGGGGGGACGCGTGCTGGGAACGCACAGCATTGGGAATGCAGAGAGCTGGGAACGCGTGGCATTGGGAACGCATAGCACTGGAATCGCACAGCACTGGGAACGCTCTGTGTTGGGAACGAATGCACCCCACTGGGAACAGCGCTGTGAAGGCCCCACGCTGTGAATGCGCTGCGCTGGGAGCACGCGGCGCTGGGAACGCACAGCATGCCACGCGTGGCAGCACCCCCACACGGCGCCCAGGCCTGCACCGGGCACAGCCATGAATCACCGCGCCCGGCACCGCCTGCGCCCGCAGCAGCGCAGCCCCCAGGCCCAGCTCTCCAAGCGCACAGCCAGGACGGGGCTCGCCCCGCGAGGCCGAGCAGGGGGAGCAGCACTCCCCCGCAGACCACGGCTCCATCCCCAGGGCTCTGTGCTGGGATCTGCAGGACAGCACACGGCACGGCCAGCCCAGCCCGGCGCCTCTCTGCCATTCCCCCTTTGTTCTCCCGCTGCTGCCTCCCGTTTACCTCCCGACCTGCCGTCGCTGTCTGCCTCGCAGCTCCTCCTTCCTTGGCAAGCCTCTGAGATGCGCATTATACAAGATACACAAAAATAAATTGTTTTTAATCCTCCAGACTCTAGTGCTTCCAAACAAGGATCTTAAAGAGCTTTACAAACAATGGATTAAGCCGTAAGGCTCCCCGCGAGGCAGGGAAGTGCTGCGTTCAGGGAGGCAGAGAGGCCGCAGGGTGACAGCCGCCACCGCAGCGCTGACCTGCACTGAGCACAGCGCCCAGCTCGCCTGCTGCCAGCACGCCCCCAGCGAGCAGCACTTCGCCGACCTGCTCTGAACTGCCCCCGGCCGTGGTCCTGCAGTGCAAGACCCCCCTGCTTCCCAGAGACGCCAGCCATGAGCTCGGTGGCCTCGGCTTGCAGCCTACATGAGCGCAACGTCATTCCCGGCCTGCAAAGCCTCTTCCCGGCTGTGCTTTGCATTCTCCTGTAAACAAGCTTTGCATGCCGAGCTCCGCATCCCTCCCTCGGCTGTAGATGTTTGTGCAGGGGTGGGAGCAGGGAAGCTGCCTGCAATAGCCCCGAGCGCTGCTGCCTGCGCCCGGCTCTGCCTGCCCTGCAAGCCGCGATGACAGCTTCTATTTTGGTGGTGTTTTCATCAGATAGATGGAGCAAACAGGCTGCGCTCCAACCCAGCGCCGCTGCTGACCTGAACACGTTTTTTATTCATTGTAAACCAGCAGAGCAATTCGTTGCTGGTGAAAGCCAAACGTTGTGACGCTGCCTGCTTCCCAGCTGCCTGCTTCCCATCTCCCTCGTCGTTAATCTCAAAGCAGACATTCCTGCAAAAAGACTTCTTTACAGAACAGCCCCGCTCCTGCACGCAGCACGGCCCAGTCCGGCTCACCCCTGCAGGCACCTCAGGGTGCCCCCAGAGGCTGCACACCCCCAGACCCTCTGCAAGTGCCCCCCGCCAGCCCTGCGCCCCGGGCCTGCAGCACCGGGCGCAGCTGGCAGCAGGGCTCGTGGAGCTGCACAGCACGCAGCCCAGCTGCAGCACAGGAATGCGACGGAGGCGGTTCCAGCAGCGCTTTGCATAGCGCGTCTCCAACGCCGCGTGCTCCTACACGCCCCTGTCAATGGGGGCAACTGCCAGACCAAAGCGGAGCCGGCCTGCCAGGTGCACGGCGGGGGCCCTGCAGGGATGCTGTGCCAACGCTGCAGCTCGGCCCTCACACTGACTCCTTCCCCAGCGGGGTGCTGAGCTGGGAGGAGGAAATACGCGGCACAGGTGCTGCTGGGCTCAACCATTTGCCTTTTTCTTTCATCATTTTTAACGAGCAGAACATATTCCATGAGCCCGTAGGTGTGCCGCTCATACAGACACTCCATGTGCACCAAGATCTGCTGAAATCATGACAGCAGCATTCCCCCTCCCTCCCCCAGGAAGCAGCTCTGCGTATCCGTGCACGACTGAATCACGACACAGAGCAGCACAGAGCAGCACGGTTCCATCCCCGTGTGCTCCCTCAGGGCTGTGCCCATGGGCAGAGCTGCTCCCTGCAAACACACAGCTCCCGCGTGCACGCTGTACGCTGCCCTCGGTGCCGTTCTCTGTGCCACGTTCAATTCCTTACCCTCCTCCCACAGCCCCGCATTACTGCCGGGATGGCCCCGCACCACTCTCTGCCGTTTGTCACCACGGCCGTGCTGCACAAAGAATGCCGTGTCGCAGTTTGTTTTGTCTGGGAGCCAAAGCATTCCTGCTAGCGGGCTGAAGGCAGCGCCTGTGCCGGTGGCTCACAGCTCAGCTCGCCATGCAGGGCCGGCCTCCTCCGCAGGAAAACCAGGCCGAGCCGGCTGGGAGGCACGTTTGGAATCTGGAGATTAATTCCACGTAAACTCACGCGTTCAGACGCCTTTGTGGGGCCGCAACGAGCGCGTCTGATCCCACAGAAGTAGGGCAGCGCGGTGTGGGACGGGGCCTCGCCAGCACTGCCTCCACTCTGCAGCTCCTCCGCACTCGGTGCAGGGATGGGGGGCTGGGGGGGGCTGGGGGGAGCGCCTCTGGGAACAAAGAGCAGCAGAGCCTGGAGCTGCGGGTCAGGAGGTCGGGGCCGGGCTGTGCACGGGACGCGGTGCTTTTGTTCAGCAGGAATGGCTGCGGGAGACAAAGCGGCGGGNCAAGCCCTGGGCTCCCATAGCACCACCTGCCAGCAGGGCATAGAGGGGACCGCCCTGCAGCCCTGTTCCACACAGACAGAGGGAGGAAATCAGACCCACTGGGCACTGCCAAGGAACTCCATCTCGGGTCTGACCCAGATGTCAGTCAGCCCCAGCAGAACCATTTGGGCAGCGCTGTAAATCCAGGGGGTAAACGAACCATAAGCCCAGCCACCACATCCAGCCAGGGAGACTACACGCATTATTGATTTACCTTAGAACTCCTTGGGAACCCATTTCCAGTGGTTTCTAATGGAACCTGGATCTAATCTACCTCATGAAGCTGAGCACCCTGCAAGGAAGCCCAGCACCAGTGATGGGCTGGCAGCTGGGGGCACACAAAGCGCGCCCACCCATGCTGGCAGCGCAGGGCTGTGGGGTGCTGCTCTGACAGCTCCGTGCACCAGACAGCACCGGGATCCCCTTAACCCAGCCCTGCTGCGAGCCCATGGCTCTGTGAGGCACAGCAGTGGGCAGCAGCGGGATGGGGTCGGTGCCCTGGGGACACAACCCAGTGCCGTGTGGCACCGAGTGCTCTGTGTGCGGGGACACGCTGCTGCCAGGAAGGGCACGGCCCAGCCTGACACGGGCCAGCTGCTGCACTGCTGCTCCGCTTCGCTCCTAGTGGGTGAGCAGCACTGCTCCTTCAGCAAGACCTAGAAGGGAAAGGCTTCTCCCCACCTCCACAGCAACCAGCCCTGTGCCACAGTGCCGAGCAGGGAGCGCTCCCAGCGAGGCGTGAGCACAGCAGGGCAGGAAGGAAACTGTGCCATCAGCTGCAGGCTTTGAACGCACACAGATCTGCACCGCTGAGCACCGCCAGCGAGCGCAGCTCTCGCTGCACAGAGCACAAACAACGCTCCATCCTCAGCTCCCATCGCTGCAGAACGACCCGCAAACGCAGCCTGCTTTGTGACAAGGGAAAGCCGGGCAGCGAGGGCTGAGCGGCAGCTCCTGCGACTGCTGCTCCTGTTATGTGTGCCTCACTGGAAAAGCAGCGCTCGGCCCGGCCCAGCAGCGCGCTGCAGCCCAGCCCAGCGCTGTGAGCAGTGCCAGATGTCGGTGTGACCCCACGGCCGCCTCCGGGGTCACGGCACCCGCAGCGGGGCTGCTCCCACACCTCCGGCAGCAGCGGGGCCGCACGAAGGGCTCCGGGCACATCTGGCGACCTCAGAAGCAGGGCTGGTTTCTCTCCGCTAATGGAGCACCGGCAGAAGCCTGCGGGGCTGCTCACATCGTGGAGGGAGAGCTGGGGGCACCCGGAGCCATAAGGGACCGCCAGGGCAGCAGCGAGCGCACAGCTGGGCTTCCCCGTGCACAGGGTGTGTGCTGCCGGAGGGAGGCTGAGGGTCTGCTGGAAGGACAGGGGAAGCTCGGAGGCTGCCAGAAGCCAGGGCTTGGATTCCTGCAGATAAGGCCGTGTCACGTTTTCCATTCCGGAGCTCTCCCTCTGTGGTTTGCAGAGTGAAAATGCTTTGGTCAGGTGCAAACTCCAGAGGCACGCCCCCAAAGTAGGGGCTGCCGGCATACAGCAAGTCCTGTGTGCTGTGTCACCCACTGAGACGTAGTTCCCCTCCACGGACAAAGGGAGAAGCCCACCTTCCCCCCATCAAACTGCTGACAGCCCGACCCTGCACCGGCACCAGCACTGCGGCCATTCCAGGGCCTTCAGCCATCCCTGCAGACAGAAACATGTGCTTGTTTTGCTGCTGCTGAACTGCTGGGAAGTATCTCCTGGCACACAGAGCCTGACAAAGCCCAGCTCCCGAGCAGCAGCTGGAGCCACAACCTCCATCCAATTCCATCCCTGCATGTTTGGGGGATGGTGTGGGAGCACCCCTGTGTGCAGCCCGAACTGAGCCCGGGTTCTTCTACTTCCACACCGAGATGGAACAGATGGGACAGGAGCAGGACAGCCCCACGGCCCCAGCAGGACAGAGGGGCTCAGAACCCCCCCCCACCATCCCATCCCACTCCCCCCGGCACGCCAGCACTCTAACTTGGTTCTTTCTGCAGGGAACAGGCAGATTGCAGGAGAAAACTATATCCCAACCGCTGCCAAATCCCACAGATCTCGTTATTAGCAGGCAATTAGGAGCCATTACGAGTGCTTCCTGCTGCACCCCGCTCCGCTCGCAGCACACGCGGGGTTGGGGCCGGAGAGCTGCATCCCATCCCACCCCATCCGGCAC